>JAVGVS010000436.1:0-323254 GCA_032718565.1 Distichodus sexfasciatus | reverse complement strand
TACATATATATATATATATATATATACATCTCATCACAGGCTCTCATCACAGGCTCCCCACACCTCTGGACCCAATCTGTTTCAGCTTCTCCCCTCCGGCAGGCACTACAGAGCACTACAGAACCATGCATATTAAGACTGTCAGACAAAAGTATAGTTTCTTTCCTCATGCCATCATCTTCTCTTTAAGAGATGCTGTTTTATTAATAGACTCGATATAGAATTTTTCATATTGAAACTGTTACTAACGTCATGCACATTCAGTGTAAAAGTCAATTCCAAGACCATCTCAGCATACACAGCGGAGGTGGTGAGAGTGGCTGTCCAGTGTAAGAGCAATAACTTTTCATTAAATATGGACAAAACTATCATCAACTTCAGAAGATCCAGTGCTGCGCACTCACCTCTCACCATCGACGGCGCTGTTTCGAGAGGGTGAAAAACACTAAGTTCCTGGGTGTCCACATCACAGAGGACCTCTCTTGGTCCCTCAACTCCACCTCCATAGCCAAGACGGCTCGTCACCGTCTGCACTTCCTGCGGAGACTAAAAAGAGCAAGCCTACCCCCACCGACCCTTAAGACATTCTACACCAGCACCATTGAAATTCTTCTCTCCAGCTGCATCACTGTCTGGTATGGGAACTGTAAAGTTTCAGACTGGAACACACTACAGCGAATAGTGAGAGCAGCTGAGAAGGTCATTGGTGTGCCCCTACCCCCCGTGAAAGACATTATCCAGACCCGCTGCTACAACAGAGCCAGGAACATAGTGAAGAACCACTCTCACCCACTACATGGACTCTTTTCACTTTTACCGTCTAGCAAACGGTATCATAGCTTCCAATCTGCCACCATGAGATTGCGTAACAGCTTCATACCACAAGCCATCAGGACTCTGAACTCAAATTAATATCAGAGCTCTCTTAAAATATCTCATTACATTACGTCTACTGTTTACATCAGGCACACTCAAAGGCACTAGTGTTAATACAATAACTGTAAATTCACCTTACTTCCAATGTCTTCAATTCTACATTTAACCTGTACGGTATAATAATCATGTGCAATATCAGTCATTAAGGTTTACATCCCCACCTTCAAATAGTACTAGAGGGTTGTGTATTTATTGTTCTGACTATTTATTGTGATTGTTTTTGTATTGCAATGTTCTTGCACTTTATTTGGTAAAAACTGCTTAGATGCTGATGATGCCAATGTGCCTTGAAAAACATACACTAAGCAATACCAAACATCCTGATGTTTACATTCCATCTCTACACTAAACTTCACTTTCGTACTGTATTTATTGTGTTGCTTGTTTGCACCTTTTGTCCTGTTGAATGTAATGTTCAGGAGCTCCTCAGGGCTGCGTTCTCAGTCCACTTCTGTTCACACTCCTGACCCACGACTGCATTGCCCTGCACAGCTCAAACCACATCATCAAATTTGCTGACGACACAACCATGGTGGGGCTCATCAGGCGTACGACCACGACCATGGTGGGGCATACAGAGATGAGGTTCAGTGGCTGACTGCCTGGTGCAGTGAGAACCACTTGTCGCTGAATGTGGACAAAACCAAGGAAATGATCGTTGACTTCAGGAGAACTCGCTCCACCCACACACCACTCAGCATCCACGGTTCCACGGTTGAGACTGTAAAAAACACCAAGTTCCTGGGAGTTCACATCTCAGACGACCTCACCTGGACCACCAACACCACCTCTATCACCAAAAAGGCCCAGCAGGGTCTCCACTTCCTAAGGTGTCTGAAGCGAGCCAACTGCCCTCCTCTCACCCTCACCGTGTTGCTGATATCAGGCGGCTACAACGGACTGTCAAAGCAGCTGGCAACATCATCGGAGTGTCTCTCCCATCGCTGCAGGACATCTTTCACAAACTCTGCATCAGGAGGGCCTTCTGCATCGTGCTCGACCCCTCACATCCTTCACATGGACTCTTTACACTCCTCCCATCCGACAGACGCTACCGCAGCATCAGGACTCGTTCCACCAGAATGCGTGATAACTTTTTCCCACAAGCCATCAGACTCTTGAACACACTACCTGCGCTCACACTCCCCCCCACACACACCAGAACTGTGAACTAACTCTGTTGCACCTCTGCGCTTTGTCTGCAAGATGTCTAAGAATAAGAAAAATGTCTATATTACAAACTGTACAGTATTACTATTGCTACAACATTGCCATAATATTGCACAATTTTTGCACTGCCTCTACTATTTGCACAACCGTTAAACATGTATATATCACTGGTCACTTATAACTAACTATATCTGCACAAATTATTGAAAAAGTATTGCACAGAATGGTTCTCCAATGCTGCTATAATATCTGTACAAACTTCAATTTCAGTCAGACTTTTTAAGAATACACTTCTATTAATAGACTGGATATCGAAATCTTTCATATTGAAAACTGTCAGTCAATTTCCACTTTTAGCTTAAAATGTATATTTTGTGTCCTATTTATTTATATATTGTTTATTCCATGTGCCTTATCTGTTCTTTGTTCTCTATTTCTTGTTGCACTGTGTAAACTGGAGCCACGTCTTCTTGTCTCTCTGTATATCTGTACAATATATAGAAGAGATGACAATAAAGTTTACTTTGACTTTGACTTGAGTGTTACTATATGTTGCACTAGCGGGCCTTGGGGAAATGCTGTCTCATCACTCTTTGTACATGTATAAAGCGACTGATGACAATAAAGAACCTTGAACCTTTCAGGTTAATACTGCATCCTAATTGTCTCTCTACTTCTATTTCTAGTTTCGAGTTGATATTTAATACTCCCTTTCTAGTTTAAAGTGTATATTTTGTATTCACTTTAATACAAAATATACACTTTAAACTAGAAAGGGAAATATATGGCAAATATATTGTTTATTCTATGTGCCCTATTAGTTCTTTGTTCCCTGTTTCTTCTTGTTTGCACTGTGACAACTGGAGCCATGTCATCTCATGTCATCTCGTTTCTCTGTATACCTGAACAGTATATAGCAGAGATGACAATAAAGTTTACTTTGACTTTGACTTTTTCAAAAATAGCAGATTAGTTCTATCACCTGCCGTACCATAAGCTCACCATCATACTCTCACTCACTCTCGTACCTTATATAACCTGCACATTTACTGTATATTGTGTTGCATATTTTTTATTGTATATTCTTTTGTACATTTTGTAGTAGATGCTGTTTATATATTTTGTATTTCATATTGTCATGTATATTCTTTATATACTGTTCATTTCTTTAAAGGTTTTTCCTAGTTACATGGCAAATGAATCTGATTTTGATTCTGATGCTGTTAAATCTAACATCAAAGGTAAAAGTCGCTACTTTTACCGTTAATCTTGGATTGACTAGTTTAGCGTCGTGACGTTCCTTCCGTCTCAGCGCCGAACTTTGCGTCATGACGCAATTTCCCGTTTGCATTACGTAGCTCCACCCCCTGCCCCTGTCTTTTACGGCGGGCGGCCCCGCTTCTCTTTCTTTTCCCTCATCATGGCGGACCGCTTCCATAAGGTGTGTGTGAGGGCTCCGTCTAACGGCATTAAATTCGGCGTATATTCCCATCGTCAGGACTCTCGCAGCTCCTTTTTCCGATTCCTAATCACGCAGCGAGTCGTTTCACAACCGTAGAGTTGGAACTTTATTCGTCAAAATATTAATTTTCTTATCGTCAAGTCGCACGTGCGGTGCTACGCGGCGGCGTTAGCACGGAAGCCGTTTTCATTTTACCTCACGAAAACACACCGGACGGCTAGTTATGGCATAGTTGGGAGTTATAAAAAAATATGACCGCGATGTATGTTGTATGAACTAAAGTGAGACTGTGCCGTTTCTTTTTGTGCTAAGTTTAGATTGGGACAGCGCTGTTAGCATGGCTAGCTCAGTAGGCCATGTGACGAGCGTCAGTGTTGGGACTCGTTTCATTTAGAGCCTAGATCGTTGAAATTGAGAATATTTTGAAATATGTGTAAATTTAAGGTTTGGAGCATTGTAAAGTCACCAGATGGATTGTACTTGATGTAATATGGGCTGGAATTGGTTAAATGTTTTTTGGGTGCTCGGGGTTAAATAGGTGACTGCATTTTGGGTAAACTAATTGCATTGCTTTAAAGAGTGACCCCCAGATTTTTAACATGCAATTTGGTATTCTCGAAACAGCATTGAGGTGATTAATTGTGGAACAATAATATAAACGTTCATGGCAAGGACATGTATGATTTGATTATAATTAATTATTTTTAGCTCACGAATTTTAAGAGATTTACTTGCCCGAGTTTTTAATGAAAATGTGCAGAAACCTTTTAGTTTGTAGCGACCTCTTGAATTGTATTTGGTCTTCATCAGACTCAGACTTCATCAGTTTTTTTGGTTTTGCACACACTTGAACACTTACAATACATGAGTTTGTTCTGGTGTTGTCTAGAAAATGATTGTGTCCTTTCCAAATCTTGGTTCCATTTTTATGTACCCCAGAAGAAACATTCTGTCTCATATTTGCAATTTAAAGGCTTTGGACCCATTAATTTGTAAAGCTGATTTATGATAGTCTTAGTTAAAATGCCATGAAAGCGGCCCTCTCTTCAGAACCTGTTCATGGAATATCACGACAACCAAATCATCAAATTCCGAATAGGCCCCAGTGCTCTCAAACGGCCGTTGTCCATGTCAGCGATGGACTATTCGCTTTTCCAAGGAATAAGTCCAAACGCGGTGGTACGGGCCGCCGTATTGAGGCCGGGACCAGGTCGGATTTGTCTGATCTTGTCTGATTTCTGTGTTTCAAGGTTCTGCTCATTGACGGCCGAGGCCATCTCCTCGGTCGCCTGGCCGCTATCGTGGCGAAGCAGGTTTTGCTGGGTAAGTGGTGATCTTTTTATTTACAAGAATCTAGACATCCTTCCCATTTGCTGTGAAGTTGGATCACAAATTTGGAGAAAAGAAAATATGACTGTCAGTGATGTCCCTTTTATCCACCTTGTTCGAGTTTTAGCTACCATGAGAAAACTTTACATGCACTACCATCTGAGACAGTCTCGCAAGAGTCAGACGAGTGTGTGAAGGTGTGCCATGATGCGACTAAATGTTTTGTTTTATTTTCCCCACAGGCCACAAAGTTGTCGTGGTGAGATGCGAGGGCATCAACATTTCTGGCAACTTCTACCGTAATAAATGTGAGTTGTTTGCGACATGCAGTTTTGAGTCGTATCAGAGCTGGTTAAGGTGTTCACTGAGTTCTTATTGTAAAATCTTTAGTGAAGTACTTGGCTTTCCTGCGCAAAAGGATGAACACCAACCCATCCCGTGGGCCGTATCACTTCAGAGCTCCCAGCCGGATCTTCTGGAGGACGGTCAGAGGTAAAGACTTTTCAAAGAGGTTTCAAAACTGTTCGCTGTTGTTCGAACTATGATGAGCTCTTATTATCCCGAATCTGAAACATGTTGCTGAGACACACTTTACGGATCTGACTGCTGAGTTCGATTTGAACAATTAGTTTTTGGTCAACTTGTGAAAATGGCAAATCTAACCTTTTTTGTCTCGTTTAAGGAATGCTTCCCCACAAAACCAAGAGAGGCCAGGCAGCTCTGGAGAGACTGAAGGTTTTTGATGGCATTCCCCCTCCATTCGACAGGGTGAGTTTTTTTTTTTTTTTTTTTTTTTTTTTGTATTAATAAAAACTAAACCACATGGCACACAACCAGATAAGACTTGTTAATTAAGCTACAAGCAACTAAGTAGCTTTAAAGGAAGAGCTTTCCATGCCCAATTGAAGCTGTCGGTGATGCATACTCATTACTCACCTTGTTTGAGTTTTCCTCTGAGAAAAAAGCATTCGGTCTGAGACATGCTCCTTCAATTAATTGGATCTGATCAAGACTGCTGGGCTTCTCTTGATTCATCTGATATGCTTTCTGTCCACAGAGGAAGCGCATGGTGGTTCCAGCTGCTCTGAAAATTGTCCGCTTGAAGCCAACTCGCAAGGTAGGTTCCTGAAGTTAAGTGATGTTCTAAGAAAATCATTGAGTACAGCAGTGATCTTTTAGGTTGGGTTTCTCCACTAAACAATATGCTGCAAGTCATAAATGTAGGTGGTATATGAATGTATAAAGCAAGGAGATGTAATTAAGTAAAAACTTTACTAGTTTGAGTCTCCATTCTTCAAAAAAATCATTGGTGGTCTAGTGGTTAGGACACTCATCACTGCACCACCTTTACACTTGACTCCAGCACCACCACAGGCTGTCTGAGCAAGACCCATAACCCAAAGTAGTTCCAGGGAGACTCTGCCTGAAATTAGGGAAAAAATTAAGTTGTGTTGGATAAGAGCGTCTGCTAAATGCCATAATTGTACTTGTTTAGCAGAACCTGACCAAATTATGATGGAAGACTGATACCAATTTTCATTTGAATTTTTTGGGCTTTTTTTTTTTTTTTTTTGCTAGAAACAAAATATTTTAAATTTGTGTAGATGAGTCCTCACCCAGATATAGTTAAGACAAATGATTTAGTTGTGAAACAGTCAAATGTATTAAGACCCCACAGCAGAGTTGAATGCAACTTAAATTTGGAACACATTAAGTCTCATTTAGGGTCATTTATCAGCAGTTGGACACAGGAGCAAGATTTATCAGTCAGTCATCAGCCCTGTCCCTTTTGCCTGTTGCTTGTCGGTGATGTTTTCCCACGGAAGTGTTCGAGTTGTTTGACCATGAGAATACTTCACATGCACTACCAGCTGAGACAGACAAAAAAAGCAACCTTTAAAGGGGCTCATTTACAGTGTCTTAATTATTGTTGCAAGTCTCTGCCCTCCTGCTTACCTCCCCCCCCCTCCTTTTTTTTCTTTTTTTTTTCCTCTGTCCAAATTCAGTTCGCTCAGCTGGGTCGCCTGGCTCACGAGGTGGGCTGGAAGTACCAGGCCATCACGGAAACCCTGGAGGAGAAGCGCAAGGAAAAGGCCCGCATGCGCTACAACAAGAAGAAGGTGCAGATCAAGCTGTCCAAGCAGGCGGAGAAGATCGCCGAGAGCAAGATCGCCAAATACACCGACGTCCTCAAGCAGTACGGCGTGCTGGTGTGAAGTCTCCTCAACACAATAAATGTTTATAGAAATTACCGTCTACTGTCCTGTGGTCTTTGGAACTCGGCAAGAGTTCTAACGTTTGGACGAAATCGGTTTCTTAGAAAGTTTTCCGTCTTTAACACGTGACTTGAAGATGGAACTGGCTGTTTTATTTGTTAACCTTTAAGTTTAAAGGTACTATGCAGCGAGTCTGCTGCTCTAATCCTTATTTTTGGCTCATTTTTCAAGTTAATGAAAGTTTCATGACTTCAAATTTAAAAAATAATTTGGTTAGCTTTGGAATGTAGTACAGATCTGAGGACATTCCTGATGCACAAAATTTGTTCAAAGTGATGTTTTACAGAAATAAATGTTCATGTTCAATGAAATGTTTGTATTGAAAGTAGTTTTTAAAATGGAGATTATTGGAGACCAGATGGAAAAGCCGCTATTTTTAAAAAATTAACCAATTTGAGATGTTTCCAGTAGATTTTTACTCGGTTTATCAGAAATAATTAACTTTGATCTCAAGTTTATTCATGTTTTAACTCGTTTCGTAATACGTGAGCTGGCCCGCAGTAACCCGCTCTCGCCTGCTGGGGGCAGTGTCGCGCCAATTTTCCCCAAATTATATCCAATCAAACCTGGCTGTGCTGGGACGAGTTGTTTAATTAACCTTCACAGATCTTAACTACTGGCTTATTCAGTCTGTAATTCGTCTTAATCCATTATACAGGGGGAAAATGCGAAGACGATATGAATATTTCTTGGTTCGTTAGGCTGATTTATTATCATTAAAACTAACTTATTAAAGCTCATTGCAAAGCTACTATAGATGTAGGTTTTCTGGTCTTCTATCGGTTTTGATGAGAAGTTTAACGTGGCCTGTAAATGGCAAACGCTCCAGAGGCGTGAACGCACTTCAAGGTTTACTTTATGATTTTTGTTTTCTAGCCACCTTATAAAGTGTTCTACTAGGTGTCTTGAACTTAAAATCAACATTTTTCTCAAGTGAGTAAAACCTGAACAAGAACAAAGATAATATTGAATTCTCCTTAATATAAATGTCTTGTTACTACGTTATTAAAAGTGTTGTGTCGGAGAAGCAGTGGCGAAACACGAGTTCGAATGTGACAAACACCAACCTCCAGGCTCTTCACGTTTCCAAAAATAGACACGAGAATAAAATTCCCTCTCTTTTCCTGTGGGTGAAAAATCTCCTCAGGCACTGACATACACAAGAGACTCGAGAGAGTGGTGTGTGTGTGTGTGTGTGTTCGTTCTGACATTTCTTGGGTTGGGACCTTCTGGATCGAACTGACTGTCTTTCCTGGAATCTGTAGGAGCCACTCTTCCAGCTCAGAGGTTCGTCACCCTGAGTGCTCATATCACTCTAGAGACCGTCATGTATCACTCTTTCGGTAGCTTTTATTTTCTTTTAAAATATCTTTTCAATTTTGACTTCAGTTTTGTGTCTCAGTTTACAAGTCTAATTGTGAACACACCTCAGCACACAGTGCACCACAACGAAATGTGACCTCTTGATTTGAGCCATCCGTTAAGGAGCATTGGGTAGCTTTTCTGGCAGCTTTTTCTTGGTTCCTCTCAAGGTTTCTTTCTACTAGAGGGAGTTTTTCCTTGCCACTGTTGCCTCAGGCTTGCTTGTTTCAGGGTTTAGACTGACTATATGTGAAGCGCTTTGTGACAGTGACTGTTGTTAAGAGTGTTGTTATAATTTGATTTGCTGCACTGTAAGACAAAGTGCCTTCTGTAGTATATTTTTAATTAACGACAATGAAAGTAGTTATATAATAGGTCAAGAATCTTCAGATCAGGTGACCGCTCGAAGATATCTGAGATATACATATTTCCACTTGGTGGAAGTTTGACTTTTCCATTTTTCTCAACCTGCTTACTTGAGAGTTCCTTATTATATATGTCATTCTGTTGACCTTCAAAAATATGTCCAGAATAACAAAAGTTTACTCAATTTTCTGCTTCAGTTCCCCAGTTTGCCAACTCAAACAAACAGTCAATGGTGAGAACTGGTTGTGGGGGTAAAACTCTTGCTACCGCTCAATATTTCAATACCTGTCCCGGCTTCTTTAACAACAACAACAACCACAGCAACGGCTCCAGTTGGAGAAGATGAATGTTCATTAATGATCCGGAGGTCGTATCTTCTGGCGTTCTGACGCAGTCGCAAGGGTGGTTGAATTCATTGAGCTACAGTTTCATTTCAGCTAGAATTCAGTTTGTTCCCCGTTGGAAGCTAGAGATTTGAAGACTCTTTGTAGCAATACGTCTTTCAGAGACGGTGAGCTGAATGTGAGCCGCCATAATTAGAGGTGAAACGGAGGCCGAGTTTGGTTTCGCACATGAGGTTCTTTCCATCTCTAGTGCTGTCCGACTGGATTGATGATCCATCCTCCCTTATCTGTGTGCAATTATAGCTTGTAAATTGGTGTGTGTGTGTGTGGTTTATTTGTTGGACCACAATTTATTCGTCTGACATTCACTGTGACAGCATGAGTCTCAAATGAAAGGGTCACCTGGGACGTTTTCTAACTAGGAAACAATCCCATAATGCATTCAAGAAGTGTTGAAGAACAGCATGGAGTCTTAAACGCTTGGCTTCAAACAATCCTGTTTGCTATTTTGGAAAAGATCCCTAAAGGAACCCAAGAAGACTATCCCGGGAGTCTTGAACACTTCATAGGTTAAATTTAGGCATTGTTTCCTAGATTAAAATGATCCATGAATGAATCCAGGAACTGTTCTGGTGTCTTCTTGGGGTTGTTTAAGAACATCATTAGGAACATCTTGAAAAACGATCCCATACTCAACCCAGGTCTTATTCACATTTTTGTGGTATGGTGTTGGTGGCCTAGTGGTAGGACACTCACCTTTGGACCAAGAGATTGTGGGTTCAAATCTGACCTCTGGTGTTACCAACACTGGGTCCCTGAGCAAGACCCTTAACCCTATGTTGCTCTTAGGGGAACTGTCTCTGAAATTAGGAAATGTAAGTCGCTCTGGATAAGAGCGTCTGCTAAATGCTCTAAATGTAAATGTGTTATCATTAGCACCACCAGTCAGTCATGCAAATTGGACTCTGTACTTTAGAAGCTGTCTGTTAGCAACCTGCAAACATCCTTTTATTAGTATTGTTCATTTGAGAACATATGCATACAGGCATACATGGTGGTTAGCACTCTCACAGAAGTAGGTCTTGGATTCAATGGAGGTTTTTCTGTGTGGAGCTTGCATGCTCACATGGGCGTTCAGGTGGATTTTCTCCGGGTGCTCCAGTTTTCTTTCAACGTCCAAAAGCATACGCTGTAGTTTGACTGGTGACTCTAATCAAAACTACAGCAACTGTGAGTGTTTTTGTCACCTTCCAAGTGTTGGTTCTTGGATTGCACCTGTAGTTCTGGCACAGAATGAAGGACTGATCTGTTCTTTTGGTTCTCTTTAACAATAGCTACTTTCAGCTCCTGCCCCATTCCTACTCCTATAAACGTAGTGCTATAGGTTTCTTTTTTGGGTCTGGTTTAAATCAACGGTTGGTTTGGTTGGCCCATGTCCAGAAGCTTAAAGCAAACCTAAAATGTTTCATAAAACCAGCCAGCAGTTTTCAGTCTGCCCTGCAGAGTGATCCTAAGCTTTCTGCCAAGGTCAGAAGTCAACCAGAGATGTGCCCCACCTCAGCTGGCAGGAATCAGCCCAGAAGTGCATGACCTCTAAAGGACTATCTAAAGTTTACTCAGTTGTTTGTTCTGCCTCCTTTAATCCTACGTTCCCTGCCGTTAAAAAAAGCGAGCATCCCAGCACCAAAATGATTTAACGTTCCCTTATTCATGACATGCAAAGGTTGGGGAACCTCTTAGCGTTGTCGCTGATATTCTTTCAGCTTCTTTTACCCTTCCCCAGAGGAGTAGGATAAAACCCTGCAAGCTTCTTAAGGCGCTCAATCGTGGCTTATCTGGGCACGAATGGAGGATCATACACTGAAAAAAGTCCCAGAGGACTCCAAGATTTACTCCACGTGCAGAAGCATGACAGAACGCCAAAATGTTTGCCATCGGCTGGTTAAATTTCAGCGTTTTGGTTGTGTTACGATCAAATAAAAAGTAACTCGTGGTTTCGAGTAATAACTTTTGTTACATCGAGACTTGCAAGAAACATAACGTGATCTCAAGAAAACAACTTTCTTTACATTGAGATCTCAAGAAACGAAACTCACAATCTAGAGAAAACGACTTTCGCTATCTAAAGAAGTAACACGTGGTCATGAGAAGAAAAATAAAGTTGCTTTGTGTCCTCTAATGACTTCTGTAGAACGTCTACCAGCTGCATAATTTCTTACTTTAGTACAATACCATGTCAGGGAGCAAAATTAGTTAAAAAATGCTGGAGCTGCCTCCCTTGAAAGATTCCAGGCTCTACTGGGTCTTTGCCGCCACCACCACCATTACGAAACAATATTGTACTTTCAATAAAATTGCTGACTGAGAAACTGCAAGCTTAATTTAAACTTCCAACCCCAGCACAAAAGACCCAGACAACCCAGCCCTGCAACGCTAAACAATGCAACGACTACATTCTCACTACCATATGCAAGAAACACCTTTTAATCAAAGCATTCTCTCTAGGACATTGAGTGCCTTTTTCTGCAGACTAAGAAAGAAAAAGAGGGAGAGACGTCAGATAAAGATGTTCTGTTGTCTGTGAGGAAGCAAAACCAACTAGAAGTGGAATTAAATATTGATGAGTAGAATGATGGTGTTTGGGTGGATTAAAGGAACTCGGTTGGGGATTGAACTTATTGGTTTCGTATTACTCTTTCGGGTCGGCTTCTTCATTAGATGACGGCAAATGCTGCAACGCTTCTTAGCCCACAGTACCAAGATGGATGAAACATTTGTTCATCTTTTGAACTTGGAGCATTCATTTGGTCACAATTGGGAAACGAAGAAGTGTCAAACCTGAGACTCTTGGACGTTTGTTTCTTAAGTCTTGGGCTGTAATTGCTACAAATTGTGGGACAATTCCATTTACTGCTCAAGAGTTTGGTGAGAAGATTTGATGTCCTCCAAGGAAGCATCTGAAGGTTTAAACTCTTTAAACTCTACGCTACAAACATTTCGCCCAATTTCCATAAACACACCAATAAAAATGATCCTATTTGCAGAGCCATTTGCAGAACCACCCTCACTTATATCACCACCATCTTGTTTTATTTTATAGAGATGAAATCAATGACCCAATAAATCGATCGTGGATTCTCGCTACACAAGGTTTTTATATGAGCTTTCCATTTTATGAGCTCAAAGCAGGTAATACTTGTAACCTTTAAAACCCAGTCAAAAAGACATTTACTATGGTAAAATAAATGGTGTTGAAAATAATATTTGATACTTTTGTGAATTGCATTAACATTTCTGAACCATTTGTAATAATAATAATAATAATAATAATAATAATAATAATAATAATAACTGTCTCTTATACACATCTTAGGAAGACAAGCACTTTATTATAAAATAATTTATTTTATTATTATTATTATATATTATTATTTATTATTATTATTATTATTATTATTATAATAATAATTTGATTTTGATTTTCTCACTTGTATCTGGATCAAGACCACTAATTATTTTTCTTTTATTTAATACTTAATTTTATTAATCTTCCTAAAAATAATGTATTAAATGAAAATCGAGTTAATGGTCACAATATTTTGCTGAAAATAAAATTATATAACTATTAGTATTAACAAATTCATTTATTTTTTGAATATTTAACTCCATGATTTCTTGTAGTCCCAGAAAACCTCTACACTCTCTGACGGTTTAGAGAATTGGACGATTGGTCAGCTCCCAGAGCTCGTTCTCGTCAGCCTTAATTAGAAAAGTCTGCAGCTGGAATCAGGTCTGTGTAAAGGGACCTAAAGCCTTGTCCATCGTCCGGCTCAGTAATTATGAAAGGAGGTAAAGAAGGAAAGAAAGAGAGGGGGATTCAGAAAACTCAACAGGACTGATAAAATTACTTGAGGAATTTATTATTACTCTGTTAGCTGAGAGCCAAATAGAGTCTAATAATTCAGATTATGACTTCTTTTATTATTATTACTGGTAGCAAAGTAGGAATTCCGAAGCCAAGTCTTTGGAAGAGATGAGCAGCTACTGCACTTAAGCATATGGCCTCATTATGGACGCATCAGGCACACGCTCTTATCCAAAGCGACCTCCATTTTCTAATTTCAGGGACAGTCTCCCTGGAGCAACTTGGGGTCAAGGGCATTGCTCAGGAACCCAATGATAGTATTGCTGGAGGTAGAATTCAAACCCACAACCTCGTGGTCTAGAGGCGAGGATCCTAACCACTAGACCACATTCCTAAAGAAATAAGGATAAAAATATAGGAAGTGCATCTGCTTGGAAAATGAGCATGATGGATTTTAACTCGGCAAAATAAACACAGGAACTATCTATCTTAGCTGACTAACTAATGTTGACTAAAGGTTGTAAAATAACACATTTTAAACAAATAAATAAATTCAATAATTACTAATAATTTTTGACGTGACCTTCCAAACTGAGTCCATCTCCGGGACCAGCTGTACAACTTCAGCAGTTCAGGTAAAGTTTGCTATGAGAGTTCACCGGAAGTTTACGCGGCATAGCCTTTGCTAGCTTCACCTCACAGATGGCGGACACGGCTGACAAAACTAGCGCTGAGTGGCGGGAAACCGGGACTAAAGGATTTTTTCAAGGCACTTTTCCCCTTTCAAGCACGTCATTGTCGACACAATGTGGCATCCTGTTGTTGATGGGTTGTCAAGGATTAGCGCTGCTAGCTTTTGTAGTGCTTTTGCAACACAGGACAAAGTCTTAAGGAAAAGTATTAGCTGAAAAAACTGGTTTACTTAGTTTATTGGAATTACATTAGAAAGATGGATGGATGGATGAATAAAAGAATGCATGGAAGGATGAATGAATGAATGAATGAATGAATGAATGGATGGATAGATAGATAGATAGATAGATAGATAGATAGATAGATAGATAGATAGATAGTCAATGGATTAAATCTAGAAGTAAATTGAATAAATCGACTTGAATAAAATGAATGAATAATAATGAACCTTTGATGGGTTTGTGGAGCATGGAGCATGTAGCAGGTGGAGCTGAAACTCTCAGGTCGTCTCTGCAGTAGACTGAGCAGTGTGTAAAGTGACATCGGCCCAGGAGGTTAAACACGCTTTGACCTTTTAACCATTTCCTCCAAATTCAAGGTGGCAGCTCCTCTCCCTCTCTTTCTCTCGCCTCCCTCATTTCTGCTCCACCACTCCACTAACCCTCGACATTTACCTTCTACTTAAATTGGTCTCAGAACGAATCGCTGGGCAGGAAACTGTTAATGTACAAGCTCTAACTGGCACCTTTTATTCACACTGCAATACACTTTTTACATCTATCTATCTATCTATCTATCTATCTATCTATCTATCTATCTATCTATCTATCTATCTATGTAAATAGTTCAATGTAATTTAGTATGTCTTTAGTCAGTTTATTAACTATAATTTCTTTAAAATAAAGTGAGCTTCTGTACTGCTTTCACTCACTCTCAGTGGATACTTGAGCTACCTGAATGTACTGAACATAATTTTATTTGAGTTCAGGTCAGTATTCTGCTCAAGTGTTCTACTGTAAACAGTCTCATCAGCATGCGGACACATGAACAGCCAAATATTCATAAAGCTGTTATGTAGTATTAATGAAGAAACGCCTCCAAACTTGCTAAGAGAAAAAAAATGTGGATTATTCGTGGCACAGGTAAGATTTTAAATATTAATAGCGGCGGGAGGAAAGCGCAGGAGGTGAAATGATAGAGGATGGCGGAGTATGAAGTTCGGCTGCAAACTCAAGCCCTGGATTCTGCATTTCAACAGCATGCGCGAGGAGTCTCTGAGGTGCGTGAGGAGTCTCACGGTCGCAGGAAAAACTGTATAAGAGATCAATAAAAGAGAGCAGGAGAGGGATACTACTGGAAAAAAAATATGGTGAAAATATCTATTTTAAAAGTGGTGAAAAGATAATACTGTAATCGCTCAAGTTTTATTGAAAATTGTCTGCAAATATCTCAATCTTCAATAATTATCTATCTATCTATCTATCTATCTATCTATCTATCTATCTATCTATGTAAATAGTTCAATGTAATTTAGTATGTCTTTAGTCAGTTTATTAACTATAATTTCTTTAAAATAAAGTGAGCTTCTGTACTGCTTTCACTCACTCTCAGTGGATACTTGAGCTACCTGAATGTACTGAACATAATTTTATTTGAGTTCAGGTCAGTATTCTGCTCAAGTGTTCTACTGTAAACAGTCTCATCAGCATGCGGACACATGAACAGCCAAATATTCATAAAGCTGTTATGTAGTATTAATGAAGAAACGCCTCCAAACTTGCTAAGAGAAAAAAAATGTGGATTATTCGTGGCACAGGTAAGATTTTAAATATTAATAGCGGCGGGAGGAAAGCGCAGGAGGTGAAATGATAGAGGATGGCGGAGTATGAAGTTCGGCTGCAAACTCAAGCCCTGGATTCTGCATTTCAACAGCATGCGCGAGGAGTCTCTGAGGTGCGTGAGGAGTCTCACGGTCGCAGGAAAAACTGTATAAGAGATCAATAAAAGAGAGCAGGAGAGGGATACTACTGGAAAAAAAATATGGTGAAAATATCTATTTTAAAAGTGGTGAAAAGATAATACTGTAATCGCTCAAGTTTTATTGAAAATTGTCTGCAAATATCTCAATCTTCAATAATTATCTATCTATCTATCTATCTATCTATCTATCTATCTATCTATCTATCTATCTATCTATCTAAAAAAATTAAAGACAGTTTATAGGACCAACCTTGGTCATTCACCCATCCATTCATCTAGCTATCTACATAACTAAACGGAAATGTGAAATGTATACCGACTCAACCAGTTTGAACTGGTTAGAATCTGTACATGCTGGTTAGAACCAGTCCAAACTGGCCTGAGTTAGTTTAATCCAGTTTAAACTGGTATAAACCAGTCTACAGTTTGGACTAGTTCAAACTGGCCCAGACTGATTGACTGACAGCTCTTACATAATTGTGATGGAATAAAGATGATGGAAATTTGTCATTAAATTGAAATCTACAAGAAGTACCAAAGTTTTTCCTCAATTATTTGTTTCTCTAAAAACACGTGTTCAAATGTTGCGTCAGTGTGAAAATGAATCTGGAGGTTTTATTTGCAGGATCCACTTTACTGCGCTTAAGAGGCTGTGCTGACAGAGATCTTGTAAATGTTGCTGTATGTGTTTAATGGAGTGTGTCTGGCTCTCTTGGAGCCGTGGGTGGCGATTGCAAAAAAAGAAAAAGCTGACTGCTAGTTAAATTATGTGTTCTGTTACACAAGTGCACTCGTAAGAGTTTTGCACGGAATTGAGTGTACGTGTGTGTGTTCTGTATGTGGGTGCTACAGAAAGATTCATACTCACCTACTCAAACTTAGATTTCTTTCTTTAAGATTAGGTTAGATCTCCAAAGAGTAATCCTGGGAAACTACTCTCATTGATAAATGGTCTTCATGCTTTTTTTTATAGCTGAAATAAGCAGCTTCCATTTTCTTTATTATAGGGACCGTCTCCCTGAGAGCAACTTGGTAGTGCTGGAGGTAGGATCTGAACCCATGACCTCTTGGTCCAGCGGTAAATGTGTCCTAACCACTTGACCACCAACACTACTCTGATCCATCAGTAATCATGAGAAAATTCTCACCATGACTGGGAATTATTGTCTGAGGCATTGATCTGAAAATCTAAGGAAATCTCTATATCTCTCTCTTTCATCTTTGTAACATCATGTACAGATTTACACCAATTTCTATGAAAGCATTGCTTTTCTGAACAGTGAAAGTTGGAGTCCCGCATGAATCCCTGTGTTGTTTGTTCATTCCACATCACGTCACTTGAGTTTGTAAAAAAACCAAATGGTGAAATCGAAATTTCGGTTTTGGAAATGAATGCTGTTTTTAATTAAAAACAATTGAACAGACAATACACAGACTCTGTTGCCTACTGTTGGAGTCTTTTTGGCTGGTAAGGCTCAAAATGTTTGTCGTTACTTATAGACACAAGACAAACGTTTTCTACCGAGAAATCAGAGACTACACATGCAAACGTTCTCTACTAGGGTAATGTCCAAAGTTTGAATGATGACAGTTCTTTTTACAAGCATTAGGACGATTTTCGGCAATCCAAAAATTTTTAGTTCCCAAATGTAAAACCTGTTTGTTTTTATTTTGAAGCACATCTCACCAAATTCCAACCGTGCCCAACCTTCCTTGGTTAGATTCAACTTTTTTACCAAACTGACAGTGTTTATATTGCATTTATTAGCCAAGTTCTAACCCCGTCCAACATTCCTTGGTTTAGATTAGACATTTGCACCAAACCAACAGTTTTTTTTGCTCGAAACTGTCCCCCGATCTGTCAGTAGCATCTCTTGAACTTGACGAGCTTATGGAAGGCTTGCTTGAACTCATCATTAAAGGCAGTGTAGATCACAGGGTTGATGAGTGAGTTGAGGTAACCGAGCCAAGTGAAGAAGTCAAAAAGTATTGGGTGGAACCAGCATTCCTTGCAGATGGCCATGACCAGGGTGCCGACAAAAAATGGCAGCCAGCAGATGATGAAGGCGCCCAAGATGATGCCCAGCGTCTTGGTGGCTTTCTTCTCCCGGGCCGCACACAGCCGCTTCCGCTCCAGCACGCTATCGGCTAGCTTCACTTTCACACTGTTCATGAAGAGCGGAGATCCTCCTCCTCCACCTCCTCCTCCTGGATGAAGATGCCCCTCCTGGTTGGACGAGGAGTTGAGAGAGCAGAGCGATGATCCGGCTGAAGTCTGGATAAGTTGCGCTGTGGTGAAGCGTTTCCCACACGACGCCGGTGTCTTGAAGATCCTGGATCGGGCAGCTACATAGATGCGTCCGTAGAGGATGACCAGGAGCACGGTGGGCACGTAGAAGGCGCCAAAGGTTGAGTAGAGGGTGTAGGAGATCTGGTCGGTGTTGACCAAACACTCTGTCAGCTCCTCATGGGCTTTGGCTTGCCTCCAAAATAACGGTGGAATGGAGATAGAGATGGAGATGACCCAGACCACGGCAATCATCAGTGCCGCCCTTCGGGTGGTGCGTCTCTTGGAGTACTCCAGCGCATCGGTGATGGCCCAGTAGCGGTCCAGCGCAATAACACACAGGTGGAGGATAGATGCAGTGCAGAAGGTGATGTCTGATGACAGCCAGATGTCGCAGACAATTTGGCCCAGCGTCCATGTCTTGCTGACCGTGTAAACAATGCTGATGGGCATGACCAGGATGGATACCAGCAGGTCAGTCAGCGCCAGGGAGCCGATGAGGAAGTTGGCCGGCGTGTGGAGCTTGCGGGTGAGGAAGATGGTGGCGATGACAAAGCCGTTGGACAGCACTGTGGCCAGGGTCACTGCAGCCAGCAGGGCTGAAAGGGAGATCTGGAGGCCAAGGAGAGTACCTTCATCCCAAGCTTCAAAATCGTCTGGGCTGCCTGTGTTATTGGGGAAGAAAAGTTCACTGGTGACGTTGTACTGATCCATTACAACCTGGTGACTGTCGCCGTCAACAGGAACGTAACTCGTCTGATGATCCTACGATATTGCACAATGCGTTTTTCATCTCTGCATAAAGTTGATGTCATTGTTCCCACTTAGTCCCTCAATTCCTGATTTCTTCATCTTTCCATACTTGCATCCTGAGTTGCCATTTTCCAAACTAACCTGTGCAAACTTTATTAGCTCAGCCGTAAAGTTTAAGTTTGATCACAAAATATGTTTCTCTTTTGATGGCTTCTCACAGAACAATGCGGAAGAGTCCCGCATGGCATTTCCCAATTGTAGGGATTTGCCGTTATCTGTCATGCTGTCATCTTCTGAATCATATCATGGCCCAAAACTGGTTGGCACTAGTGCCCGGCCCTTGTTTCTAGTCATTGTCTGCCTTATCTCGTCCTTCGCATACAGAACAAGCAAACGGTTGTCGGGATTAATAGATGGAGACTTGCCGCCTTCCTTCCTGGCACGCGCTCACTCGTTTGTGGAGTAGGTTCTTGTTATTCCTCGCATCGTCTTCAATGCTTCACAAAGACAACTTCCCCAGAGGCCTATCTGGCCGGTGGCAAATCCCGTAGAAAGGCGCCGATCGAAGTCAGGGTCAAACTCGGGCGTGATTTAGGTGCGAGGAAGGAAGGACGCGGACAGCCCAAGCTCTACCATGGATCTAGATGAAGAAAGAAAGAGAAAGATTCGTGAGGGCTGGGAAGGCAAGATCCAGAGGCATGCATGAATAAACCCTTGATAGCACCGTCTTCCCGCCATATCCATCTCTCCGGAGACCTAGCGAGCCGCGAAGCGCCCGGACGCCACCCAGGCAGCTGTATAATGAGCAACTTGACATGGCGAAGACTTTAATAAAATGCAAATGCCCTCGCATTATCACCGCTCTTATTATCCGTCACTGCACCAACGCGCATTAGAACAGGGCTATCGTTCATCTTTCCATCCCACCCACCCATCCATCCACAATTCCCACTTACACACACACATAAAAAGACACACACACACACACACTCTAAACCGCTGGTAATTGATTTCCATTTCGGTTTGCAGTCATTAATCACTGCCTGAGTAAAGCTCGAGGCTAATAAAGGCTTCTGCACAACAAACACAAACCCGCAGTGTAAAATTCTGCTGGAGTTCAGGGTCGCTAGGAAGTCGATGAGTGTTTATCGAGGATTTTTTATTTTATCAATGGGTTAGGTTTTAATCCAGCTGGATTTCTTTGCCCCTAAACCACACACAAATTCACACACACACACAAACATATGTCCATTTTTACATTTTACACACATCAGATTTTTAGCTATGTTGATTGACAATGCAATCTCAGTCTTTTATTTGAAATCTAATTTGAGGCAACAAAGACAAAAACAAGTCAAATGAAAATTTGAAATTTATTCATTATGAAGTTTTCTTATGAAACAAGAGTAGAGAACCCGCAGAAATTCAGAGGAAAAGAAATATTTGTCATGACAATGTGAAGTTACGTTGACATTACAAGACGTTTTCTCAAAAATCATGAAACACGTAAATGCTTATAATTAATTCAAAATTATGAGCAGCTTTTTTTCCTAATAACATGTCAAACGTCAAAAAAGTCAGATGTAAGAACAAAATTTTTTATAATGTTACAGTGAAAAAGTTTTTTATTTATTGTAAATCATAAACCCATTTATTATAATGAAACCTAATCAAACGAAAGAAAACACACACCAGTTCAGGTGTTGACAGCTTGCAGGTGGCTTGAAGCTCATTCACATTTGTCAGAACACACACCTGCCACCTGCTCGCTGTCACACTCTGGGCCGCCCTGAGGTCTGTGTGTATGTGTGTGTGTGTGTGTTTTTGTGTATGTGTGTGGGCTGTCAACTCGGAAGCTAGGATTTCAATGCTGACAGCTTCATCCTCCTGACATGCTCAGATGAATAATGGCCTGGATAGAGGGGAAAAAATATCCATTGTGAGGTTTTTTAAAAAAAAATTTATGACAAGCAATTGTTCTGGAAGAGAAACAAACATGCGCTAACTTAACTAACTAGCATATTTAACATTTAATGTTATAGTCGTTTGAAAATAGCAAAAATAAGGCGAAGTGACTATGAATTCTTGAGCGGTTTGGTTTGAAGAATTTTTTGTCGATGTTATCAGCTGATTAAATAAACCTAAGTGTCTTTTCCTGCTTTAAGCTACGTTATGTTAAGGAACCCTAACTCTAACTCTCCTGCTTCTCACTCGCTCTCTTAAAATATCGTTGTATATCCATCTGGCCAATGACTTAGAAGATACAGTACAACAACATTAACAGGGACACTATTCTGTTTAGTTTTCACTCGCAATAATTGATTATAACAACAACATTGTACTGCTCTTGTTCGGAAATACTAGAGAGATGGGAAACAACATGGACTGCTGCTGGATGGCTCGCTTGTTAACGCTAACTAGCGTTTTCTATAACTAACGTTCAACTTAGCCGTCTAAATTAATGTTAAAATAGCCAAATACAATATCGCCTTTTCTTCCTCTTGAATAAACATAAAGTTAAACAAATAACAATTACTGACATCAACTTAAAATTTCACTGTGTGTATCATTCTCTGCAAATCAATTCCTCTTCTTCTTAACAACTCTGCCGACCTCAAAAACGTTATCTTTGCTAAACAGAGAAGCAACGACATGCAACATCCGCCTGGGTCCATATGCCCGTCTACCTGACTAGCATCCGCGCTGGGAAACAGAACCATAATTTTAATCAAATAATAACAACTTGAAGGCCTATTATTATTTATTTCCACTCATGTTCTTGACCTAACGACGTCCATGTTTGAAAACATTTGAAAATGTCTTGTTATAATATGAAATTTAGTCAAATTGTGCTTAAAAATTCTAATTTAACAGTCAATGTACTGCAGAGTTATGATAAAAAAACTAGGCTTAGGGTAAGTGAATATTTATCATTATAATGAGGTATAAAGTCAGAATTATGAAACGTTACCTCATGATGTGAAACTAAGTCAAGCCATTAAAAATAATGAGAAATTTAGTCAAAATTGAGTTAAACCTACATGAATATTTATCGGTATAATGACAAATTTAGTCAAAACTACAAGCGGTTCTTGCTTTGTTTTTGCCAAGAAATTTTTTGGTTTCATGGAAAATGTAGTCAAAGTTCTGATAGTCTATTCCTCGACCTTCAGTAAAACTTCCATTAAAATTGCTAAAACTAAGCAATTATCAGACATAATGTTTCCACTCTCACTGAATAATCTTGCTGAAGTTTTTCTTTAGCTGCCCCAAGACCCGTCAAACACGACAGCATTCCCCCACCATTACGACAAAATTGCGTTAAATTCAGCCTCACTTTCCCAGAGGACTTGGCTCCACAATGAAATACTCACATTGACTCCCCCAGACCTCAATTAAACACTGAACTTGCAATATACAGTACATATTTGAGATTTTGGAAGAACACCACCAGCTAAAAAAAACATCTTGATGTCCTACTGAGCTGGGAAGTGTGTAACCCAGAGGTGGAAAGATCTCTTTGGATATCAAAGTGTCCGAAACACCAAAACAGCAAGATTTTGGGGATTGCAGAACATCAAAGTGTGCAGTGAAGTGTGTAAAATAGGGAAGGGCTCAGGGACTCGCTGCTCAGTGACTCGGGTCGATGACAGAAAGAAAGTCTTTAAAGGCTCAGTTAGTGTTTGTGATTGTTTTGTACGAAACTTCTTGTCTCAGCGGGACCTAAAACAGGTTTTATCCAAAAAAAGAAAAACAAAGCAGCTTAAGGACGTTACCTTCGAGAATCAGCAGTAATGCATCGGGAATTGAAATAAAAGTGGCTTTAGCTCAGTCCCAAATTGCCCTTCAAGCTGCCGAATTCTCCAATCAGAAACTCTGGAGGTGATGTGAAGAGCTATAAAAGCGTCTATGACAGAGTTTAAACAAAACAAACCATAATTTAAATTTGATTATGGATTTAAAGGTTATGCTTTTTTGTTGAGAAATGTCTTTGCTTAAATTTATTTATCAGCATAAAATTAAGAAAATATTCTGCCAATTTGGGTTTTAGTAAACCATTTTTTGGACGTACATAATTTTTCCAAGGTGCTAATTTTTCCTGTTGGTGTTCCATCTGTTAGTGAGCTATCTGCCCTCAAAAATACGGATTTACTAAAAAGTCTTAATAAATCACTGTTGTTGAATAACTTTGCCTTTATGCATACTTCTACCAATTAAGATTTTTAACACAATTGTTGAGTGTATATTATCTTTTTCTTTGATCTTTTGGCCAAACTAGAACAGGCTCCCATCTGTCAGAGCGCTAATGACGTTTTGTCACATGGCCTTGAGCCTCTGAAGTCGCAATAAGGCCAAAAGCATGAGGTCACATAGCTCCACGTCAATTAAAGTACAAATTGACACAATTCTCTCCTTTTGAAACCTCCAGCATCTCACAGCTGATTCACTCCACGAATATGTTTTTTACTCTACAGCACTGGTTCTCTAAATAGTAGCAATGGGCCTCGTTCGTCAACCATTCGTAAGAAGATAACAGACCTTAAAACCCACATATGCAGATTTCACCAAGATTCTAATGTTCACCAACGTGTTCTTACTTGAGATTTGTTCCAACGTATGAAACTTTTACTGAAATTTTATTGCATGTCTGTTTGTGCAAAACAGCTTATTGTTTTTTCTTTAATTTCACAGTTGAATATTGTTTCTCTATTTTAATATATTTAAGCTTGATAAAAGTCACATTTTGGACCCTTGAACATAAAGACACCCAGAACTTGTGTCTAACTTAAGATGTCTTTCAGAACTCCATCAAGTTCCCACCTCTTCATGTTCCCACCTCTTCAGTTTTTGATTCAGTTTGTAGCATTGTGGCCTTGTTGACTCTTCAAGTCCGAACCTTCCGATACCCATTGTTTTAACGCTGCATTTCGTTCCATCTTTATTTAGCGTGCTCTTCATTTCCAGTTGAGCTCAGGAATCGCTGGAGCAAATATCTGGACTTTCTCCGCGTTCCCAAATAATTTTGGCCTCTTCACTGCAACAAACCAGCTGCATTGATCGAGGAACCCAAGTAAAGCTGGAGTAGTTACTGATTGAAGTCTGTTCCGATCCGGCTGGTCGATTGAGCTGACTGTTTCCAAGCGACAAGAGGTTTTGTTTGACCTTTCTGGAAAAATGGATGCGAAGATGCGAGAACAGACCCGGCCGAAGGGTGGAGAGACGCTGGGGAGGTGGATGTGCTTTTTGGAAGTTGAGAACAGTAGTCGCCTGACCAAAACTGGGAACTTTCTTACCCAGAGGTGTAACTTAGAAAGTTATTATGATTAAGCTGAAAATGTAGTAGCTTTTCATTTTTGGAAGTATAGAAGTACAGTAAGTGTAATCGATATTAAAAATAAAATTATAGTTATGTTTTATGCTGTAAACATATTTTTATGGTTGTTCTTTCTTCATTTTCCTTTGAGATCTGTGAGACAAGCACAGGTCGTATTTCTGTTTAAATCTAAAGTTTTTTTTGCCACCACACTTTAGACTTCTGCAGACTTTAAGCTTCTGTCAACATGGATTTTTTTTTAGCCATCACCATACTAAAATCTAAATATACACTACCAGTCAAAAGTTTGGAAACACCTTCCCATTCAATGTTTTATTCTTTATTATCATGACTATTTACACTGTAGATTCTCACTGAAGGCATCAAAACTATGAATGAACACATATGGACTTATGTAGTAAACGAAAAGTGTGAAATAACCCAAAACATGTTTTATATCTTAGATTCTTGAAAATAACCAACCTTTGCTTTGATCACTGCTTTGCACACTCTTGGCATTCTCTCAATGAGCTTCATGAGGTAGTCACCTGAAATGGTTTTCCAACAGTCTTGAAGGAGTTCCCAGAGATGCTGAGCACTTGTTGGCCCTTTTGCCTTCACTCTGCGGTCCATCTCATCCCAAACCATCTCGATTAGGTTTGGTCAGGTGACTGTGGAGGCCAGGCCCTCTGGCGCAGTGCTCCATCACTCTCCTTCTGGGTCATATAGCCATTACACAGTTCATTCATAGTTTTGATGCCTTTAGTGAGAATCTACAATGTAAATAGTAATGAAAATAAAGAAAAAACACTGAATGGGAAGGTGTGTCCAAACTTTTGACTGGTAGTGTATATACATGAATCCTTTTATTTATCATTTTGTCATCCCTTTTAGAAGCTTCTAATTGTTTTATCTTGTTGTTGACATGCACGCTGACAAAAAAGGACTGTTTGACTTCAAGAATCCCACTTGAAGCAATTGGTCTCCAATTGAATATTCAAAATAGTTTAGTTCATGTATTAAAGTAGTAAAAAGCATTTTACATAAGGTTGTACATAGGCCTCTGGACACCTCAAACGTTGTTCATCCAAAATGTACAAGCCCTGGATGAATTTCCTGAAAGTGTCGAGACACGAAGTCTCTTAATTCCTGATTTGCACTTGCCCCAAACCAGCATAAAACGCTCGTTGGAAACTGAGTCCATCAGCGTCGCATCGTCACAGTTGTGCCCCACAGCGTTCGCTCGACACATGCATCGGAACCGGGCTCGAGGGTGGATTAAGTGCGACTGCAGCCAGCCGGGCGTAACATTTCTGTCCGAGGATTCTGGGTTGGAAGGTGATAGGGAGGATTTTCTTTCGGGGCACTGGGTGAATAAAACCTTGGCGGCTTTTCAGCTCGGCACACGAGGGGTCTGGTCGTGGCACTCGGGGTGGAAATCTCTCACAGGATTTCGCTTGAGTAGACCGGAACGGAATAGACCCGGGGGCAACTTTCTCAAAAAGCATCCCGGTGTGCTCAATGCTGGAAAAAATATCGGCCATTTGAGCTGGTGTCCTTCCATCTCTGGTCCATAAAAATGGTGTCCAACTTAAGGTCTCTTTTGAATTTCTTCAAGTTGTGAACTCTCAGACCAGCCAAATTGTGTTTTCAGACACATTATGCTTGTGTCCAACTAAAGTTGCCTTTTAGAACTCTTCAAGTTCTGAACTCTTGGCTAGCTACTAAATCAGCTCATGACATGTTTCAGTTTCTAAATCTGTAGAAGTTCTGAACCTCTTCAAAGTTCAAGCTTGTCAAGTTCCAAACCTCTGTAAGATCTCTTCAGAACTCCTGTAAATCTGCAGCCTTTTTGACAAACTAGCTTAAGCCGCACTTAAGCATAAAAACACATAATATTCGTGTACAACTTAAGATGTCTTTCAGATTATGTCTTTCTCAAGTTTTGTACCTCTGCTAATTCCAGATCTCTTCAGGTTCTGCACTCTTGTTAAGCTGCAACATAAGTTTGACAAAAATAGCTTAGGTCATGCTTTAGACCCTTGACTATAAAGACACTCATGTCCAACTTCAGATGTCTGAACCTCATAAAGTTGCTGTTGAAGTTTGGAACTCTTGTCAAGCAGCTTGGACCCTTGATCAACTTCACCAGTCCCATACCTGCCATAACCAGCAATTGAAACATCTAAAAGGCACCAATATTGTTTTTTTCAGCATCGTACAACTCTAGGCATCCCAAATTACCCCTTACAGTTACCGTTAATCCCCATAAAACAAAAGCCAGACGTTTTTCTATTATTAACCAGCAGGAAAAAAGAATCCCTGGTATAAGACCCAGGGCTGACACGATTAGTCACTGTTTCACAAAGACTCTTTGACCCGTATTTGAAATAATCTCTCTGAGGGACGCACTCGGGGCCAGGATGCCGACCGGCCAGACGCAGACCGTTTCGGGAATAGGTCAAACTTTTCACGACAACATGAATATGTATGAAGTCAAAACGCAAGTCGTCAGCGCCGAGCCCAAAGGGACGTTTGCTTGTTCAAAAAATAAAAAGGAGCCTGTAAACATCATGACAGAGAGTCCGGCTCTAATTAGACAACAAAGGCACGCCAAAGATTTATTTATAGGGCACTCGCATATACTTGGGTCATGCGAGGGCTGAGCAATTAGTCAAAAACGAATCAAAACCGACACATTTTGACATGTCCAGCGCTTGGGGAGGGTACCTTGCTCATGAGTACCTCAGGGGTCCGTTTATCAGTTCGGGACTTGAACCGTCGAGCTTTCAATCATGGGGCCAGCTCAAGCTCATTTCTGGTTTTAATGAGTTTCGAATTGGAATAAGGTTTGTAGGCACTACAGGGAAGGAACTGAAAAGGAATTTTCTGAAAAGGTTGAGAGATTCGTATTGATATCTATCTTCAGTTAAAAAGGTGATGCACAATCGTGATTCGAACTCCAACTACATGGCAGTGACGCCCCATTTTCCGAAAATTGATGAAAGGCGCTATCGTAAAAAGCTTTCTAAAAGGCTTAAATCTTTTACAACAGTAATTAGCAGTGCGGTAATTGGCGTCTAAACGGAGCTAATTGATGGGCAAAAGACTCGAGCGTGCTACGTCCTGGCAAACTCAGATAGAGAAAAGCAATTAAACTGTGTAATCTAAGAAGACACACAAGATTAAAATGCACGAAAAACTGAAATAAAATTGGACAAATACTCACACAGTGACTGAGCGTATCCTTGCTTGAGAAGAAGAAAGCCCTGACTGACTCAACTCCTGGAGTGCACACACACTTTAAGAGCTGCTTCCACTGACGCATACTAACTGGATGGAACTTTTCTATTACAAATGGCCAAGACATATAGAAAATATTCAAAAATATCTTTTCGGGGTCAAACATCACACATTTCTAGAAACTTCTATACATAATTAAATCTTACAAACCAGTTTCCTTTTATCACTGTTTGTCTGGAATGTCACCAAAATGTCACCTTGCAGCTTCTGAAAAAATCTGAAACTACAGAGAAACTACCTTTTTTTTTTTTGTCTGGGTCGTTCCACTCCGGAAACCGGGTTAGTCTCAAGGACGAACGCGAGTCTTTATTTTCCGTCTGCTAAAAGGAGTCGCTCTCGTCACCTTGACTGGCACAAATGGGGCGAAGAAAAGGGAACACGCACTTCCGACTTTTTTATGTCTCTGCAGCAACGAAAGTGGAAAATGTGTCATCTTTATTAAAAGCTTCGATCTAATTTTAAACAAAAGGTTTAAGTTTGTGTTCAAATGCAGAAGACCAATGGACACTAGACAAGTGTTAAACTGCCAGAAGTGCTACTGTAATGCTGCTCCAGTTTGCTGCGCTGAATATCAGACAGGTGGTCATAATGTTATGGCTGATCTTTGTATGCACACACACACACACACACACACTCGTTGGCTGCCACTTTAGATGAGTGTAACTCCGGCACTGGTTGTGAAGTGAGCCGCTAGGTCGGGCTTGTCACTTTGATATCGTTTGACCTCCTCGCACTTCTCTGTCATCCCTCTCTCCTCTCCTCTCCTCTCCACCGTCTCTCTCTCTCTCTCTCTCTCTCTCAATCTTTCGGGTGTCTGTCAGGGGCTCTGTCGATGTCTGTGAAGCTTAGGGACGTAAGGGACACAAACAAGTGACAGGAGAACGAGCATAGGCCTGTGTGTGTGTGTCTGTGTTAACATCAAGACGGAAACCATTAGAAAAGTGAAGACCATAAGTATGCTCTATATTGTCTTTTGCTTGTTTTAAGATGTTTTAGACCTACGCTTACGATTACATCATGGTTATGTAATGTCTACCTTTATTTTTATGTTAACGATTAATTAGGATTAAATGTGTGGTTTGAGAAGATTAGGGTAGGTGTAGAATGGCTTTATGATTAGGCTTAGATTATTGTTTAGATTCAAGATTAAATTTATGGCTAGAATAAGACGTAGACTTTATGTTTGGGTTTACATCATGGTTCGATTTAGGGAATGGATTGGATTATATAAGGTTTAAGGTTAGGATCATCTTAATTCTAAGATTAAAATAGCTTTATGGTTAGGTTTAGATTATGATTAGATTTAGGGTTAGAATGAATCTGTGTTCAAGTTTAGAGTTAGGATAACATTAAGGTTCAGTTTGGGATTGCTTTATATATAGGTTGAGATTATGGAAAAGTTTAAGGTTAGTATTGTGTTTTTAGTATAATAGCTTTTAAATTAGACTGTAGCTGGGTTTATTAGATTAGATTATTAGATCAGTTTAGAAATAATTTTTGATTATGTTTAGGTCTCGGGTCGGGTTAGAACAGAATTAGGTTTGATTTTGACACTGAATTATGATTAGGTTTAAGGCTATTATCGTACAGCTTTAGGACCGGATTGATGGTAGGATTAAATTATTATGAATTATGGTTATTTTTAAATTATGATTAGTTTATGGAATGGATTTAGGTTTAGAGTTAGGATTTGGACTATGCTTAGAACTGCTGGTAGGATTAAGTGGATCTCAGAACTTAATGAAGGTAAATGGTTTTCTAATTTGGGTTAGTATTAGCTCTGAAACTTCAGATCAACAACAAATATAAGGTAGCACTTTTGTCTTGTATGATGAGCTCCTTAAATCTGGATTTATGAAGAAAAATAATAATTAATTAAAGAAGAAGACAGGAGTAAAACACAAGACACAACATTACATAAAGTAACACAAACACAGTGACGTCTTGGAAGAGGAAATTAATTTAGCTGGAACTAAACTAATGAGTGTTTACAGGCACACGGCTCCCACATGTCCCTGCTTCAGTTCTACTGGCCCAGATATCCTTTATTATCCTGTGACGATCCACTCTTCAGTCCGGTTCTTCCTGCTTTGTACTTTCATCATTACAGCTTCTTCCACGGAATTTTAGCCCGTCATTTTACTGCACTGCAAAGCGGACATTTCACACTACAGAATGGACCGGTCCTTGTTGGCAACAAACAGAAATGCAAAAACTGACCTCAGCAAGCATTTTTGAAATGTGTAAGGAACAAGAACAGAATTAGATGATTAAAGCACTTCGCACATATAGCCCCAAGCTGGGCTTACACTGCGCAAATTTGACAAGATTTGTTGTGTCAACAGCAACTAAACGAAGTGAGAACCGAATGTTTACCGGCATCCTGAATGAAACCATCTGACAAGTTGTCTGATGAGTCGATATGTTTTTGCAACCAATTGGGCAAGTAAAAATTTTACAAAATAAGAGACAATTTTGGGATCAATTTCTGCAATGTAAAACTCACCAAAAAACAAAAGGGAGGCAAAAATGTTACTGGACCAACAGTACAATTCACTTTGTTCATTTCATATGAGAGTTGAGCTTTTGTGTCTGACCAAGTAATGATCAAAGAAGTGGGCCAATCTGGCTCTATCGTCTGGTAAGGTTTAGGGTTAGTAATGTGCTTTTAGTATTATAGGTTTGAAATAAGACTGTTGCTAGGTTTGGGGGCAGGATTAGATTATGGCTCAGTTCAGAAATCATTTATGATCATGTTTAGGTAGTGGGTTAGGATTGAATTAGGTTTAATTTTGGTACTGGATTATGATAAGGATTAAGCTTATTACCAATCAGCGTCAGGACTGGATTGCGGTTAGGTTTAGAATAAAGATTGGGTTATGGTTAATTTATGATTAGGGTTAGTACTGAATTATGGTTAGGTTTAGATCTAGGTTAGTTTATGAGTTGGTTTAGGTTCTATCTTTTGGTTCCTACTTGGTACATTTGGTACTCCAAAAGAAAGGGAGCCCAGTATCAAACTGTTACAGCAGTATACTATTTTGCACTTTTGCTGTCTCCATAAGCAAGACTGTGCAAGGGTACCATACCTTGGCTTTCTATATTATGCCAGCCAAAGCAGTTAGACTCGGTCACGAGCTCCCCCAGAGAAACCCCGGGCTGCCACTGGCTTCAGGCGTAAAATTGAGCTGGAATGCTCCGGCTCCCAGGTGGAGTTGGAAAGCTTGAGGTACTGATCCATTAAATAATAATAAAAATCCACGACGGTGATTGACTGGAGTGAATATCCTGGCTTTGCTCCGGGTCGTAAAGATGTCAAGCCCTATTCAATTATGGATGTTCAAGGTTTACGTGAGCAGGAGCTTAACGGTATAACTTCATAACGATATAAGTGGGGAGGTTTGATATATGCCATGTTCTTGGAAAAGTGCCCTTTTAGGATTTTATACGAATGTCAGTTTCGAGAAAAGCAGCTATTCAGGTCTTTCCAGTAAGCAAGTTCTGACCGCTATTGTGACAGTTAAGTTCAAAATTTAGTTGGAAATGTTAAATGAAGATGGCGCTAATGTTGAAATCATTTCATATCCCATTTGTTAAATAACAAAGTGCTAAATACATTCTTTTCCAATTTGACAAAGAGCTTTTGGCCACAGATCTCAAGCCTGATCAGGTCTAACTTCGATCACATGAAGTGCCAAGGTACATAGCTAGCCTGGAATATTAACAAATGGTCTGGCTCATCCTGTGGCAACTTCCCAGGCTAATCTGAAATGGATGTACAGACGACACACTAATGCAGAAAACCGCTAATTCTCTGATGGGCTAGACGCCCTATAGGCCTGGAGACAGCGAAGAGGATTTGCGCAAGTTGATTCTGGACATTCTGGTTCAGTCGCAGATGGTGCTGCCACTGTAAAGTAATCCAGCGCCGTCGGCAGAGAAATCTGGACCAATCTGGTGTGGATAATCTTTGCTCTCACTTCTAAGAGGATATAAAGGAGAGAGAATGGATGGAATCTGACACTGTGAAGATAACCTCTATCTCCCTCTCGGATCGTCCCTTCCAAGTGCTTGCAGGCTACCTGGCCGCGCAATTACCTACTAATGCTAACTTTGGGGAAAAACAGTTTATCGTTCAAAGCTCGTAACTTTGGCCCAACTGAGCAACGACAAATCATATCTGGTTCTCACAGTCTTTCATTTCCCTTTCTCATTAAGTCTCAGAGTGTTCATAATCTAATGTGGCTCAATGCCCCGAGCAGATCTGGAAAAGTGACGCTGAGAGTGAATAAGTCAGACACTTGCTGGATCACTGCAGGGCTGTTTCCTTTTCTTTTCATTCCTCTGTATGTCTCTGCTTCTGATGGGTACTGAGCTGAGAGAGATGGCAGAGCTCGGAGCAGTCGTGAAGCAAAGGAATTTGTGAAATATTAACAACATAGCACGGTGCAGGGCAGAGAATGTACTGACCGACTGTCTGTGCCTACTATCTTATTTCTATTTCTAACAGCTGCAATTTTTTTCTATTGCAATCACATAATTCTAGTGGCCGCACTACCTCTTATTGCTGCTTTCTCAGGCATATATCACACTTCTAGCTCAGTGAATGTGTCGTGGCTCCAGTTTTTATAGCAAAGTTTAAAGGCACAGCATACATATTAATAAACAACAATAAACTAAACAGGTACAACAGGTACATCTTAGGCAACTGGAAATGTTCTATGGCAATTAAAATTGAATCTAAAGGCCAACAACAAGTGACTAATTAATAAGAAGACTGTAATGCTTTTGGTCTTTCTGAAGAACTAATTGTCTCCTAAAAGATTTTGAAAGAAAAATGTTTACATTAGGGTTAGGTGTAATGGTCATTTTATTTACATCTAGCCATCATGTTAAATATGTGTTTGTTTGTGTGAACATCCACAAAGGTTGTCTGATGCTCTGGGGAAGGGTAACCATGACAGACCCAGGACTGAAGGACATTAAAACTGAATGTTCTCAATGCCACCTGAGACTCCTGACACGTACCACGACCTTAGGCGCCCACCCTCTGAAAACAACACACACTTATCCACACACAAATACACACTTGTCTTGCTCTTTTTCTTTAGGCAATTTGGCTCCGCTGAAGGATGAGGCTTGACACTCCTGTTGTTGGGGTTAGGAACGTGAAGGCCATGAGACATGTAAAGAAATCGTTAAAGTCTGATCTGGCAGAAAGTGCTGAAAAACAAGAACCTGCAGGCCAGAAGTCGGTACCGCGTCATGCGAAGCGAAGTGGAGATGTTTCCGAAGTGTGTCTGTGGAAAGAGTTCGATAAGTAGCTTTAAATCTGCACTTGTTTGTAAACTCAGAGCCGGCCCTAGAGCTAGCTCAGCACTTCTGGAGCGTGACTTTAATAGACTTTTATCTAGCTGTAGTGCCACGTCAATGCAGAGGATAATGAAGACGAATGAATATGGTGGGGCAGTTCGAAGGGGAAGTGGAGTTCATGCTTCATACCTGTTCTTGTGTGAAGAAACGGGACGGAGGATAGAGTTTGATGCCTCTATACAAAAGCAATGGAAGTATAAGAGGATGAGCGTACATAAAAAGTGAAGGGTGGATAAGGAAGAAAGAGAAGGAGGGATGGGGAGGGAGCATGATACTGAGCAAGTGAGAAAAACTGGGTTTGGAGCGATTTTAAACGCACTGAAGAGAATTAATCAAAGCTGGAGGATGAGGGTCGGCGGGATTAGTTTATCTTAGAGGGCTGAATGTGATCGTTTCGGTGTTGATTCTTCGTTTATATTACTGTGGATGCGCTACTTTGTCAGTGTATTTTTTCAGATTAAATCTCAATGAGATTTTCGGCATTGCTTCATTCCTCATGTTCTAGTGTGTGACGGTCAGGTGGAGGCACTTTGGACTAGACGGGGGCCTGCAAGTATTAAACATGAACCAAATGTTTCAGAAAATTACAAAAAGGTAAAAGGTAAAAAGGTAAAAGACCTGAGCACTAAATTTATAGGGGATTCTTGGACATTCCTTTCCAAAGCCACGTGTCAGTCACCTTACACAACTAAAAATAAGGGAGTTACAATGAGTTATTTTGTGTGGTACCATGTGACAGTCATTTTAGGTCTTCCATATAGCTTCTTTTCCACCCCAAAGAATCACATCATTCAAAATCTTCTTAGAGTTCTTACTGTAGTTCAAAGTCAGGTCCTTGAAAAAGACCTTTGAACCCCAACTACTCTACAGAATAACAGTCTCCATAGCTTGGCTCATTTCTCCTGCCACGCTCTTACTGAAGCAACTATTGGTAAAGGTAAAAAATGTACATATATTAATGATTCTGTGAAAATATTTGTTTCAAGAACAAGTACATGAACATTCACATTTGAAAAAACGCTTTTTACTGTGCTCTAGTGACTTTTGATTAAATGCTGCTTTTTACGCCATAAAACGGCTGTAAAAGGCAGGGCTTTTTTGGTTGCTCCAGTAGGGTCCCTTTAAGGCCAGCTATGTCACCTTTGGCGTTCCATAGATCTGAGTGAGAGGGCACTGTTTTGATTGTGCACTGATAACAGATTTTGCTCATGAAAGTTCCACTGTGCACTCAGAATTAAGGATAAATATAACAAATATAGTATTCTCTGTGCCTGTATCCACATGACGTAGTGGTGATTACTGCAAACCCTCATTCTAACCATGAAAACTGTATTTTGTGAGACTACGAACTAAATTAGAGTATTATATGAAATGATGTTTTCCTTTTGTCATCTGATATATATCATTATCTCGCACAATCATGTTTTTAAAACTTGCTTTTCTCAATAAGAAACTTGCACTCCTTTCTCGTTATTAACAATCTAAATTAATGCACTGCCAAATACATTATTTTGTTGTTGAATGCGTAATGTGCGATTTTACTTTGGCACAGCACATACAGTGGGGGAAATAATTATTTGATCCCCTGTTGATTTTGTAAGTTTGCCCACTCACAAAGAAATGAACAGTCTCTACTTCTTATGGTAGTTTTATTTTAATGAATAGAGACAGAATATCAACCAAAAATGCAGAAAAAAACACTACATAAAAGTTATACATTGATTTGAATTTTATTAAGAGAAATAAGATTTTGATCCCCAAGCAAAACACAACTTGGTACTTGGTGGAGAAACCTTTATTGGCAAGCACAGCGGTAAGACATTTCTTGTAGTTGGTCACCAGGTTTGCACACATCTCAGGAGGGATTTTGGCCCACTCCTTTTTACAGAAACTCTCTGAGTCCTTTATGTTTCTTGGCTGCCGCTTGGCAACTCGAAGCTTCAGCTCCCTCCACAGATTTTTGATAGGATTATGGTCTGGAGACTGGCTAGGCCATTCCATAACCTTAATGTGCTTCTTCTTTAGCCACTCCTTTGTTACCTTGGCTGTATGTTTTGAGTCAATGTCATGCTGGAAAACCCATCCATGACCCATCTTCGGTGTTTTGGCTGAGGGAAGGAGGTTCTCGTCCAAAATTTTACGGTACATGGCCCCATCCATTGTCCCCTCAATGCGGTGTATTTGTCTTGTACCTTTAGCTGAAAAACAGCCCCAAAGCATAATGTTTCCACCTCTGTGCTTTACTGTAAAGATGGTGTGCTTTGGGTCATACTCAGTATTTCTCTTCCTCCAAACACGGCGGTTGGAGTTGATGCCAAAGAGCTAGATTTTGGTCTCATCTGACCACAGCACTTTCTCCCATGCCTCCTCTGAATCATCTAGATGTTCACTGGCAAACTTAAGATGGGCCTGTACATGTGCCTTCTTGAGCAGGGTGACCTTGTGGGCACTGCAAGACTTCAATTCATTACGGTGTAGTGTGTTACCAATGGTATTCTTGGTGACTGTGGTCCCAGCTGCCTTCATTAACAAGCTCCTTCCAAGTAGTTGTGGGCTGATCTCTCACCTTTCTCATAATCTTCCTCACCCCATGAGGCAAGATCTTGCATGGAGCTCCAGATCGATGGCAACTGATGGTCATTTTACGTTCCTTCCATTTTCGAATAATCGTACCAACAGTTGTCACATTCTCACCAAGCTTCTTGCTAATTGTCTTGTAGCCCATTCCAGCCTTGTGCAGGTCTACAAACTTGTCCCTGACGTCCTTTGAGAGCTCTTTAGTCTTGCCCATGGTGATGGAGAGGTTGTAATGGGAGAAACTAATTCTGTGGACAGGTGTGCTTTATACACACAACGAAATGAGATCAGGTGTATCTGTAATTGATTTATTGCAATCTGTGTGCCACAGCCAACCTGTAGGAGCCAGAATTTAGGCTGGGTTGTAGGGGATCAAATACTTATTTTACTCAATAAAATACAAATCAATTTATAACTTTTATGTACTGTGTTTATTCTGGGTTTTTGGTTGATATTCTGTCTCTCTTCATTAAAATAAAACTACTGTAAAAATAGAGACTTTTCATTTCTTTATAAGTGGGCAAACTTACAAAATCAACAGGGGATCAAATAATTATTTCCCCCACTGTAAATGCTCTCTATGAAAGGAAGCAGGGATTTACAAAGACATTTCCAGTTTCCATTAGTCATTTCTCAAAAAGCTGGAATATTAAGATACAAGTCTATTCTATATCAGGAGAAAGGAAGTGTCTGATATTCTGCAGTGTTCCTCCAGAAATCCTCAATAATACATCTACATACTTTCTTTATTTATCAGTGAGCGGCTGCGTTAAAGGGCCTTTCCTTCAGAAATGAAAATTCTGAGACTAGTCGAGTTCTCATTAATGCACTAGTTTCTCTTGATTTCTTTCCTTTTTTCAACTTCAAGTAGTCACCATCGTCTGAGGATTCGCTTTGATGCTACTGTATCAGTTACGACAAAACAGAATTTTTAAAATTGCAGCAACAGGAGAGAGATGTGAGCGGTTTCAGATTTTAGTTTTCTGCCACCTTTTCTGAAAGGTGTGTTTCCCTGTGACTTCTGCTTCTTATGTAACACTGACAGTTACGGCAGTTCAATCAACAGCCGGCGACGCTCTGTAGAAGCATGTGGCGCGTTGTAGAATCCCGAACTCCCGAAAGCTCCCGGATGTATTTAGGGCTGCGTAATTGCTCTGACAGTGTAGCACTGTGATCAGACGAGGCTGCTTTTTTAAAAATTCCTGCAGGAAGTCTAATCGGTGGCTGTGTTGCTCTTCATTCAGCGAGACTATCTCTCCATCTGGAATGTTGTTGTCGAGAAGGGTATCAGTGAGCCTGACTGTGTGTGAGAGAGAGTGAAATATGATATGCTATATTGACTGGTACTGAGACAGCCAACGTTTATTCCTTAGCGCATGCAAACAGCAGCACACAATTTTTTGAGATATCTTTTTAATTTGGGGGTGCAATATTGGCGCTAATGTGGCTAACAATGAAAGAAAGCTTATGGAAACTCCTCATTAGCTTTCAATAGTGCTGATGTATCTGGAGCAAAAACAAGCAGCTGAACTCATATCACTGTACGACGATTACACAACGTGTGTCTGAGAGAGAAGTAAAGAGAGACAACAAGATAGAGCAAGAGACATAAAGAGCATGCGAGAAAGAGAGACAAAGGAAGAAAGTGAGAGAAAGCCTGAGAGAGAACGTGAGAAAGAAAGATATAAAGAGTAAGAGACAAAAGACAGAGCAACAGAGAAAGAAAGAGAGAGAAATAGTTTGATAAAGTGAAGTAGAGTGAAAGCAAGTACGGAAGACTGATAGATCAACAGACAGACGGACAGAAAGACAGAGAGCTAGAGAGCTAGAGAGCTAGAGAGCTAGATAGATAGATAGATAGATAGATAGATAGATAGATAGATAGATATGTACTATTAAACAAATATGCTTCCCCATAAAAGTTCCAAAACATTCTGGAACTGGCATAAAACAAAAGTCCCTCTGAAAAACAGCAAGACCCACTGGTCTGTGTGTGTGTTTGTGTGTGAGAGAGCCCACTTTAACAGACAACTGCAGCAGCTCAGAAAGTTAATGGCTGTGACATTGTGAGATTGATTCTGAAGGAGATAGAGAGGGAGGGAGAGAGGGAGAAAGATAGATAGGAGGAGGAGGAGGTGTGATTGACAGCATGTGATTGAATGTGCTCCAATAAAAGCCGCCCATTTTTACCCAGTGCAGTAACTAAACCTGACGTTCCTGTACGAGGGTGTGATTAGGGACCTGGCTTGTAATGAGTGGCACTAGCAGGTGGCTTGTAAACGGTTTCGGAGAGCCTTGTGCATGACCACACACACACACTTCCTACTGTCACTGCAAAATCCATTGCCTTCCATAATAACTAGATGTAATTGACTCTCACAATAGCTAGGTGTAGATTGGAAGCTTCACTGCGATACGATTCAATGTGCAGCGATTCAACGTTAGCCAATTTGCAATTTTGATAGAATTCAGGAGCCAGCTATCGATAAATATCATATGCTGAATTAACACCGTCCTTTGTATTTGAATCAAAATTATTGTGTAATGGGTAGGGAGGTGGCCCTGTGATCAGAAGGTCGCTTTGCTGGTTCAAGTCCCGGATCGGTAAAATTAAAGGTACAACTGAGGTACTCATGAGCAAGGTACCATCTCATTTTGTTGTGGTGCACTGTTTGCTGTGCTCTGTTCACAATGACAATTGATAACTCACTTAAATTCACTTATATCACTGAATTGATGCATTATTAAACCCCTAGGGAATAATGCAGTTTCTCACAAAAAAATAGGGTTCTAATGATACATCGATCTACAGTGATACATCGGCACAATGATTAACGAGCAAACCCGTGACCTCTTTAATTTCTTGCAAGAAATAGGGCTCTAATGATACACAATAGGTTCTCAATGATCAACGACCAGATAGAAAAGCAAATCTCTCAATCAGACATAAATATTGTTTCTGGAAAATATGCCATTTACAAGCATAACTGTGTCTCTTACATTAGAAATAATTGTGATAATATTTTTAAACATATCTCTCAGCTTTAAGACAAGCGTGTCCTCATAAGAACTTGCAAACCTGCCTACAGGCAAAGACACACACATACACACTCTTAAGATTCTCTCAACACTCATCACATATTCCTGCAACTGCTTGGTGCGGGTCCCCCCATCTGCAAAAACAAACTGACATCTAGAAAACTCATCACAATGTCATAACTATAAACAGGCTGCACAAACTAGTGCTACAGAGTACTGAGGAAAACAGACAGTGCAGTATTTTCTCTGCAGTGTGTAGACTGATAGAAAAGGATTCTACCTTAAAAATAAAGCTGAAAAAATGATTTTCGTCTTACTGGACAATGCACAACGTGAATTTAAAATGATGAGAACAAAACTCCGGTCATGTTACTGCTTTTAAACTCACATTTTAAGGATCTTGTGAAAACAAGAAGCCTGAACACATCAGTATTTATCTCATTAAGCAATCAAAAGACTGAAGCCTAGCAAACACCTCATAATTGTAAAGATTTCATTACCATCCTTCCAGTAGTGTGTTGGGATTTCTGTAGCAGCTTTTGGAAAAACTGCAGTTTGCCACTAATCATTGGTTCATAGAAGTGGTAGAATAAAACTAGAAAAGGGCATGGTGAAGTCTGGAGAGGACTTTCAGAGGAGATCGAATAGCAATGACAGGATTTTCCCATTTCTTTATGAGCTCCACTTTCCATATATTAAGTAATATATTTACACAAATTGAACACCTTAGCGCAATACTTACCTTACCTTTCAATGTAACCTACAAAAACACGGTCACACAACCATTATCAACAAAACTTTGTTTTGACTTGAACATTTTATCAATAACTCAGAAAACAAACAGTCTTTATTATATATTTATAACACAAACATATGAGTAATAAAGTAAAAGATAATGACACTTACTCAGTCCATTACCCCGAATTCATGACTTCTAGACCTCACGATCGATGTCTCGTCATGGTTCCTCCAAAAATATCCAAAAGTTATATCAGTTTTTGAGCATTCCACAGACGTAGTTTAAGTACACATCTCTTCCACCCTACTCTGGTTTAATCCTGACTTCAATATCAGCATCAATATCGTCCGTTACTACGCGTCAGTCCACTTTAGCGTTTTCGTGAAGGTTGAACTCGGAAAAATCACACAGAAACGGGAGAAGAAAATGCTGAGGACAATAAGAAAGTTTCTCAGGACTTGAAGGCGGAAAACGGCGCCAAACTGTCCGGTCTCGCGCTGCGGCTGGCGCGAGGGCTTGTGAGGCGCGCGCTCGCGGTGTGCGCGCGCCGCTTTTACACGTCTTCAACCGAGTTTTCCTTCGCTTCCTCGTAAACAAGTATTCCCTAATTTCTTTCTGCTTTCTTTCTTTCTTTCTTTTTTTCCCCCGCCCTCTTTTTTCTCTTCTAAGCGTCCCGGTTTAACGGAGTGCCGTAGTGCGGTGGTGTGGATAATTCACACGTTAACCATGTGCGTGCGCGCGCGCTCGGTCAAACCCTCGTGCGTCCAATAATCGTGTTTCCGTGAGAGACGTTTCTCCGTAAAAATGGACGTAAAACTTAAACGCTGTATGTTACTACTAAAACCGACATATAATTAAAATGAGTCGTTCCAAAAAGGCACAAAACGTCAGAAACCCAAACAGTAACGCATTCCGAAACATAAGGAATAAATATTAAGAATTATGCACAATAAGGTTAGCAACATCGAAGTGCACAAACTTATTTACAGTCAATGACTTCATTATGCATATGTGTAAAATATTATAAAATCCATAATTTTCCAGAACTATAAATAATGTCCATAATATGGATACATTTTTTTTCAAAGCTAAATATATGTGAACCCTAAGTGAGGGTCTTTATATAGAATATTTGGGGTTGTAAAAACAATTCCACACACTTTACATCAAAATGATTGTTTGTTTGTTTTTCAAAACCTATTAATACTAATCAAGGAGACTAATCTTTTGTTAAAATTATATTTGGTGTCAAAAACGTGCAAGGAGCTCCCAGACTTTCTGTACTTTCAGCCTTCAATGTTGACATGCTAAACCCTAACATCTTGTGATGTCTAACAAATTAGGTAGTGAGCAGAACATTCCTCTAGACAGCAGTGGAATACTATACTATATTATACTTTTACTATAGGTTTAACAAAAGATTTGCCGAAAACATCGGCATTGATAATTGAACAGGCTGATAATCAGTCGCCCTTAATACATATATATAGTATAAGGGCTCCAAAAAAGTGATGTTGCATCACATAATGCGTAATCTGTAGCAAATACACAAATACATCCACTCCTCGCCCCAGGCTGGGTCTTGTTTAGGAGCCCTGAGATAAATAAAGCTTCCAGATAACCGTTCAGCGAAGACAATGAGGCGGTTTACCGAGGTGTCATGCTCCTGCCAGAATTCATTAAGGTTCTTGGGATGAGATTAAAACACAATGCCCCCCAGTTTTCTAGGTAATGAAATGATAACTGTATGGAATAGAAATGTAAATAGGAAAAAAGTGTGTGTTTTTGGCCAGTTCTGAGAGCCTAGAATAAAACAGCCCAGGACCCAAAAAATGCTGCTAACACTTTCCATGAAAATCTGCCGTGCAGGCAGTTTTTTCATTCGGGTTGAGAAATTTCCTATTCATGCGCCGAACATACGCTGATCCTCAGAGCTGATTATGTGGAGTTTTCTCTGCGGTGGAGCTGCGGCACTTGACTTCAACCTGCATCCAACGCTTCTACAGTCAGGGTTTAAAATCACGGACGGATAATTGGTTTATGTAAATTTCTATGTGTGTATACAGGTGGAGTACTTGTATGCCTGATGATGAGTGTAAATCCACACATAATACAGAAACAGTCAAAAACACCACAGAATGTTTTTTGGTCTACTTGATCCCAGTTCTTCTCTTTAGGCCAATAATATTGTATACCATAAGGATATGAATTTACCAACAGTGGAGTGCATTGGAATATCTTAACAGATACTATGCTCTATGTAAGGAAGTTTTTCCACAGCCATTCAATAGATCCTAAAATCCAAACGTTGTTCGGACACAGTGCAGAATTCCCATGACTAAATCCGCCCACCAAGTTCTTTTCTGAGTTTGAGACACTCTATCCAATTGTAATGCTTGTTTTCTGGTTAGGAGTTTGAGAAGAAAATTTGTGAGTTTTGTTTCTTTCCATAATTTTTGCATTGTAACAATGCCAATTCTTCTCTAAAGCCCTTTTGAGTAAATATATCTATAACTTAATGATGTTAAAGCATTGTAATCATGGTTATGGAGAGTAAAATGTGACAATAAAAAAGCTTAAGAAAAGTTTAAGTTGACAGATAAAGCACAAAATACAAAAAATTTATAAAATGTGCAATGCAAAGATTGTTGACACTGACTTAGTTGACATAGCAGAATGCAGTTTAAAGAGATCACAAACAGTCAGAATCAATCTGGATTGCATAATTTATCACTGCTCAGATCTCGCACATACACACTTGGAAATGCATTCTCTCTGACGCCCAAAGCTCTCAGAAGTGTACAGTACACAAAACCCAGAATCCATTACCACGTATGCCAATCAAACACTCAACTGGAGTGCCGTTGTCTATATTAGTGCCGTTGAGCACTGAAGTGCAGTTGGAGATTTTTCAGGGTCAAAGCTAAACATTCTGATTTGGAATATTTGTAAGAATATGTTTATTTTAACATTACACACACATTGGTCTTTTCTACACTCCAAATGCTGTGTTTTTTCCTCTCCTCACTGTGTGTGATGCTCCACCTTTTTTTCCTCATAATTGAACAACACCAAAGACTCTCTCTCTTCCTCCCTGCTTCTCTCACTCTTTCTCTCGCAAACACACCCACAGACACACATACACACACACACAAACAAAGACCCCAGGGAGTTGCTTCAGTTACTGAGGCTTGTATCTCCTTCCTCCACTCCCTTCCCTTGTAATGAACTGACACCTTAGTTCCTCTGTATGTGTGTTTTGCAAACATACAGCAGGCTTTTTTGTTCTTTTTTTTTTTTTTTTTTACAAGCTTTTCCTTTATGTCTCATCTGAATCGGACCTGCAGACTGCAGCCTTGTTAAAAAAGCAGCAGTGGGAAAATAATTTGGCAGTAAGATCTTACCAAGTAACAACTTATTCTTTGTTTTTGTGGCTTGAGATGATGAATAAGGAGCTATTCTAAGAAATATGGGTGTTTATTAAAGGTAAAAGAACAACGTTACATAAAAAAACACTCCTTTGTGGGTTTCCTGTGGCTGGAATTGATGTTTTTAGGAAAAGAAAAGTGGGCCTAAGGCGGTGCCCTGTGGTACTGCTAGAATAATGATTCTTTCGTAAAAGTTTACAAACAGACAAAAACATTTCTGAGATTGATTTTGGCTGCTGGATTATTTATTCATGAAATGTTATTCCAAATAATCTTTAACTTTCAGGCTGGTGAAAATTAAAGTCCTACAAATGGTTAATGGTCTAATGTTGTTTGTGGTCGTGTATGACCTTCTTGACGCTACACTCTTCACCTAAATGTGTTGCAAACTTCAGTTTGCCTTGGAAAACACAGCGTAGGATTATGGATGCAGGAACTCTTACGGCTGTGTTTGGCGATTATCCATGCATAAATATTCAGACATACACATTCATGCATATATTCATATGATAGATCCAAGCTAGGCCTGCATCTTACGTTAAGTCGCAACAGCAAAGGTAAAAACACAGGTGAAAGCGGCTAAGAATGATCTTTGCTGAGCTTTAATGACCTTAAGACTCCAGGCAGCTTTTTACCCTTTAGCCGTGACCTTTAAAAGACGAAGTCAGGCTGGTGAAAAAACACTAATAAAATACAACAATATGACAAATATCAACATGAAAACAACTTGGCAACAAGAAGCAGAAAGCATGTTGGATAAAAAATGTGTGTGTGTTTTTAACAGTGAATGTGGGAGGAATGCAGTGTATATCAGGACAGCAGGAGAATTTGTCCTTTTCTGAACCGGAGACTATTTTGTTCAATTAACATAAATGAATATTACGCAATGACATTTTACCGATATGAGGTTTTAGTAATTAATCCCAGTTTTATGCCCCCGAATTGTCGTCTCTCGGTTCACATGGCACACCACCTGTCTAGTCGCTGTTCTTTCAGTTCACAGTGCCAAGAAATCTAATCGGATAGCATTCGCCATGTGCTGTAAAGGGGATATGGTCCAGAAAAATCTTGTATTTTCAGAACCAAATGTAAGGAATGTGCACACTCAAGACAAGGTGTTACTCTTGCCAGTGTGGTGCCACTGCAGAAAAGAACAAGATACCCTTTTACATCAAAATTTGAAAACCAGCAGCAGTATGTGAGATCAGAACTTGCAATTAAAATCCTCTTTAATCACATTGGAAATATAGAACGTATAGAACTCATTACAGCAAAGAAAAGTTAATTTCCTTCATTGATCCTACAAACTTCAACCTCAGGAATCTGCCAGACCATATAATCAGGGTAGACACTTGGCATACATCTGAATCTAAAAGAAAAATTTAAAAATTATTATGTTAAATGCATTATCAAGTATCAGCAAGTATTAAATACTCACACAGTCAAAGATTGTGCAGTTTTTTTCTTTAAGAATGCAGATCTACTCATCTCAAGACATGAATTTGAACCAGAGCATTGACGTTTTTCACACTGGAATTGTGAAAATGACATGTTCAAAACTGCCCGGCAGCAAGAAAAGTAGTTTTTGAAAATTGTAAGTTAAAGACTGAAAAATGCATGTGTGCCTTGAGAGTGTCCCTTCTCTTTTAAGTGAACGTGTACCGCTAGGTCTTGTCCTGATGTGCTGCTCTCCTGTGTCGTGTCGTACATCTGTGGAGTGGTTGCTTAATCTCTATTATGTATAAGTCTGAGCATTCCTCACTGCATTGTACAGGACTGTCCAGACTGCCCAGGTGTATATGTGACTACCTGTATCCTTAACCTTAATTACTGGATGGAGAATGATTGCACCAATTTGTTTTAATTCCCAATGCCTCCAATGGTTTATATCCAACTGACAAAATTTCAGGAAACAGGTTTTTCATCAGCAACTTGTATAGAGATGAAATAACCCCAATGCTCAGTGTCTAGAGAGAAATGGGGAGGTGAGGATGGACAGTGACACACATTCAGCTGTTAAACCCATCAAAATTAATGAATCATTAAATACAAGCGATTGGAAGGTGTGGAAAATTCTGAAAGGGTGACTGATGCTATAGTAAAAGAAATTTGTGGCCACACACACACTACACCCAGTGTAATTCCAACTTGCTATTGTTTAGAGACTATCTATGGTATCTTTTACAGCAGCGGTGAGCAATTCCAGTCCTGGAGGGCTGGTGTTCCTGAGGTTTTCCATCTTAACTGGAGCATTTCTTTTGGTGAGAACATGTTTGAATGTTCTAAAATCAAGTACGGAAAATCTTCAGGACACCAGTCCGCCAGGACCTTAATTGCCCACCTCTGATTTACAGTCAATCTAATACCAAGAACCGATTATGTTAGTCTTTCATTAGAGCCTCATTAAGCTTGCTGAACTTCTCAATTTAGCAGTGATTTTGATGTGATCTCGCTCTGGCTCTTCTAAGCAGTTTTTCTTCAAGGTACTCAAAATTTATTCAGAACTTGGGCAAATGACTTTTTCGTATTTTGCCACCTGGTGATAGAATAACCTTCAGATTACACTACATTTTCAGAATTGTTTTCTTGTGAAAATGATAAAACATAAAACATAAAGATAAAAAATAAAAAGGTTAACTGAAGAATGCAATGTATTAACAATGCTGCATACTATATTTTGTTGGAAGTGGTACCATCCTGGAATTGCTCCTCAGAAACTGCGAAGAAAGAACTGTGAAATATCTGTGTGTTCTGCGATTTGCAACCTTGAGCAAAGAAACTTGGTCCTTGGTACCTGGGGAAATAAGGGGCATAGTGGCATGACAAAGCAAAGCAAATATTTTATTTTCCCATACTCCATACACCGGTGCCTCGCTTCCGAGGTAGAACACCAGCTGTGCACACAAAAGACAAAAGGCTGCAATGCTACAGTTTCTAGCTAGCCTTAAAGTGAAAACACACACCCCAGGCAAGAGCAAATGCAAAGGGGCAAGGGGCAGTAAATATTATGTTGTTGCTGGTAGCAATTACCACGTCTTTATTTATTTTTCTGGTGGAAAAACAAATTTTCGGCAATATCGTTTGCTCGTTAATTTTGTCGCAAGACTTTGGAAAAAAGCGAGCAAACAGGATCTTATCTTGCTAGCCCCTTAATAGCTGAATGACTTCACGAGTACACAAGTTATACCTCCGTGAACCTAGATTTCCAATGCAAAATTAGTCTGTGTGCCCATTATTTAACTATAAAGTCTTAGCCAAACAAATTTTAATATTAAACGAATTCCTCATTTTGAGACTATGACTTTACAAGTTCTCCTTTGAAAAGACATTCGAAACAATGGTGGTTTGGGGGAAACAACTGTCATCTTGGCAAATTTTAACTCCGCTAATCAAGAGCTAATCCTGTCCACTGCGTCTCGTCTGAGGGAGCGCTCTCTAAATTGCAATTCTGAAGCAAACTACTGTGAAGGTGGGAGTCGCAGGGGTTCCCATGGAGATGGTTATGACAAACGCTGCATGAGGCAAAACATGATCTTAGATCATATTGCAGCCCCCTCAGGTGAATACTAATGACCCAGCTTCGGGAGCTAAGATGGTTGACGGGTGTTTTTTGGCCGTGCCTTGAGATTGTTGGGGTATGAACCAGTGGGGAAGTTCAGATGTCTTTTGGTTCAAATCTTTGACTGTCGTTATCTTACATTTGCTGCTATGCCATCAATGCACTGAACTGACTGTACCAAAGAAGGTGGTGAGGGTTATGAAATGGGGCAAGTGTGAATCAAATTTACTATTAAGAGCAAGATTAACTTCTTGAGAGGCTCTCAACACGATGAGTTAATAGCTTTTCATGACACAACATAATCACTTGGTGATTGGTTACCCATAATTAATGGGGGTAATCTTTGTGACAAGAGACTCACAAATTGGGTAATCCTGCAAAATATGCTCTAAATCATTTAGCCGTAAGTAAGTGGTCAATCCCAACCCTACTGGCTTAAAGGGTAGATCACTGGGGCACGAAATTAAAGCTAAATTTTGAGATCATTGCTTCAAAACTTACAGTTTGTATCCTACATTGGTCACTTGAGCAAATACATTCATACTACTGAAGTGTACATAGGAAGGTGTTTCAGGTGATGAAGCTGTGCAAACATCAACCGAATTAACTGATATGGTCAAGATTAAAATGGCTAGTCTTAACCTTATGTACTTGGTCATTATAATAATGTTACTTGGCGATTGATTACCCATAATTAATGTTGATAAATTCCACGATCCCACTACCACTCTACACTCTAGCATCATTAGCCCTAACCTTAATTTGTAGCTGGTAAATCCAAACCCTAATCTATGTGATCGGTCAATCTGAACCCTAATCTACATGACTGATTAATCTGAACCCTAATCTCTGTTACATGGTTCTTTGTGGCTGTGGCTTAATGGTAGATTACTAGGGTATGAACCAAAGGGTTTGGAGACCATCGGTTGAAGAGTGGCTGTCTTAAATCCTACATCCAATGCTAACACCACTGCATCCCCCATTATATATTTAACCCTAAATTGTTACACTGACACTGTCCCAATCGTTAGGAATTATTCATTAATCTATATTTGCCCAGTTCCCAGTTTGCCATTGTGTTTTATACGGTCATAATGGCAAACAGGGAACTAAGTAAATATAGATTGATAGTTGTATCAAGAGACTTGAACTTTAAGCAACATAATGAAGCTCAACATCAGTATTAAAGCTCTGTCAGGACTATTAAGAGAACAAGAAAGACAAAGTAGAGATAAATGTAATGACCTGGAAAGTCACTAACTCTTGAACCCAATGAAGCAGTTGAAAGGAATGGAATGGTCAATGCTTATTTTACAGTTTGTGGTGAACTAAACTGTAATTCTATGCAAAAATAAAAATGTTCAAGAATGATTTTCATTAAAACGGTATTTTCTCCATTGCTTAATTCTTTTCCCAAAATAATTTTGATTCTATTATTTTATGTAGCACTGAGGAAACTGAGAGAAAAGACCATTCTTCCAAAAACCTCTGTCTGATGACACACACACAAAGCATAAATATGAGGATTTTTATGAAACCTTGAGAAAAGACATTCATTTTTAAAGAGAACAAAAATCATTCTCTTTTTCATAAATAGTTTATTTCCAATATTTCAGATTGGCCTGATTCAGCAACAAAGGAATCAAATTCAAATCTGGTCCTCATTGATCGCAGCAGCCAAAGTCATCACAGGAATCCCTGCGTCTCGTTAAGTCTCTTAATTGATCTCTCTCATCTCCGCCTAATCAACTTTGAGACGTATTAGCTGTTCTCTCGATGCGTTTCCCGCAAGGTTTGCCCTCATTCGTATTTATTGACCGTTGTGATACTCTGTTCTCGACATCCCTTGACATGAATTTTATTCCGATCTTTCCACCTCTCCCGGGAGGGGAAAACCTCTTTCCCGGACGTTCCTATCTCCAGTTTTTCTGTCCTCGGCCCTGAAAGCCCACTCGGCATTTAAAGTAACCCCACTCGGTGGCGGCTGGATGAAAAATATTTCGCTCTGCCTGTTATGCAATGCATTCAATGCATTTTGCAAACACTGCTGACAGGAGACTGCACCAAACAAAGTAAAGGTTAAATGGAAATTTCAGTCAAGTAGGTGGGTTTGTTGCTCCAAGGTATCAGCAAAAACATACGGTAGCTGGACGTATCGTTTGAAAATTCATGGATCACATCAAATGTATTGGTGCTGCAAGGCTCTAAGGACGGTGGAAACCCAAACTATGTGAAATGTCCTCTAACCGTAATCTGTGATTGGTCAGTCCAAATCTAATCTGTTAGACCATACTTTATCTGTTTAGATGCACGAATCCTGTAAACTTTGGTACACCATTAGTGATTCATAGCTCACCTAAATGTTTGCCAAATATGCATTTGTAAGGGGCCTGTCCAGATCCAGGAGGGAGTCTCCCTCTGCAGATGGAATGTCTGATCTAGACTCAAGCTCCAGGTCTTCATGGCAACCCCTTTTTATTTAACTTGCCACGCCTCTGATTCTCTGTATTAAAGGACCATCATTTATTTTCTCCAATTTTTTGGTATCCTCCTGTACTGACCATTGCTTTGTATTTTTGGACTTTCCTCTGTTTTCGCAATCAGATTTTGATTTGTTTGTTCTGTGAACTGTCTCGACTGGATTTGAACTGTACCTGTATTACAACGAGACCCAATTGGAAATAAATACTGTCAGACCTACTACGTGTTTGAGATCACCCTGTGATCGTTACACAATTACACGTTATACAATCCAGATTTATGTCAAATTTTACCTGATTGAGAATGACGTAACGATCCATGAAATTTCTCTAACTTCAGTACTTTTGTTATTTATATCCAATACTAAATAGAGCTAATCTATCTGATGGTAATTATTAATTATCAATTATTTATCAAGGAATTCAAGGTTTCAAATTTGGTACAGTTCTCCTTTTAAAGGAGCTACAGCTATTGCTCTGGGCAACACTGGATCTTGGAATTATGAATTGAAGAAGGAGTTTATTTATAGAATGTTAAGGATTTATATTTAATGCTTATATTTAACACAGAAGAAAGCAGTCATTTTGACAGTCCTGCTTATTACAGATGGTCATTTCGACTGGCACATAAACAAAGAAAAGAAAGGGAAAGGAGCAAGCTTCGCATAAACTCTTATTGATGAAGGTCTTCTCAAGAAGCAAGCATGAGAAAGAGAAAAGGTTTCTTAAAGCTTTGTGTTTTTGAGGGTCTTGCACATAAAAAAAACCTTGCATTTGTTGTGCAACTATTAGAGTAGCAGAAGGTGAGATACTCCAACACGATTTGGCGGAGTGCCAATGTTGAGGTCAAGACACATTGCTTGTGGAAAACCTCCACTATTTATGCAGAAAATCTTGTGCTGTTTCAAACTCTTATCTCAGAATCTATAGATTCATAGATTTGGTCTTTCTTCTCCCCACTAGCATCATGAAGACTCAGAGAGTTATCAGTCAGCGAATGTTGTGAGGAATGTGAAAATGTTCAAAAAATTGTAACATTCAAATGAGAGTAATTACAAAAACTTACATGGCCTCTAGTAAAAAACATTTGTCTGGTGCAATTATTTTTGTTTTTAAAGAAGAAAAGGGGGACAAAAGTTCCTCTTGTAAAAATGCCTGTAGTCATACTGAGACCTGACATTACAAAGACTTAGTTATCTAACCTATCTATAATACAATTATAACTGGACGGGGAGCATTTCTGTGTGCTAAAAATGTAGAAAGGGCAAAAAGGTACTAAGGAGAAATGAAAATATATGTTTATAGATGTTTCTACTGATCATAGTTGAGCTAGCTGCTAAATTATGAGCTGTTGAATCTATGGTAAGCTCACATCAGGAATCGGCTAACCACAAAAATAGTAATAGCACGGTTTTCCTTATTTGTATGCCCCCTTTTGGTCAAAATAAGGAATGACATCCTTAATGGAGACACTCCCTTATGGTCAATACAGGGAAAACAACCTAAATGGAGACACCTGCTTGTGGTCAAAGTAAGGAATGACAAATTTAACGGAGATGCCCTCTTGTGGTCAATATAGGGAACAGCAACTTTAATGGAGGTGCCACCTTGTGGTCAAAATATGGAACGACAACCTTAATGAAGTTGTCCCCTTGTGGTTAAAATAGAGAATGACAACCTTAATTGTGGCAAACACTTGAGGCCAAAATTGCTAAATTATTTTTTTGCCTTGAAAAAGGAGAAAAAAGAGGTTTTGAGTTAGGCCATGAACGCTGTCCCTATGACAACAACAGTGGAAGGAGTTAAAGGCGTACGAGAATGACACTATTACCATGCTGGAAAAGTCAAAGCCTTCTACAATAGCCGTGCCATCAAAAGCGCCATTTGTGTCCAAAATAATTTCTCGTCCCCACAAAATCCTTCAGACTCGTGAGCCTGGCAATGCGGCAGTTTTTTGCTGCCTTAGAATCTCACTTTGCTGTCCATTTCGATTGGGTGATTATCTGAGATGGATGCGCTTTGTGCATGCAGATGTACTGCTTCATCGCTTTCGTCGCCAAAAACAAAAGGGAGCCAGAGATCCGACCTCGCCCCCGCGGCAATGGCGAAAAACCGAAACTCTTCGTCCTCCCGTCACACGGCTGGAGAGAGACAGGAAGAGTGCTGGAGTGTTCTGATAGCCATCACTTCTGCTAGAATGAACAGAAAGAGAGCGAGAGGAGGGAGACTGGGAAAAGACGGACTTATTGAGTGACGCTGTCAGACAGGTGGAAGGGATGGCGAACTGGATTAACGAACGCTTGAAGCATTTGTTATGTAACACCTGTCTATCAATCATACGCAAATTTAAATGAGTTTACACAGTTAAAACGAGTCCTGGATTAATAATCCTGTGATAAAATTGAGACAATTCAAGAATTCCCTTTATCTGTATTGTGCTCTCATAAAACGTCAAGACTTTATGGCTAACCTTATAGAAGAGTCTTGACAATTTATGAAACCACAACAGATGCTTTATTTAATCTGAAGTTATAAGTAATCCAGTAAGGAATCTAATATAAACAGAGGTTTCAACTGTAGTGGTCTCATAAAATGTTACGACTTCTCTAAATGCATGTTAGTTTTAATTCTATTAACTTAATTCTAATCCCTTTTACAGTTGATTCTAACTCTGAAATCATCAAGTTGTCTGTAATTACAAAACTGATTAATAATTGGTATTGAGGAAAACCAAAAGTGACGTTAATTAAATAAGTTACGTTACTTTAACATTGCGGTAGTTTAATCAGTTACCAGTATTACAAGTAAGTATTACAAGAGCTGCGTAATGAAACATAATTGCTTTCAGTATATAATTTTCGAGTGTGTTGTAGATGATTTTTACACCATTTTCAAACACTGATGTGTACAAAAAAGCGTAACGTCAGGAAAAACTCGCAGTCTAACACTCCTGGCAGGATCAGCCTCGTCGACCTTCACCCACGCGCCGGTGTTGCTGCGTTCTAAATCCATTAGACACCCACACCTGGAGTAAACTTAGACAAAACATGCAGGAGGTGCAGCTACAAAAATCATGGACAACTCTCTGAAAGTCTCTGAAAATATCCAAATTGATGCCATTAAATTGTTAACAATAATTTTCTATCATTTACAAGTAAAATTGTTAAGCGATCTGTGGATGGAATGATATATGATATTTATAGTAAAGGCTATAAATATTGTTAGCAATTTCTAAATTCTTGTCAACTAATATACCCATTTTTGGTTTGGTCTGTCTCTCTGTCTGTCTATCTATCTATCTATCTATCTATCTATCTATCTATCTATCTATCTATCTATCTATCTATCTATCTATCTATCTATCTATCTATTTGTCCATTCCAGCATCCATCCATCCATTTCTTGAGGGCCTTGAAGTGACTGATTTGTCGCCAGCTGCTGAAGCATCCTATTTCTAACCATGCTTAAGACAGAAATATGCTGACAACATAAAATATACAATATACTGTACCTTTAAATCTAGACTAGAAGGCATGTGAAAAGTATTTTTTGGCATGAATTTGGTCACTAAGGTAACGTTTTGAATATTGTACAGGCTCATTGATGAGTCAAGCCAGATTTTATCTCAAGATTATTATTATTTACTGATTATTTCGAACAAACAATGATAAATACAATTTTGAAAACAAATGTCAGATCTCATTTTGAAAACGTATTTAGCCTTTGTAGTATTTGCTAAATATTTATTTGATATTTTAATTAACCCAAGAATATTTTTATGTGTTTGGGCTTTGCTGAGTTTAACATTTTAATTATTGCATGCGGCAATGAGCTACTCAATCAGACATTTTCAACTAAATAACTTCTGGACAACCTTTATTACGCAACATCATAAAAATATCTTATTTGTGTCATGCTGTGTAGGCAAACAGTGTAGAAAATGAATTTTTTCTCTAGTCCCTTGTTTCTGGAATATTCCATTTGAGAGAGAAGACAAACGTGCTAATGATAATGCAGAATCTCCCCTTAATGAGATCTGCCAAATTGAGTCACTTCTATCCTGCTGCTCGGTAACACACACACACACACACATACACACCCCAGATGAGGTGTGAGTAAACAGGGCAGGGGGTCGGATTCTTCACATCCGATTCTTAATTACACTACTGAAAGAAAGTTTGCACTCAGAGGCATTAAAACACAGCGGAGATCTGTTACAAAATTAAAGTGTGTATATGTGTGTCTACATGTGTAGGTGTGTGTGCAACATATTTTTATACGCAGAAACTTGCCTAACAGACATATTCAGTGTCAGAATGGTGGGATTTATGTATTTGATCTCCATTACCAAAAGACCAAATTAAATCTGGGATAAGCCTATGACATCATAAACTCACACACACAGACACAGACACACTTTGAATAATGAGAGTAGAATATTTTTTGGTCATCTGAGGTCAGAATTAATTTCATGAAGGTCCCACATTATGAAAACATAACTTTTTCTGTTCTGTGGACATCCAGTTGGGTCTGTACTGCCTCTACACACACTGTAGGTTTGTCCGTCTCTCTGTCCATCTATCCGTCTGTCTGTGTCCATACCTTTGGTCCATCTATAGATCTGTCTATCCGTGCATCTCTCCGTCCATTCGACCGTCCGCCTGTCCATTTATCCATCCATACAAGTATTTGTCTGTTTGTCTGTTCAGCCATCCATTAATCCATCTATCTATCTATCTATCTGTCTATCTGTCTGTCTGTCCATCCATTTATCTTCTTTGCATATGCATTCTAAAAGCAGCTCAGCTTATTTCCTGTTGTGTGTGTGTGTGTGTGTTTGTGTGTGTTTGTGTGGTGATGTTTAAACCATGCCTTGTCTGTGTGTGTGTGTGTGTGTGTTCTGATGTCCTGCACTGCAGCTTGCTCATTCTTGTCTGCTTTAAGAAATGTTCAGAATGACAGCAGTGTTCAGGCTGAGCTTTGATCTCTGTAACATTAAAGCAGCTGATGCAGTTTTGGGATTCTCTCTCTCTCTCTCTCTCTCTCTCTCTCTCTCCATCTTCCTCCATCTCTCTCATCCTCCCTCTTTCTCTTTCTCCCATCCTTTTTCTCCCGCTTCCATTGTCTTTGTCTCTCTTCTTCCATCTTCTTTCTCCATCTCTCTCTTCCTCCCTCCCTCCCTCTAATTTCCCTCTTCCTCTCTCTCTCAATTCTCTCTGCCTCTCTCTGCCTGCCTCTGTCTTCATCTTCCTCCCTTATCATCTGCCTCTTCCTCTCTCTTTTTTCTGTTCCCTCCTCCACCTCTCTCCTCCTTTCTCACTGCCACTTCCTCTCACTCCATTCCCTCTTCCTCCTTTTTCTCCCTCTCCCACTCTCAGACAATTAAAATATTATGGTTTTATAATAATTTTCTTAATGTAGTTTATTCATTACTCCATACGTTTGCTTTATTATTATTATTATTATTATTATTATTATTATTATTATTATTATTATTATTGTGCATGTTTTACTGGATTCACTATCAACTGTTTTTAAACAAATGACAATTCTTTCATTTACAGCAACTAACGAATTAAGCAAAATTAAAATGAACATTTCACATTTCTGAACTGGAGGCGTGTAAAAAAGTGAAATTCTTGCGGTTTCTGCGCCTAAGCTGTCATTAATTAGCTGTTCTGAATTATTTAAAAGGCAATGCATATGTATGAATGGTGAAAGTGCACACAACAGCGCTCCATTTGCACGTCAGGAACGTCGAGCTCTTACAGATTCCATTGGTATTCCGGTAGATTTATGAGTCCGCGAGCTGAGAAAGGTTGCACCACTAAATCTGCAGGGAATAAAACATATCTGAGATTTTTTCACCCTGCACATCCAGACTCTTAAGGGCCAGGAGAGAAAAACCAAATTCCTCAAACCTTTGTCAAAATCTTTTGGAGAAAAGTTGCAAAGCATCTGCATTGAAAAACTGCAAGGAGTAGCTAAATAGTTACCATATTAGCTATTATATTCTCAAGGCCGTAGAATTGTGTGGAATTGTGTTCTTTATTCAAGTTAAAGTGGAAAGTACAAGCTCTAAAACATACTTAAAGTATTAAAGTATAAAGTAGCCTTGTGAAGGACAAAACCAGCATTTTAGGGCAAAGCTGACTCTATGTCCAAGCATTATGTAGAGCGCAAGCAGAGAAAAATAAACCAAATGGATACATAAAGCTGCATCGGTCATTGGTCAGGTTTGCATAATTTTTGCACTGCAGCAGCAGGAGCCTTTTTTTTCCCTCGTTTGTGCACCTTGAGCGGGTGTGTTTTTTAATCGGAGTTGAGTGAGGTGAAGGCTGGACCTGGGGCCTGACGTCATCGCCGTCTCGCATCCTGAACCGCAGAATCCATTCGTGAGCTTTGATGCGTCCCAGCATTTCATCAGCCGCTATGTTTAATGTGCGAATTCGTGGCTAAAAGCCTCTGCCACGTGACAAATGGGGAGATAAAGAGAAAGTGAGTGAGTGAGGAGGAGAGATCTCTTACACCTGATGCAAGCCTTTTTAAGCTGTTATTTTTTACTTTAACTAGCAATTGACATTCATGGTTGTGTTAGTCTTGAAATAGATGCGTTGTTGGTACGTTGCCGTTTTTAAGTGACACTTTAAATCAATACAAATCCAATCTGGAATAGTCAGGGTTTCTCTCTTAGACCTGAAATTTTGTCTGCGAAAAGCAGTTTTACAAATAGCAAGATGTTGTAGTTGAAGTAATATTGCTAAATAAATTGTAGAAACATTGTAATATTGCTACACAAGTTGTAATAACATTATATCAATAAAATGCTGTAGTAACATTGTGAACTCATTATAATATTACCCACAGAAGTAATATTCCCCAAAAATTCAAATTTTCCTTTTTTATTTCAAGCTAGATTTGTAACCATAAATTAGAATATATCACACTTTTACAGTTTAATTTTTATAAAAATGCCATGTCATAACAAACATTGTTTGACTTAAATCTGACAAAATAAAATTTTATGCTTATGTCAATGATAGTACTATGTTACTACAACTGGTGTGAGAATATAACAGTGTTATTACAACTTGCATATTGATACTGCAAAAAGTTGTAATAACATTGTAATATTCTAACATCAGCTGTAGTAACTTTGTGGTTTCACGTCATAAGCAGTAATAACATTGGGTTATTGTCACACAAGTAGTACAAACATTGTAATATTGTTATAGAAGTTATAATAACATTGTAATGTCACACAAGTTGTAGTAATGATGTAATATCACTGCAAAAGCCATGGTAACATTGTAATGTCATCACATGAGCTGTAGTGACATTGGAATACAACTACATAAATTGTAGTAACATTGTAATATCACTACACAAGTTGGGGTAACATTGCAATGACATCACATAAGCTGTAGTAACATTGTAATATCACTACACAAGTTGTAGTCACATTGTAATTTTATCTCCACAAAAGTTGTTGTAACCTTATCACTAAACAACTTCTACTAATATTCTACTAACATTGCTGCCCAAATTGCATTAATATGCTATGTAATGTGGTAACATGGAAACATCACAAAATGATTTGTAGTAACAAAGTGTAGTAAGCTTATCATCCTGACCCAGTTTCACCTCTACATCACTCATTAATTTTAACACACCATCAGCACTGCACTGCGGAAATGTTTACACTGTTTCCCTCTTGTCAATAACAGCTCCAATTCACTGCAAAAAGCTGAGTCATTAAGAAAACAAGAACAATTTGTACAATTTCCACAAATTCAATGAAACCATTGCAAAGAGAATGTCAATAAAGTTAGGGCTTTAGTCAGTGAAATTATTCAGATCTGCAGTACAGAGCCTTATTGGGCAATTAAGGGGTCTGGAAGTTGGCCAAGAGTTAGTCAAGCCAACTTAAGCAAGAAATTCAACCAAAAATATACCCCAAAAAGTACAAAAGTTCTATGTAACCTACAAATATTTTCAAACTTTTAAAATGAGAATTTATCAATTTTACAGTGTCACATTTATGCTTTATTTGACTAATACATAAAACTTCTCAATTCATTAGGTCACAAGGCATTGCGTGAAACGTGCCGATGTCACATGATTTCCAAGAACACGCAACCCTTATGGCCCTTAATTATTTTGATTATACCGATTTTTTAAATTACTTCAAACAAGATTAAAACCAGATATGAAAAATAAATAAAAAGTAGGTAAAATCTACTTTTGATTTTGTGCTTTCCCTCCCATTGGTGTCACTCTGCACCTTCCATGTGAACTTAGAATATTAAAAGAGATTAGAAATTCAAAAACAGAATTACGCACATGAACTGGAAATTGGAAAAGATCAAAGGGCATCTCAAGCCTAAAGAGTAAATTGTGTAAATTGGATGGTGGTCATTAAATTCCAGCTTGCACCTTTAAACCAAGTACTGATTTAGATTTTTTTGAATTTCACATGACCTGCAGGGCTCAAGGATTAAAATAATTATCTTTAATTACTTTAAAACAAGAAAGAGAGGATTGGTTACTCTTGATGGAGTTGGTCCGTTTTGACGAGTGTTCCAGAAGTGGATCATTAACTGATTAGACAAGAACTCAAAAACTGATGTTTCATGAGATGATCCGTCTTCAAGGAGCCAGAGGTTTGTTGAAAAATCCATGCTACATACGACAGCGTAATAGGTATTTGTAGCTACTCAAAGCTATTGTTCTGTCTCTAATCCATACAGAATATTTTAGCTTTGAACAGAATTTTCCCCCAAAATTCTAATTTTCCTTTTGATTTCCTCTGAGTTCGTGACGAGAGTCCAACACTCCGAGAGACTCTGAATTTGTGGAGAAAGTCCTGAAAGCCTTTTGAGCAAATACACCACTCCAGCACCTTGAGGAGAAAACACTGAGAGAAGGTAGAGAAAGCAATAGCCTTTGGATAAAGTGTTAGCACATCACCTCGTGGTAGCTTAGCGGTTAGTTACAGTGTAGCTTAGCAGTTAGCATCGGCATAGCTTAGCAGTTAGCCCGGTTGGCATTTGCTTGTTTCTGCGACTGTGGCAAGACAATGGTACGATCATGAGGGTGAACGGACAATGAGCTGGAATCATTGACCAAACAGAATCACATATTAAAGGAGCAACCAATCAGAACTAAGGGCAGGACTGAAACACAGGTGGAATAACTAATAAACACTCATTAACCAATAAGCACACTGGGCGGGACAAGACTGGACAGACAGGGAGGCACGAGACAAAACAAAACCGGGCATGGCGCCATCTCCTGGCCGCTCGCCCGGAGTCCAGACAGGGTCCTGACAATGACCAAGACGAAGTGGAACTCAGAGTAGAATTATAAGTAATAGTAATTTAAAAGGTCAAATTAAACAAATTCTCATTATAGGTGCACTCCAGTCAAAGATTTTACATTTGAATTGCAACGGAATAAATGCTAACTTAAATATAAGTAATTACTAGTAAATTAATTTTGTCACCTTATATGAAATACTTTAGGTATGTCATGTGTTGAAATTTATTTGTTGGGATTCATGACAAATTCACTTGAAATGTTCTATTGAGTAACTTGAGTTGTAAAGCTAAAGATGAATTCCAAGCATTACAATTTGTTATAAATAATACTTTCAATTGTTTGTGGACAACAGCAATGCACATAAAACTAAAAAGTCTCTTAATTATTATTATTTTTATTGTGAGTCATTACAAACATTGCAACTGTTTTTTGTTTTTACAATTAGCTCACATCAGCCAATAGTATCAACACACCGATTTATCAGATCAGCCTCTAATCCACCATCAAACTTTTGGATTCAAACCTCCTTTTCCCAAATGTCTACAATAGTTTCCAAAAATTACCACTTTAAACTTCCCATCTTATATTTTACCTCTTCATGGATGGATTGTCATATTGATGATGTAGTTTAAGTGGACTTGAAATTTCAAACACACAGGTTAATTCAAATATATTTCACATCTGAGAAACTTCAAATACGTTTTTCAACCTTTGACTCAAACTGACCATCATGAAACAGCATCGTATTGATGCATCTCTCCACGTGGCATGGGCTTTCTACCTTTTTTCCAGCCTTTCCAGAAGCCCTTATATCTCTGGTTTTGACATTTCTGACATGTGAGAAAATCTCCTCATAACTGACAAATTCAGTCAGTTGGGTTTGACAGTCAACTAAAAAAACAAATGCTTCAGTTTGGACAGATTCTCTGCTTTCTAACAAGCTAAAAAAGGAGTCAGTATTCTTTGGAACGTCTCACTTTTACTAACACAAGTGAAATATACTGTCATTTTCTGAATCATTCACATTTCCGAACCTTTACTTTTCTTCCTTCACTAAATCTTTTTCTTTACAAGGAATCTTTACTAGTTGAGTACTCAAAAATTTTAAGTACATTTTCCCTTGTATCAGTAACAATTGGCCATTACAAGTAATACCTGAGTATTTTTAATACTACTTAAGTACTTCAAAAGATTCTTCACAAAGAAACTCACTAGAAAGTCCTCTGTTAAAATAAGAAACTTAAGAAATTAAGTACTAAAGTATCTGATATGACCAGTACTCAAGTATTTTTCTAATGATGAACTTTTTACTTTTTAAGATTTTGCTTGAAGTTATTTTCCTTGTGAGGAATATTCACTTTTAGTTGAGTAAAAATACTTAATTAGCTTATATTATTAGTACTTAAGTAGCTTATGTTATAGTATTTTTGTTTGCCTTAGTCAAGTTTGTCCATTACAAGTAGTACATGAGTATTGGTATATGTGACCCTCCATGGCAAAACCAGTCACTTGTCACAACGGAGGTTTCCAAGAAAAACGAGCGTTTATGTTGCGTGGGCTAAAATTTTGGATTTTTTGTTTTTAGTGTTTTGAAACAGTGGAAGGTCTATACTGTACTGTTGTGATTTGGCTGAAAAACTTACCCTTTCCATCCTAAAAACATGACTTTCTTGAGGTGAGGAATTCAATTCCAGCAGAATGTTAAAAGTTTCTGTTTTGACCGCTCTACTTCAATATTTACGGTAAATCCACTGGTTGACTAGCGTGAAGATATTTCTCCGGAATCCATCTCCGTCTCTCGAGTTCAGTTAACCTAACGCAGGTAGGCTATCCGTGTGGCTGTGAATGCAGCGTAGGCTACCGTAAATACAAACGTAGCCGCGACCGCACCAAGCGTCTGTGCGTGCTACAGCAATAGTCAACTTCAAAGGCAGATTTCTCAGTTTCTCACTTGCCATGACAGGAGAAACACAACTCCTTTGGATGTTGATATCTCAGTCATATGTCGTCCGATTCATTCAATATAGGTATTGTTTTGAAGCTTGATTTATGCCCTTTCACGAAAACATAATAACTCAATTTTGAAAAGTTGCGACAAGCGACTGGTTTTGCCGTGAAGGGTCACATATGTCAGAGATATACCGTATGTACTTTTACTTATGTTCTTTTGTTAAAGTTAAGATCCTTACGAAAAAAAATTCTGAGTTAATTCATCAAGTATTTTAAAATAATAAAGTGTAGTCATTACATGTAGTACTTGTAGATGTTGCTGCACCTTTAATTAATTTCAGTTGTGTTCTGACATTGTTTACTCTCTATATATATTTGCTGTGTGTGTGTGTGTGTGTATTCAGTTTGTCTGTTGGTTTCCTTGACAGGATTGGAGTTGCTGTGTATAGCTGGTGGGGAAATATACACACACACACACACAATATTGAAGCATGTGCACGGTTGCCTTCGTGAATGCTGATGAGCATTACATTGCCTTACTGTACCGTATTCTGACCGACGTTCGCACACACACAAACACACACTCGCGTAAGGACTGGAATGGGAATGTGTGTGTGTGTGTGTGGAGAGTAATAATGAGCCATGTCTGTCCTGCCTTACTTCCTTCCTACTTTTCCTCCTTTTTTCTTCCTGCTCTGACTTCTACCCTTCTCTCCATCCTGGTTTCCCCTCCTTCCTTCCTGCCATCCTTCCTTCCTTCTATCCTGTCCAGGATCCTTCCTTTCATCCTGCAATCCTTCTTTTCTTCTGTCTTGCTTTCCTTCCTACCTTCCGTCCTTCTTTTAAACCTCCCATCCTGTTTATCTTCCATTCTTTCCTTCCTGCCATTCTGTTCTGCCATCTGTCATGTCTTCTCTCTATCCTGCTTTTCCTACTTCCTTCCTGCCATCCTTTCTTCATTCTGTCCTTTCCTGTATCTTTCCTTCCATCCTGACTTCCTTCTTTCTCTCTGTTTTGCTTTCCTTCCTACCTTCATCCTTCCTTTCTACCTCCCATCCTGTTTTCCTTCCTTCCTTCCTTCCTTCCTTCCTTCCAGTCTTTGTACTGTTACCTCCAATTTGCAATCTTTCCTTTGTTTGATTCTGCCTTCCTGCACCTGTGCATTTAATTAATTCCTTCTTCTCATTCCTCTTTCCTTGTAGTTTTGCGTGTTTTGATTTTTATGCTTATCAGCTAAAACAATCAGCCACCACCATGTTTCTCCTGATTGAAAAATTATCCAGAAGGACGACAGAATATATAAAAGCACTGAAAGCATAACATAACAAGAGAGTTATGGCCTGTTAGCATCTGAACTCAAAACTCTATGTAACATAGCATTAGCATGTAAAAACTAACAATGCTCCACAACACAAGGCCCCAAACACTTACTGACATGAGAATTTAAGTGTAATGCCCCAGAAATGTCTTGCTAGGATGAAAATATTACTCTAACTAATGTGACCTCCTTATCCACACCACCGTAAAGATCTTTTCTCAGACTTGGTAATGTAACACTTGTCTCCTTTTATACGGTGGAAAAAATGGATATTAGCTATTTGTGGCTATTGCTTAGGCACAAATCTGAATATTGGGCCAGATGTAGCAACCTGTTAGCAAGTCCTCAGTTCTGTCACAGCGTGACCATGATATGTAATTCAGATGGGAAGATACACACTCACACACACACACACACACACACACCACACACACACTATAATCCAAAAAGAGCAAGACAAGCCCCCTTGACAAAAATCAGGCAATGCAACATCCAAGTATGAAATTGAACTGTCATTTTACCGAGCCATAACATGACTGTATCTCATACGCAACATGACAGATGAATCTCCGCTAAAGCGCTTATTTGGGGATCAAGCATAGCAGCTCTGTTCACCTGCAGATACCATTTATATTTATATCGATGCTCTCTTTTCCGACTCTGCTCTGAATCTCATACTTAAGAAAAGGACCTTACTCATGAGGTCAAGTCTGGGTATTTGAATTGACGACCCTCCCTTCATGGGGCCATTATGTTACCAACTGCCATGGTTGGGCCAAATCTTGAGTTTGGTCAAACTAAATCTTGGGTTTGGTTGTCAAATCTCAAAATTAATTGCACAAAGCCTTGGTTTTTGTGGTACCAAGTCTTTGGTTTGGTTATGCCAAATCTTAGATTTGGTTGGGCTGAGTTTTGGGTTTGGTTGTGGTTGATTTGGTTGTATCAAATCTCAAGTTTAGTTGGGCCATGTATTAGTCTTTGTTGGGCAGAGTCTTGGGTTTTGTTGGGCTACGTTTTTGGCTAGGTTGGGCAAAATATTCTGTTGTACCAAATTTTGGGTTTGGTCATGCCAAATTCTGGGCTCAGTTGGGCCAATTTTGGGTTTAACAAATATTAAGTTTGGTCAGGTCAAATCTTGGGATTGGCCTTATCAGTTCTTCAGTTTGGTGAGGCTAAATCTTGTATATGATTGGGCCAAATCTTGGGCTTTTTGGGCCAAATTCTGGTTTGGTGGTGCCAAGTTTTGGGTTTGGTTGTGCCAATATTAGGATCATTTTTTGCCAAATCTTTGTCCTCTTTGGCCAAATCTTAATCCTGAGTGCTAATTCTAACACACACACCTCCCATCAGAGGCTGGCTTCACAGTAAAGATGATGCCATATGTTCACAGTGATACTTCAACAGCATATTTTATTGAACATTGTTTCTAACACTTTGGGCAGCGCATTTGTTTCACAGCCTTTAAGGGGAGATGAGCTGTGCATTCGAGTGAAACTGGTCTTTTCTTCTTTCATTTGGGACTGGCTATCCCTATATCCCAGCTTTCCCGATCTTCAGTTCCAAGCGAGCAAACTCGACATTACATCTGAAAAGATGTGAGGAAGTTGTCCAAAGGAATTTGAGTCGGACGCGTGTCGTTGTGCCATGAATAACCCATAAATAAGCAGATTTCTGATTCATTTTGTACTTTTTATTTCACATGCATGTGCATGCACACACACACACACACACGCATGCATTCTCCCAGGAATTTCTGTATTATAGATTTTTCCATCCCCTGGGAATGTTCTTTTCTCTCTCCTTCCTTCTGCCCGGCCTGAGGGCCGATCTCACGGGGATGCAGTCTCATGAAGACAAGCAGTCGTTGGCAATAATAACACACTTCTCGGTGTGTGTGTGTGTGTGCTAGGATGTGAAAAAAAGATATGAAAAGTAAAAGAAAAATTACTTCGGGTTACTAGGGTTATGGTTAGATATAGCTGTAGCAGGATTTTATTGTACCAGTTCCTGAGCTTAGCCAGGCAAAATCTTGGTTTTAATCAAGGCCACGCTTCTTTTTGGTCATCCGTTTGCGTTGTGCCAAAAGATGGGTTTCCATGCCAAATGTTGGGTTTGGTTGGGCTTAATTTTGATTTTATTCTTACCAAGACTTGGGTTTGACTTTGCTTTTGGTTGTGCCAATCTTGGATTTGGCAGTACAAATCCAAGATTGGTCATGTCAATTCTTAAATTTGGTCATGCCCAGTCTTGGGTTTGGTTTTACCAAGTCTTGGGATTAGTCAAGCCAATTGTTGGGTTTGCTTCTGCCAAATCTTGGATTTATTTGTCTGTGTGAACACACCAAATCTTGGGTTTCATTCATGCCAAATCTGTAGTTTTGGTCATGGTAAACATTGTGGGTGTATGTTAAAAACTAAAAAAGGAGTGATTATTTGTCATAGCTGTAAACACAGCACAGCACCACAATAAAATGTGAAATCTGCATTTGACCCATTCTTGAAGAAGCAGTGGGCAACTGATGGACAACACCCATGGAAACAGGACTTGGGGATAGTACCTTGCTCAAGTGTACCTCAGTGGTACCTTTACTGGTCCAGGATTCAAACTGAGCTTGCAATTTTGAGTAATTGCTTCAACTTTTCCAAAAATGTTTGACCAATCATTGTCGTTTCCCGTGAAGTGTTGAGCCATAAGTCAACAACCTCGTTTATGTTTGGAAGATGCAGGAAACAGGTGATTAAAAATGCCTCAGATTTACCTTCAAAAACATCTAAATGGTTAAAGGCTAACACAAATAATAGTGGTGTTGTTAGTCAGTCAGTCATTATCTCAACCGCTTAATCCCTATCGGCGGGGTCTTGGGGACCGGAGCCTATCCTGGCACTATGAGCGCAAGGCGCATAGTGGTTTTGTTCCTTTCATTTTAATTATTTTTTAAGGAATAATTATAAAGGGTGAAATAAAAACTTTCAACACAATATTTTTTTTTTAGAAAAGCTGCCACAAATCAGGCATTTTAAGTCACAACAATCTCAAAAAAGGCCCGCGAAATTCTGGTGGAACTGGTAAGACTGAACTTTGTGTATGAGTTTTCCACCTTATCCATTTTCTTTTTCTCCAAGTCTTTTAACAAAATACTCTTCCAACCAACGTGCCGCTCTTCAGCTGGTCTGCCAGCCATTAAAAAAAAAAGCAGCAAATCAATAGCATCGAACTCCAAAACACTTCTGCTGACTCCCAGATGTAGTTCTTCAGCTTCAAATACAAATATCTCACTAATTCAGCACCAACACATGCCCAGAGGTGGAAAAGTCCAGCTTTTCATTAGTCAGATTTTTTGTTTCAATTAGGACATGCTAATGAGACCAAATCGGAATGGAAGCTGATGAGTTGTTGTGATTTAGCATAAGTCAAGCTTAAAATTAACGAAGAATTGGTTAATAATTCACAACCTGCATGTTATTTATCTCTGGTAGAGTTCATTTATGCAATATATAACATATTTGAGATGTATAATGTAGAGTTTATTTCCCTCTCGGGTAATAATGATGCCCCTCTATTTCTCTCTAACACACACACACACATACACAGCAGCTGGCAGTTCTAAGACTGAGTGCTAATAAGGGACTTCACTGAGACATTTAAGGTCTCTTCGCTCCAACTTCATTCTGCTGAGTGGGGGGGGGGGGAGAGGAGAGAGGGAGAGAGAGAGAGGGAGAGATGAAGACAGAAAAACAGAGCAGAAGGTGAGAGGGGAAAAGAGAAAAGTGGGAAAGAGAGAATGATAATGAGAAAAGGAAAAATCATAGTTTGATGGTGCCAGGTCTTGGGGTTGGTTAAGTCAAATCTTGGGTCTGGTTGAGCCAAGTCTGGCTTTTGCTGTGTCACATCTTATGTTTTAGGGGTCTTGGGTTTGGTTCAGGCAAGTCTTTGGTTATTTGTGCCAAGTGTTGAGTTTGGGTGGGCCAAGAACTGGATTTGGTTGAGTCAGTACTGGGGTTTAACTGTGCCAAATTTTAAGGTTTTGGGTAGATCTTGATTTTTGTTGGGCCAAGTCTTGGGTTTGTCATGTTGAATCTTAACACTGATCATGCCAAATCTTGGATTTGATTCTGACCATTTTGGGGTTCGGTTGGGTCGAATCTTGTGTTTGGTTGTGCCAGTTCATGCCAAAATTTGTGTCGAGGCATGTTAAACATTATTGATTGTACCAAATGTTTTCATGTTGGCAGTTATTTTTAGTTGCCATATAATTTCCAAAAGCAGCAATTATCATAATCATTAGTAGAACTGTACACCTTCTAGTGAATGTAACAGTTTCTGCATCTTTGGCCTTGTAGTCCAGGTTGATAGAGTTTGTCTATATCTTTTAAAATCCATTACACACTCCACCATAGATAATCCATTATCTCTGACATTCCCTAGCATTTACAAGACGATTTCTATTGCAACAACGCCACCAGCTCATCATCGCGATCCCCACTGGAACCGGCACGCTTGGTAGTAAAATTGAAGCACGAACATCATTAGAGCCCTAACAGGGCTTGTTTGTAATCCATTAGCACGCTAATTGGCGTGGCGTTTCATCACTCAGCGTTAAGACCTGAAGCCCCCGTTTATAGATGGCTCGCCCACAAGACCAAAGATATTCGATTTTGTTCATCCCAATACGTCGAGAAATAGCGAACGGAGGCATGGAGGCATAAATCCTTTGATGCGAGCCCAGCGGCATCGTTTGCGAAAACAGTTCTATAACAAGTCGATTTGGAGTGTTGTTCCTGGAGGAAGGCTCGCTTAGACTGCTCTGAACTGTGGTAACAACGAGAAAAATCTACAACGGCTAAGTGCTGGAAGGTTAAAATTGGGTGATTTTTCGCGTCATCAAATTGGCTTTTCTTTGAATAAAGTAGAGGGAGAATTAGTGTTAATTGGACAGTGAGATCAAGAGGTGTAGAGCTATTGATGATGTCAGTGTAGGTCAGTGACAAATGATTATGTATGGTTGAGTGTACAGTGATTGTGAAACTTGGATTTCACATTCGCTAGAAGCTGTAATGATCATTATTTGCCAAGAATCTTCTATAACACTTTAATGGACATTGTTTTATCGATTAACCCTGGCCAGTTTTGGAGCTTATTGTGAGGTCAAGCACAAAAAACAACATTACCGATTGATTATTTGCCTGTTCAACCCCTAAAGCAACCTTGGAAACTTTGACAAATGCACTACACGTTCCCAAAATTGCTATTTATATTTATATTGACAATGAAGTACATCCATAGCAACTCCAGTTTCCCCCAAAAAACAACCTCAAGCAACTCAAGTGTTTCACCCTATTTCACCATTTCTCAAGAGTTCCACTTCTGCTTTTAAAACTGTCCAAAGCCTGACATGTTTTTGAAAAGAGGGCACTGCGTAACCGTTTGCCTCTGAGATTTTCTTGGACTTTCTACAAAACCTCCCAGTTTATCTTTTTGTCCTCCCACCAATTCTCTCCCTCATCGGGGTGCCCGAGATGGCCAGAGATGCTCTTACGCTCCTGCGGTTCAGTGGAAATGAGCAACCTCCATCCTCTGTCGTCAAAGAAATGAGGCCCGGACCAGACGAGGAGCATTGAGATTCTTAAGATCAAATTTTTTGTTTTGCCTCTTTATTCCCATTTGCTTCTTTGTTCACAGTCACATCAGCATGTCTCGAGGTTTGGTCTTGATGTTTAATGTGTGACCCCATACACCTTGGATTTCTCATCACACTGTTTTGATAATGGTTTCATTCCAGAGTGCGACTTGCAGAAATTCAATTTTAAAACTTTTTCCAAATCTTGAGTTTTGAGTCACATGGAGATGTGAATTGGGGCTAATGACAGAAAGGAATTATTAAATTCTATTTTGATTCACGACGCATATGGTGGTAGAGGTAGCAACCAATTAAATTAGGCCAAAGCCTTAAAAAAAAGGATCCGTTCTGGCCGAGTGGACTGGGCCGGTCCACAGAGTCACTCTCATCGATCTCAAGGTCTTGCTTGAGGCTTAACAAACTCTCCGACTGACAGTGATGAAACCTGACTGCTTAAATAAAACCAGAACACCAGAACATCCGTGTGGTCTGTCAAACCAAAATTACAAACAAAAAGTATTTTAAACATTAATTAATGTGCTGATCGATACTGAACTTTTTAAATTGTAATATTTTTTATAAAACGTCCTTCTTAGAACACTTGTGTACTAAACAAAACGTTAGTACAAATTAGACAGATATGATTTAAAACATAATTACAATGAAAATTCATTTCCATCGTGTCCACTGTGTCATGTCATATTTATGTTGTTTTGTGTCACGTTTCCACTGTGTCGTGTCACATTTCCATCGTGTCATGCCACATTTCCACTGTGTCACGTCACATTTCCATTGTTTTCTAATCACATTTCTGTTGTGTTGTGTCTCGTTTCCACTGTGTCATGTCACATTTCCATCATGTCATGCCACATTTCCAGTGTGTCATGTTACATTTCTATCTTGTTGTGTCACATTTCCACTGTTGTGTCACATTTCCACTGTGTCATGTCACATTTCCATCGTGTCATGTCACATTTCCATCTTGTTGTGTCACATTTCCACTGTCGTGTCACATTTCCACTGTGTTGTGTTACATTTCCATTGTGTCATCACATTTCTGTTGTGTTGTCATGTATCCACTGTGTCGTGTCACATTTCCACTGTCATGTCACATTTCTGTTGTGTTATGTCATGTTTCCATTGTATTGTGTCACATTTCCATTGTGTCGTGTCACGTTTATGTTGTGTCATGTCACATTTCCCTCGTGTTGTGTCATATTTTCAGTGTTTTATGTCACACTTGCATTCTGTTACATCACATTTGTGTTGTGTTGTGTCACATTTCCCTTATGTCTTGTCACATTTCGGTTATGTCCCTTGTGTCATGATTTCATTGTGTTTTGTCATCTTTATGTTGTGTCGTGTCACATTTCTGCTGTGTCACAGTTGCTTTGTATTGTCACACCTGCCTTGTGTCGTGTCACATTTAAATTGTGTTGTATCACATTTTCATTGTAATGTGTCACACTTGCATTCAGTTGAGTCACACTTGTGTTATGTCGTGTCACATTTCAATTGCACCATGCCACACTTGCATGCTGTTACGTCACACATGCATTGTGTTGTGTCACATTTGTGTTCCACTTATGTGTCGCGTCACATTTTCAGTGTTACGTTTCACACATGCGTTCTGTTACGTCACGCTTGCGTCATGTTGTGTCGCATTTCAGTTGTGTTGTTTCAAACATCTGTTGTGCTCTGTCTGCAGCATTTGTGAAGCTGCATGCGTTTTGTGCATTTGCAGATTGTAGAATGTGGCGCATGTGTTGTCATTTAGCTGAAAGTGTTTTCAGAATTTGTGTGGCGTCTTTTGTACTTGCAGTGTGTTTGCATGTTCATTATCAGCGTGATTAATATTTTTTGTTGCTTTGCAGCATGTTTTTAATCTTGAAGTGCGTTGGCCTCTCTCCGCCACCGTAGATTTTAAGCCTTGGGACTCACTATTACATGAACAAAAATGTGGAAAAAAGAAAAAACAGAGGTAGGAAGTGTGACAAAAAAACACAATAGAATCAAAGGTGAGTAGGAGAAAACTCCAAGCACAAAATATAGAAATGAGCCCAAAAACAGTTTTATTGAAGGAAGTCCGGAGTCTGCATTGGGCATCGATCCGTGGCATATCATTTGCTTTTTGGAGGTTTTAAAAGGAGAATTCGACTCATTTGCCGTGTCTAAATTGAGAAAAATGTAAGAGGAAACTTCTGACGATGTTCTAAATAACGTGAGCCGTTTCCAATATGATCAGGGATATTTTTGAAGAAACAGAAACCAAAATGTCTATGTGTAGTTGAAGTCAAGTATTTATATTTTTAGGGCATGGGGACAATATTATTTAAGAAAAAAAACATTTTTATGTAATAATTGCTTCAAAAAGAAATTATTTCCAAAGTCATTTCTCTTCGACACACACCAACACACAAACATAAACCAACACATGAAAATGCTCAGCACTTATACACATAGCCACAGACACACACACATGTCCTGCCTCATAACATTACAGGTTCCTTTTTAACTTTTCCGTTTGCAGTCTTTGATGAAACTTGCCCACTGAATTTTTAACTTTTATGCCCAAACTGTCAAACCTTTTCATTTGATTTCTCTTTATCACCCCAGTTCCTAGATTGCCTCTTCACACTGCAAAATTCGCTGTGCAATTATGAAATGTTTTGGACGACTGTGTCACATTTCCCTCTAGACTGTGCTCAGCGGCATTTGGAAAACATCCAGTTTGGATTATCATGCTTAAATTGTTCAGTTTTCACGTCTCAGCATTTACCTCTCAAGTGTCGGGTTTCCGAGCATTAACGAACCCAAATAAGTGAGGGCAACACTGGATGATTCAAGAGTTCAAACATGAAGTTGAGGTTTCGAACACATTTACATGCGAAATGAAGATGGTAATTAAGCTGCAGATGGTTTAAATGCAGCTGTGAGTGAGATTTTCAATTTCATTTAAATGAGATTGTTAGCATTTTTCAGCCTCAAGTTTCCTCATTAAGGATCCATTGGAAAAGTTTCTGCTTTTGCTTGAATTTTCATAAATTTACATTTTGTTGTTGATCATTTCTGACCAGTTTGCTAATTAATGTTTTTTCGAATTAATGGTTACTTTTGAGTAACGTTGACCAAATTAGCAGGTGAAGTGGGACTTGGCATTGGAAAATGCTAAAATGTAGTTTACTGCAGTTTATTCTACATCCAGTGGAGGGTGATGTGATGTAGCATAATGACTGTAACCATACAGTCTGTAGGAAATAGCTCTTTTCCTCGCCCAATTGTTTTTACTCTTGTGGAAAAGGTCTCACGGTGTTGGTGGTTTTTGGATTAATCATGTGTAGGAATGTGCATTACTGAAATATGAAATGAGTATAATATTACTGAAAATCCAGTAATAATACCTTACATTACTACAATACAGCAATAAGTAATACATTACTGTAACTGCATTAGTTTTCCAACACCTTATTCCCAACCCTGAGAATTTAAATATATACAGTATGTCCATGAAAGACAATTTATTGATATATGTCAGCATTCTATTTTTACTTACTTACATTTTTACCTTCGTTGCATTTAGGAAGCCGAGTTCAGAAGCACTTGCAGTCTAAAACAAAAAAACAACTTGTATAGTTGTGATTTCCGGGGCAGTGTTTACTCCTTTTCTGTCCCTCAGGTGCTTGGACCTCTCCTGGTAATAAAATAGATTATTAACCGAAAAAGCGCCACCGGTGTCAATGAGGCAGAAGCTGTTTTTCCAACAAAAATAGAAATAGTCTTGTTCTTTTTCCTCTTAATATGTCAATGTTAGAAGTTAGAATAGATATAGCTATGCTAAAACTGTTTTTAACTAGCTGTATATTTTAGAAGGTTTCAAAAACAGTATTAGTTAGCATGTTACCTAGCTAATATTTGCTAGATACTAACTAAACTACTAATGATTTATCTAGCCACAAATGTGGTAACTAACTAACTAGCCAGCAAGTGTTTTAGCTAGCCCCCAACTGCTAAATAGTTAGTCAGAAAGCTAAAACAGTAGTTATAGTAGTAATAGTTTAGCTAGAAATCTAACCACTAATAAGAGTTCGTCAGTAGGTATGTTTCTAGCTAACACATTTGCTTGTTGTCTAGCTAGTAAGCTAGTTTGTAGTTTCTTGCTAATATAATATATATAACAGAATGACTATTTACATTGTAGATTCTCACTGAAGGCACTATGAATGAACACATATGGAATTATGTAGTAAACAAACAGTGTGAAATAACCCAGAACATGTTTTATGTCTTAGATTCTTGAAAATAACCACACTTTGCTTTGATCACTGCTTTGCACACTCTTGGCATTCTCTCGATGAGCTTCACGAAGTAGTCACCTGAAATGGTTTTCCAACAGTCTTGAAGGAGTTCCCACAGATGCTGAGCACTTGTTGGCCCTTTTGCCTTCGCACTGATGTCCGTCTCATCCCAAACCATCTCGATTGGGTTTGGTCAGGTGACTGTGGAGGCCAGGCCATCTGGCGCAGCGCTCCATCACTCTCCTTCTTGCTCAAATAGCCCTTACACAGTTCATTCATAGTTTTGATGCCTTTAGTGATAATCTACAATGTAAATAGTCATGAAAATAGAGAAAAAACATTGAATGGGAAGGTGTGTCCAAACTTTTGACTGGTAGTATATATATATGCAATATATACAGTATGTATATCCTTAGTTTACACGCCCCAATTTTCTCCTGCAAGGTCAGATCCCGATTAAAAGTTGTCAAGGGGGGCTCAGGATGGAGGGGGTAAGTTGACATGGGGAGAAGGGAGGAGTGTAGGTGATGGATTTGGAACACAGCCTTCACGATGATAGCTGCTGATGAGAAGGGACTGAGGCAGGACGCTGAGTAATTGCCCCTGTCACTTGAATGTCGCCACAGCAATACCTTCAACCCTCGGACCTTCCTGAGGGGAAACATATGAAGGTGGGGAAGTTGAACGTGAGGTGGAAGCAAGAGATACAGCATAGTATTCGTCTTGCTTTTGGGTTCTACTGATTAACTAGCTAGCTAGGTAAACTAATTAATTTCTAGTCTAATATAATGCTTTACTAGCTACTTAGGAAATGAAACGTTTGTGGTGTTGTTATTGTCCTTTTGAACCTTCAGCACTTTTGCAGTTTCCATCGGCATCGTTCAGATCATTGTCAGCTGTAAAGAACAAACACCAACAAAACAGCTATACAATTCCTAGCTGCTAACTAGTTAACTAGCAAATATTTTTAGTTGACTGCCTAACTACTAACTATTTTAGCTAGAAACCCATTACTAGCAGCTAGCTAGAGAATGATTTAGGTAGCTACCTAACTAATATTATAGTTCACTCTGAACCAACACCCTACTGTCATTCAAATCAAAATTATCCAAATTTGTCATTTGGTTTTGACGCAAGAATATTAACATGCTAGTGGCATCTTCAGCTACCTGCATCCTCATCGTGGCATTCCTCCATCGCCGGGAAGAACACCATTCAGATGGAGATGAGAGAAGCTGATGTACAGAATGAAAGAAAGAGAAAAAGAGAGAGAGGCCGAGATCAGATCAGATCGGACTGGACGTGGCGTTATTTGTCCGCCGGCTTGCGTGACACGAATGCCAAATCGGAATAAATTGGATCCCGGGAGGATGGTAGCCGTGATGCTCCACGCTAGAGTGCCAGACAAAAAGGCTTTCATTTATTATTAACCGAGCTCTATCCACTTTTTTTTTTTACTTTAAAGGCGACGACTTTAACATTACTAACGGCGAACGCAAGCTTTTGTGGCGCACGTCAAAACATGTTGAAAGTCATTAGTAGTGGCTAACAGCTTTTACGGTAGCTACGTAGCTTCACATTTGAACTTAGCAACAGAAGAAAACCACAAATGGCATTTTGGAGACTGTTTGGTGAGTTAGAAGCTAGTGACAACTTTTTGCATTTTTTGTTGTTTATCAACAAACTTTTGGAATGAAAAAGTGTCGTCACTTTGTGCAGCTTCGCACTTTTTTCCAGAGGGAAAGAATAAGCCTTGTTGAGTCAGTATCATACCTGTTACATCACATGAAGAAAAACAGAAGATCAAAGTCACATCAAAGGATTAATTTTGAAAGCAACATTTCAAATGCAGATCAAAGTATAGATCTTTTCGCCTTTTATTTGGCGTCAAGCGATTATGAAATTAAACTTCACGTTTTGTGTAACTGAGACTTTGAAGTCTCCATATTCACATCTTAATTTGAACTTATTCAGTTCCATGTGCATTGAAGACCTGTCTTTCTGGAAGATTTTAAGGTCTTCTGTAAAGAATGCTGAAAATGTCAATTGTTTAACAAAAAAAATATTTTTGTCATATTTCTGAATTGTCATTGTAGAACTACAACAAAATGCAGTTTAACAACATCTAACAATCAAGTGCTAATGGTAAAGGAAGGTGCCATAAGACAATAGATATAATTATAAGTAGTGCAAATATGCATATATATATACACTAATTTGGGAAATTTATATACTGTACACATACAAATTATTTGCTCATCTGAATGTATGAATGATGCTGAAAGCCGCAATGAGAACACAGTTAGCTGAAGATGACCAAATGACAATCTTTATATATATATATATATATATATATAATATATATATATATATATATATATATATATATATATATATATATGTAATATGTGGATCTGTGGGTATAAGAGCATCTTATATATACTTATAAATAGATATCATATGTGTATATAAACAGATGCTGCTGTTTGATCAAAACTTTCTGCCTGAAATTTCAAGTCAATTTTCCAATCTACATTGATACATTATTTTGTTACTCTTCACTTAAGAGCATTATTCCGCTCTTTTTGCCACACATTAGTATTTGCATGGCAAAGTGAGTCAGTGTATTTTTCTTAAAATGTGTTTTGGCCTAAAGGTTTCACCTTCAGCCTCATATAAAAGACTCCCGTTAATGAGCGTACCAATCAGCCTTTTTTAAGATGAGACAAAATGGGTCACATAAGCCTAAGATATAAAATTTGGAATGTCAATTTGATCGTTGCGGATTTTGATTTTGGCAAAGCCATGTGTCAGACTTTTCTTTTTTTTGGAAGACGGTGTCATCAGCGTAGGCCAGAAACGTCTCTAACAAGGAGAGGATCACAAAAACGGGGTATTTCAAGAAATATATTTAAAGCCCAGTTTGGGATTATGGTGGCTATAAAATAGGATTTTTTGAAAATGATTTTTAACATGGATTTGGAAGGGTCCCTGCTTGAACTTTATACCTTTTGGTTTTCATTTGTTTATCATTTATTGAATCTTTAAAATTAAAAACAAAAACCAGAACCCAAAACACACATTTTCCCTCCCTTTTATTTGTATTCTTAAACCAAAATGAAAAAAAAGAAAATTTCTAATAAAACATGAAATTTGTGTTATAATTCCATCATAAAATAAATATCATCTAATTGTTTCATGTTTTCTCAGATAAGAAAGTTGTCAATTTCAGTAGAAAATTGTGAACAAAACCAGACTTGAAATAAAGTTTCCATATATGTTTTACAATGGAAAACAGAAATCAGATCTTTCAATTTTTCTTTTAGAATCTTGGATTGGATCTTGAAAATATAATTTCTGATTTCAAAAATCTGAAGTCCAAATCAGATCTTGAAATCCTTTTCCTGACTCTTACTTTAGAATCTTGAAATCTTATTCCAGAATCTGAAACTCTCAGGTCTTGAAGTCTGCTTTCTGATTTGTGATTTATTATTTTAGAATTGGAAATCCAAATTAGGATATGAAATCCCTTTCTCTTGATTTTTTATTTTAGAATCTGGAAGTCTAATTGGGTCTTGAAGGTGTTTTTGTCTTAGAATCGTATAATCAAATCACATCCTGAAATCCGTTTCCTGACTTGTTTTAGAATCTCAGATTGGATCTTGAAACGCCAAAAAATTCAAGTGGTTTTTGGGTATAGATTTTGAAAAAGAGAGAAAGCTTCTATTAAAATAAGAGAAAACTTTTTTAGATGAAGTTTAATGACAGAGTGTGGCACAATACGAACACATGCTAAAGCTTCTTCCTCTCATCTATTTTTGGTGTTTGTAATGGCTTCCTTTGTGAATTTCATTAACGATGCCATCTGTCCCAAAAGAAACATTGCAGGCGATCTGCTGCTCCTGCATATTCATCAGCCGGCAGTGCAGAAAATGGCAAAAAAGAAAGAATACCAGTTTCCTGAGTAAAATGACTGCTAGAAGAAAAGCATGTGTTGATGGATGAGTTTTTGTTCGAGAAACAGGTGTTTATGGATCAGTGCATATTTTGGTAAGTAAATTTTTGTTTAGGAAACTAATAGAAAATATTAGGGTTTAAAAAAAAAAAATCCTCCAACATCAAAATATTTAACAAATGATCCCTTTTTGATTTGTTATTATTTTTGGTTTTAGAATTGAAAAAACTGTAAAACAGATCAAGGTTAAAATCAAGTTTTCACTTTTTGTTTTAGAATCGTAAAGCCAAATAAGATCTTGGCGTGTTTTTTTTTAGAATCTTCGATCTGATCTTGAAATCTTACTTCTGATTTTTGAATTTAGAACCTGAGCTTTAAATTAACCTGAAATATTTTTGTTTTAGAATCAGAAATTTAAATCTTGAAATTCATTTTTGATTCTTGTTCTGAAATCTCAGACTGAATCTTCAAATCTGACTTTGTTTTGTTTTGTTTAAGAATCTGAAACCCCAATCAGGTTTTGAAATCACTTTCCGATTTTCATATTAAGAATCGGAAACCTAAATCAGGTCTTGAAATATTTTTCTTCTTAAAATCAGAAAATGAGGTTTTTGAATCTGCTTTTAGCTTCTGTTTTCTGATTCTGGAATTCCCTGGTGGATTAAGTTTCTGAAAGTTGGTTTCTGCAGATGAATGAGAATAAGCAACACTGTCAAATTCTTTCTCCCTCACAATTTTCTCCCAGCGTTTTAAGAGTCCAGCTGGAGTGCAAAGAACAGATGGTTTATGGAATTTGAAATGTGGCTCAGGGCTGTTTTCCTTCATTTATGATTTGATTTTTTTCCCTTTGGGTTTTTTTTCTCTCAGCATATCTGAGGAACCCAATATATTTTGGAAAGAGTGAAGAGGGACAAAAAATTAGTATGGAAAGTTAGCAGTTATAACTAGTGAAATGAGTATAACACTAAAGTGTGGTTCAAATTTAAAGGGGAAAAATGTAAAATTATGTCATGACAACTTTGTTTCTTTCAGTTGTATCTGACAGTAAAACTTCTTTAATTTTTAGTCAAAACTATAAAAAATAAAAACATCAAATTCTTTAATAACAGATATAATAACCATTACAAATGTAAGCTTCAAAATAACCAGTTTTAGAAATCTTGAAGCTCTAAGGTGTAGTTGGATACTGAATAAATGACATTAACTATAAAAAATACCACAAAAATGATTAAGTAGCCTACCTTTTTAGCAGATAAATCATATTCATACATATACAACTGAGGGAAGATATTATATGATCAAAGGTTTACTTGGAAAATAAAGACAATTAATAAAGTTTTTTATTTTAGTTTTTACATATTTACATAATCTTGGATGAGATGAAAACTGAAACATATGCATCAAACATATATATATATTTTAGAATTTTATTTACAAGAGACAGAACTTTTACACTTGCTTTATAATGAGTTTTGATAACAAAAAATCATTTAATTGCTAAATTACGGAAATTTGTTCCTTTAATTTTGCCTGCATAGAAATATGAGTTTCCAGGTTGAAATATGAATTGTCCAGCCCCGTTTTATAGACCTCCTTATTGTGGAAATTTCTTGGAATTTGGCCGATCTCCCGTCCTCGGGCGTCGCTTCAGTAAGGCCGTAATCATTTTCCAGCCAGTTTCAAATTATCTGGAGCTTTTTTTAATTTCCTGCTCAAGCCATCGTCAAAGAAGAAGGAGTAGACGACGACGAGAGGGTCGACAAGAGATTAAAAAAAGCCTCTCGGTCCTCCGTCTTCCGAGCCGGAGTAAATAACACTAGAAAAAAGAGAAAAGCTAATTTGCTTGTGACCCGCAACTTTTTCCGCCGAACGAGAGAGGAAGTGGATTTGGATCTGTTTACAAAAAAAAGGCAAAATCGAGATAAAGAAGCGCATTTATGTGAGATTGTGTTGGCAGAGTTTTGTTTAATTTGGTTGAGTCTGATTTATTTGAGATGTTCCTTAGACATTTTGGAGCATTCTTCTCCTCCTTTATGTAATGGCTTATATTATTGTAACACCATATGCATGCATGCCTTATGCATGCAAAAGTTTATAAACCGAACATGTCATCTCTTAATAAGATTATATTTGTTTGTTTGTTTTTTACTGTATATAATAAATTTTCTAAGAAATATTTTTCAGGGAATTTTTTGTCATAGAGCCATACAATATTTTCAAACCAGAACATTCTATAGCTTATTATCTTCTTCTTCTTCCTCTTTCGGCTTTTCCCTTCAGGGGTCGCCACAGCGAATCATCTGTCTCCATCTAGTCCTATCTTCTGCATCCTCTACCCTCACACCAACTAACTTCATGTCCTCTTTCACCACATCCATGAATCTCCTTTTTGGTCTTCCTCTCAGCCTCCTGCCTGGTGGCTCCAACCTCAGCATCCTTCTACCTATGTACTCATTGTCTGTCCTCTGGACGTGTCCAAACCATCTCAGTCTGGCCTCTCTGACTTTATCACCAAAACATCTAACATGAGCTGTCCCTCTGATGAACTCATTCCTGATCCTATACCTCCTCGTCACCACCAAAGAGAACCTCAACATCTTGATATTATAATGAGAGTGTTTATGCATTTTGCCAGACAGAAATGAGCTGATCTCTGGAATAGAGTCACATACACTTGGAATACTTTATTGCATAAAAACACAGCTCAGATGACCGTATTGGGTAAGTTCTCAAGATTTCAGCCATATGTGTCTCATGCAGTTTGTGCAGTTTGCATGTTGAGCTCTCATGAACTTAAATCCATACTTAAGTAAAAGTAAAGGTTATGTACAGAGAAACGAAGGGCAGTTGGTAATGTAACGGTTAGGGAGTTTTGGGAAAGTCACTGGATCGAATCCTGGACCAGTAGAGGTACCCCTTAGGCTGCCCATATCAGCTGCCCACTGCTCCACTGAGGTCTCATTTCGTTGCACCATGTGCTGTGCTGTGGTGTGTTCACATTGACTAAAAATTGCTCACTTTCACTTTCAAAAGTGCTACTTTAGTAAAAGTATGATAAATGTATGATATGTTGAGTACTTAAGTATTAAAATGTTTTTTTTATTAATTAAGGTTTAATTTCTAAAGATTTTATTAATACTGAACATAAAAGTTTTGCTCGATCTGATGCCAGTTCTCAAATCCCTTTAATTCCAAAAAATGAAGAGGACCATAACAAATTGAACATGTTTGGTTCCTCTAGTACCAATTAAGAGATTTTTTGCTTCAGTTCCATAAAAGCCTGCAGACGGCGCTGTCAGCTCCTTCAGTATCAGTTTCCAAAAGAACAAAAATGTGTTTCTGCAAATAAACAAAACATTTTGTCACTGCAGATAAAATTTGAGAGCGAAACGAGGAGCAACTCAGGACTTTTTGTGCAGCACTGTCGTTTTTTCCCGCTTCCTCTTTTCCCAGTGTGGCTCCTCCCCTGGGTTTTTCTTTTCCCTGCCGCTAGTCGCCATTAGCTAGCCACCCCATTAGTCACACGGATCCCGGGTCGAGGCTAGAAGATCATTAGCGACGTCTCTGCCGCTTTCTCGTACGTGAGTTTTTCCCGGGACGACCAGCTTTCCGCTGTCAAGAGCACGCTCCCATCTCATTTTAAAAAAGAAAAATCACCTGGAACAAAATAATCCCACTACAGAAGCTTCCGAGTGAGGAATAATTAGCCCAGAGAGAATAAACTGGACATCCTTAGTGCCAGAGGGGAAAAAGGCGATGTCAAGGCGGTTGAAATGGTCAGAAGGTGTGGGAAATTGTAAAGAAAATTGAAATTGTAGATTGACAGACGTCCATAGAGGACAAGGCTTAACATTATTTTTCTTACCATTGTCCCAAGATCACAAGTTAGTTTTCTGATGAAGTCTAGGAAAACACAGGTGAAAATAAGTCATGATCTCAAGAAAATTACTTTTGTAATGTCAGAAGATCACAAGAAACATAAACCGAGAAATCAACTTTTGTTATGTTGAGATTGTGAGAAAAACAACTCCTAGTTTCAGTAAACTTTTGTTTTGATGAGATCAAGAGAAAAATTATCTCAAGATTATGAGAAAAATACATTTTTGAGAAACAACTTTTGAAAAATGATGTTATCCCAGAAGTACACCAGTTGTTATGTCGAGATTTCGAGAAACATAAGGTCTTAAGAAAAAACTTTCATTATGATCAGTTATTTTGCTTGTGATCCCCTTGTGGCCAAAATGGGGAATGACAGTGTTATTGAAGATGCCACCTGTGGCCAAAATGAGCAAATAAAATATTAATAAAGTTGTAAATTTTAAGCAAACTGTGTCTCTGTAACAAAAACCGTGAGAGGAGTTAAAGGTACAAAAAAGTGTGAGGAAGAGGAAGAAATAATGAAAAGAACAAAAGCATCTTCTTATGCCTTTTGGAAAGTGTCAAAACTTCATCACTGCCCACTCGACTTTCTCCCTCCACCATCACGCTCATCTTTGGATGAAAGAGAAGATGGAGTGATACTTCAGGATGGATGGGAGCTCTCAGATGAGAAAAGGAGTGAGAACAAGTAGAAGCAGTGGGGAAATGGCAGGACAAGCTTTGAAATTTGGCTGCAGTGTACATGAAGGTTAATGCATTTTTCATCCAAGGTCAGAACTCTGTCAGCTTTGTTGCACTTTCTCTCTCTTTTGCTTTGTCTTATGCCGTCTTTTTAGCTCTCCAACACTCATCTGGTTCCTTTCTGACTCTCTTATTGAGTATTATTTTGCCCTTTTTGGAGACAAGTGTCTGCTCACAGGCGACAACGAGGCGTGAGGTGCTCGACAATTAGCTACAGACAGCTTCTATTATTATTATTACAAGAAGTTTAAAAATTATGGGAAAAATATGAGATTATATACACACACATTATTTATAGACTTTTTAAGATGATTTTAAGCTTCACAGTTATCTAGCATTTTAACAAAATAGGCCACACTGCAGTATTTGATTGGCTCATCTTAATCATTGTGAATTCTTTGGAGCTTGTAATTAAAGCTTGTAATTGCTTGTAAATTCAGATCTCAGTGTTCACTCTTCAACTCATCATAAATTGGAAAAGATATTGTAGCTACATGGAGAAGCTACCTGTTTGTAGTACGCAAAATTTGCAAAAAATTGCCTCACCGTTTATTCAATGTACAAGATTCTGATAGCTGAGACTAGATTTTACAATTTGATTTAGCAAATGGTAACAATATAGAAAACTGGATTGGCTGAAATGTTAATGCAGATTGGCCCATTAACCGCAGTTAAGTGGCGATATGTGGGTGCTGCATTGGAGCCAAAATTGCAAACATCGTTACCAGTTGCTCTCCAGATTCTTTTCAACAGCTCACAATCTGAACACAGTCCATTCCATACTAATCACACTACCTTTTTTAAGGTGGTTAGTGAGTTAGTTTGGAGTTCTTGGCACTTTTCAGCATTTCCTGAGGTGCCAATGATCCAAAGATCGAGGTCATATGGACAAATCAATCCCTTACCCTAAAAAAACTCTGTCGGTCATGATCTCGTCTCACACATCAGTGGTAAAGCAAGTCGATAATCAGCTCGGGTCGTCGATATTCTGCTTTTGCTATCTCTCCTCTAGGTCACCTTTCCAGCCGAGTTACACTCGATTACCATTTTGATGGCTGTCTGGAGTGTGTGTGTGTAGGAGAGGCTTTTTGCTTCTTATCACACACTCCTGATAAACTATTAAGGGGGGATTCAGGTCTCAGTACAGTGCAGGATGTTTTGTGATTAAATGCCAAATGCCAAATGCTAAGTTTCTCTAGTAGGCACGTCGCCAAATTTTTACTCTGCTACGGCTTCTGCTGACAATGTTTTTTGTCAATTAATCTACTAACAAAACATTTTTTTAATTGTTTATTTAACAGATGATAAAGATATCTGCTACAGCAAGAATGCATGTTACAATGTGACAGCAAAACCCACAATGTCATTAACGTCAACGTCATCATGCACAAAAATGTCTTAGCATCTAAAAATCACTTTTAAGCTGAAATTTAAAAAAAAAAAGCTGACAGTGTTTGACATAGCCAAGCTGTGGCACAAGCTTGGAGAGGAAGATAACTGACACCAACACATTCTCTTAATCTAGGCTCCCAGAACCTTTCCAGCTGCTGATGGTGGAAAACAGAAAGGGACCAAGAGCTGAACCCTGCGATACACCCTTGCTTCTAACCAGGAAAAGTTAGACAGAGATGGTTAGAAATAGGTGCATCAGAATGTTAATACGCATCAGAATTGCTAACACGACTGCTAGTGGTAGCGGTAGCTGCTAGCATCAGTTTATCAGCAACTTTTGGGAGCAGTTTTGGAGCCAAATTTGATGGTACAGTTTACAAATGTTGTGTTACCCTTCCTGAACATGCATTTTTTTCTTCTAGTGCCACATATTTATTTGTTAAATTTGTGATTAATTAATGTGATAAATGTGTTAATTTTCCCAGTTTTTAAATTCCCGGCACTAATTTTAGTCATTAATACCAAGTTGAAAATTCTGAAAAAGGCATAAAAAGTGAATGACTGAATTGACTGAAGTTTGACAAATGATATAACACTACAAATCTTCGTCACTCACTCACTCGCAGCCAGGCAGTCAGTCAGGCAAAGACAGCTAGCAGCTTAGCTGCTAGTTCCTTAAGAGCAGCTGTTCTCATTGTTTGTTAGATTTGTTCACGCCTGCGGTTCAAGCTGTCACTCCTTTAATCCGTACTCCCAAAATTCAGTGTCAAAACCCCGGCAGTGGAGCTTTCAGACGTTCGCCATCTTCCAAAAAAATGGTGGTAAAAATATCTAACTTGTGGCTCAGTGTTTCAAACACTCGACTCTGTAAGGCTTTGACTTTAACTTTAATTTAAAGTTTCAAGGCTTTAGGTTAAATACTTGCTAGTTTTTCAAAAATCTGAAAATCCTTTCAGTTACAATAAATGATGCGCAAATTGGACCTGTTTAACACATTGTGCTTGAGTACAGGGTTATAGATAGATAAGTAGAAACATGAATGAATAGATGGATGGAACAGCAGGCAAGTGAACAAATGAATAGACAAACAGATAGATAGATAGGCGGGTGTGATTGTGTGTGTATGTATGTATGGATAGAGAGATGGATGAATAAATGAATGAATGGATAGAGAAGCAAATTAATAGACAGACAGATAGACAGATAGATGGATGGATGAAAAACAAAGATAGATAGATAGATAGATAGATAGATAGATAGATAGATAGATAGATAGATAGATAGATTGTTGTGTATTTTTGGTTTCTCCTGCCCTTATAACAGCTGGTTCAACTTCTCATATTCCAACTCCATCACAGTCGGATTTGGTTCCTTTGACACGCATCACAAGTGTGTTTTCCACTTTCAAATGCTTCAGGTTTCTGAGACGTGACTTTGCTTGGAATTTTAGCGTTGCTGTTTCACAGACAAAGCTCTATGGAAGACGAACAACCATTGTACGTCCGATAGTGTTGGGGATTTCAAAATAATATGAGGAAATCCCATTGATCTCCAGACACATGTATGAAACACGCCAGTCATATCTGGCCCACGCAGATGGGATTTACCCACAGGAAATTGCCAGAGCTTTCTCTTGGCCTTCTGCACACCGTTATCGACACACTCTGGCGGAGCAATGGGCTTCGGGTCTTGGCTGCGAAAAAATAAAAATACATCAGCAATGATTCTGTGACTTTTTTCCCCATTATCCAGGAGGACGAAAAACTTCCAACACATTGAGTTAGGGCTAAGCTGTACAACTAATATCCTGATAACGATTATATATCACGATATTGTACGTTTTCTGTAAATTCAATAAACGAAAAAACATTCGTTCGTTCATTTATCTTCCTTTGCTTATCTGAGTATGGGTCATGGGGGCAAGGATGTCCAGACCCCACCTCATTCCCAGACATCTCCTCCAACATCTAAGCTCCTCCGCCAGCTAAGAGATGTCCTGGGTCTGCCCCAGGGTCTCCTCCCAACTGGACATGGCCAAAACAACCCTTGGTTGCAGTGGTGTCGCAACATTTGGTTGATGTTGCAACATATCATAGCTAGACTTTTACGATGTGGTCATCTATGTAATAAATCACATTTCTGCTAAATGAATTCTGAATGCAACAGTGAAGGATCTTTTAAAATTCTGTCAACATTTGCAAACTTTTTTTTTGGACTCACATTGTATAATCATTGCCAAGCGAAACATCCCTTTGAAAAAGATTAAAAATCATACCACTGAAATTAGGCTTGTTTTTTAAAAAGAAGCTTCAAAAAAGAGAGAGTTATCAAGGGAGGAGCATCTGTCAGAGCTTCCGTCAGCTTGTCAACGTACCGCCTAACCGATTCCGTGTGGTTGCGCTTGAAATACGGTTGGGATTTTGCAACGTGTGTATTTGAAAAAAAAAGAAAGAAGGATAGTGAGAGAAAGAGTCCCTCACAATTTTCCCTTCATTTAACACAGAATCGTAAAAGTAACTTCGCCCCTTTTTTCCCAAAGCGGAAAGCAGTCAAGCCGCGAGCGGTAAGCGTTGCTAGTCTGCATGCTAATGCGCAAGCTGGATCTAAAAACATTTGTTAGCTCGAGGCTAATGCTTCTCTCATACGACGACTAAAAAGAGCTGTTACCCTTGGGCTAGCCTTACCGTGGCGCCGAACCTACCGTCTGCACAGAACAGTTGAAAAAGATGAAAAACGAGGGAGGTTAAAAAGGGGGAAATGAAATGACAATAACAATATGTCAGCCTTGGAGGAGGCTATGGCTGCCACGATGGAATTGGTTAGAATCCTTAAATCGCTTAGTTTTCGCTGTGAAAAGTCAGTTAGAAAAATAAATATAATTTCAAAACATCCTACATGGGATCAATGGGGATGAACTGAATTAAAAGTAAAAGTGTCTGCTCTTAGCAGAGAGAAAGAGATAAAGAGAAAGAGTGCATGTTATCTGTTCTTTTTTTTTTCTTTGGTCATTCCGGGTGACCCGTTCTTCACTTGCGTACTTGTACATCTCCAACCTTTAGTTGGTCCAGATCGAAGAGGACAGACGCTGGCCTTCACTGCTGCGCACAAAACGAGTGACGACAACAAGAAACGACGAGAACGAGAGAGAGAGGGGAAGAGAGATAAAGAGAGAGTGGGGAGATGGAAAGAATGGGGGAGGGAGGAGAGGCTAGAAATTGAAGGAGGAGAGAAGGAAAGTGAAAATAGATAGGGTGTTACACAGATTATGAGACCGGGAGGTGTGTGTGTGTGTGTTGAGTCTTATCTGAAATGAAATGGTGAAGAGGCTGTGTGTGAATTGAGAAAGAGAGAGAGAAGGAAGAATAAAGGTATAGTGAGAGAGAGAGAGAGAGAGAGAGAGAGAGGGTTAGGGCAACAACCAATAAACATCCATTTAAAAAGAAATAAAAAATTATGGATCATTTATCAGTGTTAAGAGAGACTTTTTTGTGTTTTATACCTTAGACTTTTAACCTGGTGAAACCTTTACATTTCATTTTAATTGAAATTATTTGTATGCATTATGTGATGTTACTTTGGCTTAAATAACTACACATAAAAAATAAAGAATTTTTGTCTAATAGAGAGAGACTGTGAGAGAGGAGAAAAAGAATAAACACAAGACGGTAACAGGTAATAAACAAAAAAAGCAAAAGTTCTATTCAACGGAAATTTTAGTACATATTTCTGAAAATATTTGCAAATTGTTAGGTTCCCTTGAATGCAAACATTTAAAGGTCCCATATTATGAAAAAAAATCACTTTTTCTGTTCTTTGGACATCCATTTGGGTCTGTACTGCCTCTACACACACTGTACGCTTGATGTAAAAAATGGTCAATTGTGTCAGTATTAATTTACGAATGTGAAAAGTCGTGTGCATAAATAAGCAGTTAAGATTTCTCCCCTACTTCTACATCACAGTAGAAGACACCTTCCACCCTCCTATCTGAGAAGCTCTGCCCACCAGGTAGAACTGCTAGCGCTTCCTGATCCACCATGTTTTCTTGCAAGTGCTAGCGTAGGAATCGCAATGAAGAAGTCTACCGGCGGAGTGTTGTGTTGAACGTGTATGGCTGTACGGATTGTCTGTTAGCAATAGCCATGTCGATTATTTTCACGTGAAGTAAACTCTCGCCGTGCTGTCTGCACCCGAGTTCCGGAGCGGGACGTGTATGGGCAGCAGCGACTCATTTGCATTCAAGAATACTAATGAGAAATGGCCTGTTCTGAAAGGGACTGAAATAGAGAGGGAAAAAGCAGGTAAAATGCCTAATCTGAGAGATATTTCCTTAAGCATCTCATAAGAAATATGTTGGGAAAAGTCTGATCACCAGACAGGATACTTGTATTTTTTGGCAATGTAAAGAAGGTTTGCTTGAAACTAGTAGTGTGTGTATGTATGTATGCGAGAGAAAAAGAGATTTGCAGTCAAACTTGGCCGATTGATCCCTATTTTTGATGATGTTACCGCTTTGTTTTTTGCACCACAGTCTACACACTCAAAATAACAACTGCCAGCTCTTATTACTGTCACTCAGCGTCAGGGAAACCAAAAAACACACACACTTCCTAAAGAACGGAAGATTTTGACCGAAACGAGGCCGGAGTCCGGAAGCGTATCCTTAAAAAACAACTGGAGAACGAAATGAATTAAACATTTTGCTACAAATTCAAACAAGCAACAAATTTGTTGCCCACAGCTGGCGAATATTTTTGGAAAATGAACTCAGAAGCGGAACTTGAGTCACTGTTGATGACCGTACTGTTACTTTGTTGGTTTTTGTTCAAATCAACCAACATGGAAAGCCGTGGAAGAAAATGCTGCTGTGTTCAAGCCACCGAATCCAAGTTTTTAAGCGTTTGAAAATGACAGGATCCTCCAACCATGAGTCTTGTGATTGCTTACTTAGTTCACTAGAGGGTGCCCTGTAAACTTCACTGCTAGTTTCGTGACTCTTAAGGACATACCACTTTTCATCATTCTGAGGATTGAACATTTAAATAGTTTTATAACAGCCAATTTATTTTTTTGCCAGGAATAAATCATTTTCTCCTTATATAAGTCCTTATTTCTAAGTTTTGCCAGTGTACTGTCCACTAGAGGGTGCTCTAAAACTCACGTATAGTATTTAGACACTTAGCATGATATCGGTTTTGATAATTGAAGGATTGAAAATTTCAGTGGTTTTCTATCAGCTTAAAATGCTTTGTATAGTCGTTTAGTGTCCTGAGATTGAATCGCATAATGCAGCTACAAATATCGATGTAGCTTAGCTACTTTAATCACAAGGACCCACAAACTTATCATCTCTAAAAGTGGGATTTTATTACTGCACAAACACAATGTCCGACTTTCTCTCCTGCCTCTCCCAGCTTCGGAAAGTGTTATTTATTTGCCAGCTGCTGTGAAAAGGCAGGATATGAAGAGCAGCCGTTATCACATGATGACATTCGCACCACAACTGATAGCGTCCCAGACTGGACTGAAAGCATTAAATCTCTCCTATTTACCTTTACAAATAAGATTTTATACATGACCTGGTGAGCAATGACAACTTAAAATATTGTAAACCCTAAAAGAACTGCTTAATACATTGACGCCATTTACCCCTGCCTAAAGCTGCCATGTACCGTTTGTGGTCATTTTACAAGATATTCTAGCAATGTGGTAATCACTTTGTTGCAAATGTAATTCTGAGTGACACCGAGGAATACACTTTAGAAATATCGGGCAGCATAATGGGTAAAGGAGCAGAGCTCCCTTTTTTACTCACTTTCCACGTTTGGAACCCTAACCAAAAGGAGACCAAACAAAACAAAACAAAACAATGGATACTTATAATAATTTAATTATTCTTGCAGTGATTTCGTATCCTTCAATATTCACTGGCAAATTATTACTAAACCATTTTTCATGACCTAAACTAGGCATGCTTGTTTGCAAATAATTCAAGATTACATATTGAAATCAATAAAGCGAACACTTGTTATTTATTTATTTATTTATTTATTTATTTATTTAAAACCGCGAGTGTTGCCCGTTAACAAGAGCTACACCGCCATCTACTGGCAGCGCCGCATGAGCCCAGGTTACGTGCTTAAGGTTTTAACTCGAGTTATAAACTGTAATAGACACAAAACAAATATATTCTTGACTGTCATATTATGACAATAGTCGGATAAATGTATTAGAGTGGTGATTTTTGCTTCAACCTTAATAAAGAAATAGCTAATTGGTGCAGCAGATTGGACAGTTTTCCAACCCTGAAACTGAACGTTTTTATAACGTTTTTATAATACTGAATAACTAAAATGCTAATGAAAATAATTAAATAAGATATTAATAAAAACTTCAGAATCTGTTTTACATAATAAAGCTTCTATTTAGGTCGTGATATTTGTAGTCGAGTCACGTGTATCTGGTGTTTTAGGTCAAATTAAAGCATTTGACACTATATTTGATATTGTATATATTTGAATTGTACAATTTGAATGTACAGTGTGATGTATGCGTATGTAAACATTATATACATACTTACTTTACCACTAGTACCACTACCACTAATAGTAACAAAGTAACATTACAATATGATGTAACATTGTATTATAATAGTATTATATTAAATTACAGCTATTAATTAAGTCTTCATAAAATGTATTAATATGTGAACGTGTGCGCGCATTTATGCAATTGCATTATTTGTACTACTATTATTATGACGAGCGTTTTCATTTTTATGTTACACCTCCAAGTATTATTGCAGTGGACGAGTTCTTTTGCCTTTTTTTTGATCTGCCATAATGCCACGCAACTGGAGCTGGTTTCTCGAACATGGATTAAGCCTAGTCTTGGATTAAGCTTGAGTATCTATGTAGATTTAATGCCGAAATTCAAAGATAGTCTATACATAGGCTTAATCATAGTCGGATTGCGTTACACCACATTTTTGTTCCGAAATCTAATCCCGGCTCAGCCCGAAGCGTCTGTTTTCGTCCTCTGGGCCTGCAGGAGGCGCTAGCGGCGACGCTCAGCTTTTCATCTCCCAGCCCTCGAGTGGTCGCTCCGAGCCCGGCTGTCCCTCCCTTCTCTCTCTCTCGCTCTCCCCTCCCTCTATCCCCGTATCCCCAGAGCCCAGTCCGGATCTGAGATCTTAGTCTTCACCGCTGGTTTCCCGACCCGGTCATGGCGGACAGCGCCAGTGAGAGCGATACGGACGCGGCGGGCAGCGTATCTACGGGCGCCCCCCTCTCCTCGTCCTGCTCCCCGGCGACGAGCTCCACAAACGCCGGCGCCTCACCGGCCCCGGCTTCGGCCTCAGGGTCGGCTTCCAAGCAGCAGGGCGTCGTGATCTCGCAGTTCCGCCTGGAGGAGCTGAGCAACCGCCTGGCCTCGCTGCAGCAGGAGAACAAAGTGCTCAAGATCGAGCTGGAGACCTTCAAGCTCAAGTGCAAGGCGCTGCAGGAGGAAAACCGCGACCTGCGCAAAGCCAGCGTCACTATCGTGAGTTGCTTGCCGGGCGTGAGGCTGCGTTGGGCGGCTGTCCGAGTTGACGCGTGACGCTCGCTGTCGTGGAGACGCTCCGGGAATAAAAAACTAAATGTGACAGTTTTAAAAGAAATTAACTCGTTGGCAATCAACATTAAAGTATCTGAGTTAATCTGCGCACTAAGGAAGGCGTATGATGGAATACAAATGTGACGTGAGAGAATAAAAAAAAATGTAAGAACCATGTGCTAACTAGCTAGCATCGTCATTTACCAAGAAGCTAACGGGATTGGGCTAATGCTGTTCCCTTTGAGAAGTGAGATTAGCTCGCTGTCAGTCAACTTTAGCTTAGTTGTTTAACTTTCCAAGCTAATCTGTTCTTAAATAATGCGTGTAATGGAATAAAAAATGTCAGTGAATTATAAATGGCACCATGTGCTAGCCTTATAATTTAGCAGCAGGCTAACGGGACTGAGTTAATGTTATGGCCGTTGTGAAGTGAATGGAAGCCCTCGACTGGGCGTTGTAAAAATATTAGCTCGTTGTAGCGTCGTTGCTAAGATGTTGCTCATTTCTGCACTAAATTGAATCATGTGCTTATTAGCTAGCCTCACAAGTTAGCAGCAGGCTAATGTTATGGCGTTTGAGAAGTAAGATTAGCTTGTTGTCAGTCAATTTAAGCCTCGCTGCCAAATTATCCCAGCTCATTTGTACATTAAAGAAGACGTGTGATGCAATTTTAAAAGACAGTAAAACTGATCCATGTTGCTAACTAGCTAGCATCATAATTTACCGACAGACCAACCGGGCAGAGCTACTGTTACGGTGGCTGATGAGTGAAGCGGAGCCCGCGGCTGCATTCTTTGGCCTAACGTTAGCCTAGAAAACAGTTAACAGGATTACTTGTCCGTCAGTATTAGCCTCTCCGCTAAGCTAATTTGTGGCGACCTGGGTGATGGAGTAGACCTGTCAGTACAAATAAAGGTTTACAAAAGTCTATAATAACAACCATTCGCGGATGTGCTAACTAGCTAGCATGACAACTTGCCACAAGTGACTTGCATGACTGCTAGGCTAATGTCGTTTATCGCCGAGAATGGGCAAAGAAATTGAGAAGCCCGCGGCAACGTTTTTGGCTTGCGTTCAGAGGCTAACGTTATCATTACTAACAACTAATGGAGGGTCGGAGCCACCAAATTATCTTGTCAGTGAGCATCAGCCTTGGAGTTAAGCTAACGGGGCTCATTTGTAGTAAATTGTCGGTAAAATGCCTTGTGTGGGCCGCGGGCTCCCTTCGCTCCTCTCATGCCGTCACATTAGCTCTGAGTGCTAATCGCAGTAGCCGAGTAGTCATAGAAATGTCACTTTCAATCCAGGTAGCACATAAAATAAGTTTTAGTAAATGTTAAACATCGATGACAAATTTACATCCCACAAGCTGCTTAAGTTAGTTCGGTTTAGCTTCCGAAGCTAATGCTGACTGACAACACTGCAAGCTAATTTGGTGGCCCAAATTTTCTGTTAACTCATATGGCTACGCTATGGCTAGCCTCTCAGTTTCGATTTAAAATGAATAAATGTGTGATAAACATCTATTCACTAACAAAACCTGAGGTGCACTGACTACATTTAGTCATCTTCATTCACAAAACGCATTTCTGGCATGTTATAGCCATGTTTGCTAATCTGCTAGCCATAGCTACATGACAACAAAGGCAATTAATGTGCAAACGTAGCTAACAATGAATGAAAGGTGAGGGCAACTTGCAACCATAATGTTGTTGAAAGTTATCTTGATCTCTGTTAGCCACCTCATTTGGAAACCAAACCTAACAGAACTCAGTAAAACGTAAATGTCAGTACACGTTTTGAATGGCTGTATTATTATGTGGATATTATTTATGAGGATGATAACACAGAAGAATTACTTTTAGTAGCTAGAAGTGTCGTTGCGAAGTATTACCCCACCAAAGTTGCTACTTTATCTATTTGCTCATTGTGTAATAGTTCAACCATGATGAAATTTTGACGTTGGTGAAACATTGGGAGGATTGACATTTTTGAGGAAACGGACTCCCACTTTTTTGAAGTTTCTGTGAAATTTGCTTGAGCTAGGTTTTAGTCTTTAAATAGCGCCGAGATTCCTGTTGCTTCTGTTTGGGTTTCAGGTTATGTTTTGCACAAGACCAATTTGCAAGTGGAGATCTGGATTAAAGCTTTATAATTGTTCGCTACGGATTTCCTTTTCAGATTGGTTTGCCAGAGTTTGGGAAATGTCCAAGGAAGTCTTGCATCCAAACTCCAACTGCAAGGACCATTTATGAGCGATAAACATTTGTGTTTTATGTGTGTGTATGTGTAGCAAGCAAGAGCGGAACAGGAGGAGGAATTCATCTCCAACACCTTGTTCAAGAAGATCCAGGCATTGCAGAAGGAGAAAGAGACACTCGCTGTCAATTACGAGAAGGAGGAGGAATTCCTCACCAATGACCTCTCGAGAAAACTCATGCAGGTAAGAGGTGGAAAATGGCAAAAAAAAAAACCTTGTCATATTCAATATGCACTTCAGACAAGCTAAGGTCAGTCTTAAATGTACAAGTCAAAGACAGTAACAAACGTTTTCGAGAACCCAAAAAAAGTGCAGTTGCCTTCAACTCAGCACTTTAGGGGGCCATAAAAATTGGAGCCAAATCAGATAGAAAAAATGCTAAATGGAAATGAGCGCGTTAAATCAGCACGAGACAATGTCAACTTCATCAGATTTTTACACTTTACTGCAGTGAAATTAGAGGATGCGATTGCGACGGAGTGTGTTGGCTCGTGTCAGGTTTTGGATGAGTTGTTCATTCTGCACCCACTGCTCGGTGTGTGTGATGAGTAAGGAAGGACTGAGTCAGTGGCCAGTTTGAGGGCGTTGGGTGGATATGAGTAAGAGCTTACCAGAGGCCAGTGCGACATTTGGCTTTAGAGTGTTTGAGTAACTGAAGTGGTATTATATTTTTTTTAACACTCATTATAAAATTAAACAATGACAAGTTCTTCATGCCATTTACTCCACCAAACAGTTTGTTGTAGGCATGGGCAATATATCGACTGACACAGTATGAACAATATTTTTTAAGGAATTATTTGTAAATAAAACCAATATGTTTATTTAAATGGATTAGCCAATGGACATTTTTGATAGCGCTTGTTGCTATGGTAACTGAATTAGTAGGCTGGAGAAAATAAGCCATTTGTTTTGTAAAACATTAAGCTAGTTTAAAGTGGTGCGAATGATGTTAAGTATATATAATTTCGTCACCAGTTGGCCTACACTGCACGCTTTTGGACTGTGGGAGGAAACCCACACGAGCACGGGGAGAGCATGTAAACTCCGGGGTTCGAACCCAAGACAGTCTCGCTGTGAGGCGGCAGCGCTAACCACTGCGCCACTGTCCCGCCCTGAGTAAATTCGGATAGGAAAAATAGAGTATTGAATAAAAGTATCGTATATCAATATTTGGTCCATCCATTATTGGGATTTACATTTACATTTACAGCATTTAGCAGACGCTCTTATCCAGAGCGACTTACATTTCCTAATTTCAGGGACAGTTCCCCTGAGAGCAATTTAGGGTTAAGGATCTTGCTCAAGGACCCAATGTTGGTAACACCGGATTCGAACCCACAACCGCTTAGTTCAAAGGCGAGTGTTCTACCACTAGGCCACCATTGGATTTGATGTGGCTTTCATCTGTACGTCCAATTTTTTAAAAATTGAAGTACAGTTGGATTCCTTGATTTTACTTTTCTGTGTTGATACTCTGTCTCACAAAGTCATCCTGGTCAGTGCGTAATTATTATTTTTAACTGTACAATAAGTACCCTCTTTTTAAAGCACTTTTTGGGTTATGGGTGTTCTTGAAGGTCCTCAGTGGTGGTTGTTCAGACATTAGGATAGAGCTGGGTTTAAACCTACGACCTCTCAGAAAATGGGCTAAGCAAGTTTTACACAGTTATGGCCAAAAAAAAATCAATATGCAAATGAGAAAAGATCCCAACTTTGCCCAAATGATCCAGATATCAATACATTGTTTACCTGTCTCTGTAAATGCCCATTTGCTTGGAATTTTACTTCTCGCACATTCTGCACATTTCTATCAGATGAACTCTCCATTTTACGGCTTTTCCCGTGAGGCCGTAACCAAAAAAAGAGATAACGGATGATAATGTCACATGAGCAGAGGTCAGTTTTGTCGTATGTGACGACACTTAGATTGTGCACTTGTGAAATTTGAAAAAAACTATAAATGGGGCGTTAAAGAGATGATGTACCCAATGGGGGCGCAAATTTACACACCATTTACTTTCAGCTATTAGACTGTTCATGAAAAGGCAATAAGCTCATGTATGTGCCAAACATCAGTTTGCATAAGGGTGCCACTCTTCAGCGTTCAGAGATTCCTAAGAACAAATAAGAAAATCTTTGCGATTTGTCAGAATCTTTGCGAAAATTGTGTAAGTGGGTTTTAAGAAGACATTTCTTCTTAACAACGCTTGTTCAATGGGCGGCATTTCTCCGGCTAAACATACTTTTTAAAATAGCTACTTGGATATATTGCAGTGTTTCTAAAACTATGTATACTGTAGTAAAATGACACATTCATTCTATTTATTTTCGGCTTAGTAGTGTGTAGTTTTGGTGTTTGGTTGCATGTTGGATAAGCAAATATAAGACACAAAAAAGCCAGTTGCAGTGACCTCTAGTGGACAGGCTACGCAATGACCACACCTATAACATGGTTCAAGGAGCCATCTTTATCATTATTACTGCTTAATCATTATAAACACAGATTTATTGGCAGTTAAGCTATACAAGTTTGCCAATTATTATTAGCAGTTATTAACGGCATTATAATTTTTTTAACCGAAGTTTTTCATCCTTCGCCCCTCTCTCTCTCCCCCTCTCCCTCCCTCCCCCTCTCCCTCTCTCCCTCCCTCCCTCTCCCCAGCTCCAGCATGAGAAGGCGGAGTTGGAGCAGCACCTGGAGCAGGAGCAGGAGTTTCAAGTCAACAAGCTGATGAAAAAGATTAAGAAGCTGGAGAACGACACCATCTCCAAGCAGCTCACGCTCGAGCAGGTTATTTAACACCACGGGTTTGCACTTTTTGTTTCAGCCTGCAACAAACAACTAATAGTCACAATCGATTATTAAAATAGTCACCAACAAATTTTATATAGGCTTCACAATCCTGAGTTCATATCTACATTACATATAACAGATAATATTCCAAAAAAGAGAGGTTAAAATAGTTGTCAAATGCTTCATTACTGTAGCAAAAAATGTGCCGCTAAGCGAGCTGAGCGTTAAAATTGATCATTTTAGAGGAAATTATTTTTCAGATTGTTTTTTTTTTTTAATGTTTTTTAATCATTCTTTTTATGCTTATAGCATAACTGACTAAACTGTATGCAATATATGCTGCTTATAGTCTCATCTGATAATAAGCTCTCCTCTTTAGAGTACTCCGACTCCTAAAGCTTATTGAGTTTATGGCTTTTGAGGGAAACCAAAAGTCAACGTTAAAATGATTTCAATGTTTTGACAAATATTTAGATCTAAATGCATTTAGAAATGACTTTTTTAAACAACCAACTTATCAACCGTGTGTGTGTTTGTGTTTGCAGTTGCGACGTGAGAAAATCGACTTGGAGAACACTCTAGAACAGGAGCAAGAGGCACTGGTCAACCGGCTCTGGAAACGCATGGACAAGCTGGAGGCGGAGAAAAGGTAAATGACATTGCCTGGTCATGCCCACTCTTCCCCCATTGACCAGTCACATCGCTCATCTATTTTTAACAACACACTACAATATGTCATTTCTGTTTGGGTTAATTGACGCTTGGCTCCGCCTCCTCCCCTTATTTCTCCTGGTTGTGATTGGCAGGATCCTGCAGGAGAAGCTGGACCAGCCGGTGTCGGCCCCACCCTCTCCACGCGACGTCTCCATGGAGATCGATTCACCCGAGAACATGATGCGGCACATTCGCTTCCTGAAGAGCGAGGTGGAGCGGCTGAAGAGGAACCTGCGCACCACCGAGCTGCAGCGTACGACACACACACACACACACACTCACTCAAAACACAGCCAAGTTCATTTAAGCTATAATGACTACAAGCAGCCACTAGATGGAGCTCTGCCTTTTAACAACTCATGTTCAAGTTCCCTCTCTCTCTTCCCTCTCTTTCTCTCTGTCTGCCTCTCTCACTCCTTGTTCCTTCTGTCGTTGTTCCCCTCCTTTGTTCTCTCTCTTTCCTCTTTCTGTTTACCCACCGTGTCCCCTCTTTCCCTTCTTTCTTTATCTCGCTCTTTCTGCGTTCTCTATGTTCCCCCTCTCTCTCTTTCATTTTCTCTTCATTCTTCATGTTGTCTTTCCCCATCACTTCTTTCTTTCTTTCTTTCTCTTTCTTTGTTCTTTCGCTCCCCATCGCCGTTCTGCTTCATTCCTTCTTTCTTTTTCTTTCTTCCTTTCTCACTCTCTTTTTTTCTATCTCTCTTTCTTTCTCTTTGTTCTCTTTCATCCTCTCTCTCTCTTTCCCTGTTCCACCTTTTCTTTCTTTCTCTCCTCCTCCTTTCTTTCTTTTTATTGCCCCCCCGCTCACTTGACTGCAGCTGCAACACTCACACGTATCATTGAACAGCGCATGTAACTAAAACTGCACATTTTCATTTTTTACCTCTAGTTCAGAGTCGATATTAGAGTCTATGTACAGTTTATATTTGTATATTCTCTGTGCCGTCTTTGTTCTGTGTACATTGTAGAAACTGGAGCCACAGGATCTCGTCTCTCGGTGCACTTGTATATAGTTGAGATGACAGTTCACTTTGACTCGACTCTCCCCCAACTCTCTCTCTCTCTCTCTCCCTCCCTCTCTCTTTTTCTCTCTCTTGCCTCCTTCTCTCTCCCCCCATTCCTTGTTCAGACACGGAGAAGAGGGCGCAGTACATCGAGGAGGAGCGGCAGATGCGCGAGGAGAACCTCCGTCTTCAGAGGAAGCTGCAGCGAGAGATGGAGCGGAGAGAGGCGTTGTGCAGGCAGTTGAGTGAGAGCGAGAGCAGCCTCGAGATGGATGATGAGAGGTACCAACACAGTTAGAGAGAGAAAAACACAAAATACACAATTATTCTACAGTGGAATCATGAGTTCTCCTGGATTTGTTCTTGCTCTCGGGGCCAGCAGCTTTTATGGGGAATCATTTCACTTTTGCTCCAAAATATACATGTAAGTGTCCGATTTACTGGCTCTACTCTCTCTCTCTCTCTCTCTCTCCCCCTCTCCATAGGTATTTTAACGAGATGTCGGCTCAGGGTTTGAGAGCTCGCACCGTCTCCAGCCCTATCCCCTATACCCCCTCCCCCTCCTCCAGCCGCCCCATCTCCCCAGGTATGTATCCACGGCAATGCCAGCAGGAGGTATAGAAAGAGAGAAAATGAGGATTTGAGATGTGTTGTGCAGGTCTACCTACCGGTCATCTCCGAAAATAAAAGCGAGTATACGGTTGTTGGTGGGTTTCTATCGTATCTGAGGTCAGCTGGTTAAGTAGGTCATCATGGCGATGCCCATGACCCGCTGCTGTCCGTGGTGCTGAAGAGGTTTGGATACGAAACACTCAAGCAAATAGGGATGAAAAGAGATGGACAGTAGTTTGCTCGGTGTGTGTTGAGGTTTGACCTTTTGATCCCTGTGCCCTACCCTTTTGTGCAGGTTTGTCGTACACGAGTCACACGGTGGGCTTCACACCCCCGGCCACGCTCAGCAGAGCTCCACTCCCCCACTACACACTCCCTGGATTCCACATCCACCCAGGACCCTCCCACGCTGTACAGGTACACACACACTCTCACACACACCACTGAACATACACCCATGCTAATCCTCCAGCACATACTCGCACTTCACTCACACCCACACACCTCTACAACACAACATACACAACCCTCCGAAACACACTTCACATGCTAAAACACACAGGTCATTCCGCTCCAAAACACACACTACACTCACCTACATACAGCACTCTTGAAAACATTTCTGTCTCTCACACACACACACACAATTAATTCTTCCCCTCTTTTCCCCCATACAGAGGCCGTCCCCGAGGAGGAGCAGCAGCCCGGACAAGTTCAAGCGTCCCACGCCCCCTCCTTCCCCCAACACACACGCTGGTGCTCAGCACCCGCCCCCTCCCCCTCCAGGCCCCGCCCCCAACTCCACCCACCCTAGTCCCATGACCCCACCCCAGCCCTAATGCATGCAACGACCAACACCAACAAACACCACCATCACCGCGACTCGGCCATCCTTTTACTTCAGACGCAGGGAAGAACGAAAGAACAAAGGAAGAGAGAAGAAAAAGGAGCAGTGCAACCGGGACACACCCACGCATGGAAAACGGAGACTCCGCCCCCCTCCCCAAGCAATGTAAAGAAAACAACAATGATAAACACCACGACTCGGCCATCCTTTTACTTCACACGGGGAAAATAAAGGAGGAATGAAAGAATGAGGGAAGAAAAAAAGGACGAGTGCAACTGGGACTCACACCCATGGAAAATGGTGACTCCACCCCCTCCCAAATAATGTAAAAAAAAAAAAACCCAACAGAAAACTGATTGTGTTGTGATTTTTCTGTTCTGTTTTCACTATAGATCTTACGGAAAGGAAACGCTTAAACAGGATAGAGAAATGATTGTTATATATTTTTTTTAATATCTAGGTGGGTTCCTCAATGCTAAACCTTAATCAGAGGCACAACGCTGACCAAATGGACAGTGTGAATATTTTAATTTAAAAATTAAAATTGGAAGATTGAGGATGTTAAATGAACGGAACAGAAAAACGAGGAAATACTCTGGAAACTCCGGCTCGCTTTGGGAGAGCTTTGCGCAAGTTCTTCTATTTTGTTTTTGTTTACTTTTGAGGCCATTTGTTTGTGTAGCTTCTATATTAAAGGCTGTAAAAATGAAACAAATTGCGGGGAGAAAACGCTGCTTATTTCGAAAAGGAAGGCTAAACTAATGCTTCTGTTAAAAGGTTTGCGTTGGCGTTAGCAGGGACGTTGATGTTCGACCTCCACTTTGCATGTATGTAAAGTTTTTCTGAACTGAGACCAGTTTGTTCGCATCGATTCGGTCGATTGTTGGCATCAGTTTGTTAGTGGTCTACACATTTGTACTTGTCGTCTCGTCTGTGCATTCATTTCAGTTCATTCATTCCTTCATGTCAAACTGGTCCGTTTGTGTCGATTCATCTATTCGTTTGTGTTGACTCGTCGATACACGTTAATTCATCCGTGCGTTCACGTCGACTCGTTCTTTCGCGTTGTTGGTTAGCGCCGACTCGTTTGTGCGCACCGACTCGTTCGTGTGAGCCGACTCGTTTGTTTGCATCGACTCGTCCGTTTGTTCATGTCAATCCAGATTTCGCCATCTGCTGATCTAGGAGCAGTTGCTCCAGATCTTTCCGAAAGTCTTGAGAGGTGTTACAACTGGTCACAGATCAGCCAAAAAGGGTTGTTGCTACGTTCCCGGTTTGCTAATTCCTAATAAGACTCTAGAACAGAAAAAAAGTGAGGAAGAGGAAAACGAACACAATGCTCTCAAGATAAAACGGTCACTGTCATAAGAATAAAAAAACAAATATTGTACCATCATGAAAAACTGAGACACAAGGTACTGTTGAACAAAGAAATCAACCTTGATTCTAATTAAAAGCTTGTACAAGCGTTTGCTGTTTTGTGGTTCTTCGACAGTTTGATACGTGCACTTCATGTTTTATTTTTAAAATTGTCTTCTAACTGCAAGCAGTTTCTTTCAAAAATCAAACTAATCTGACGTCCTTATAACCTTAAATTATATATGTTCTTTTGTTAAGTGCTTAGAATTTGTAAAATAGTGTATTGAATATATAATTCAATACAACATTTTACAATATTTTATATACAAATCTTGTTCAGAACAGTGAGACAAGCTATTTGGATTTTTTACACAGCGTTGGAAAATTTGACAATCTCAAATAAACAAATCTTGAATGTTTCAAGCAAAAAATTGTATTTGTAAAAAAAAAAAAAAAAAACCCTACCTGTCTCTGAGTGATTGACAGCTGCCAAACCGCGCCCCTCACGTGTAAGACCACGCCTCTCACGTGTAAGACCACGCCTCTCACGTGTAAGACCACGCCCACTGGATCTGTCCAGTTTCTGGTGCTGAACTTCACCACTGCTTTTCACACAAGGCTCTGATCTTTGATAAAGTTGCCACACACACACATTCTCAAAGCTGTGTATAAATCTCATCCTGAGGTATTTGAGTGTAAGCAGCTCTGAGGAACTCTGATGCCAGTTTCTCCCGGTTCGGACTGGCTCGGACACGTCTGTATGTGTGTGTTGAGAGAGCCGGCGTGACCGGACCACACCGGTGCTGAGTGGCCGTCTAATGTGTGTGTGGGGGTGGGTGGGTGGGTGTGAGAAAAAGTTTAACAAGAACCGATTTGTCTGAAACCTGGGCGACAGTACCAGGAAAATCAGTCAGCGTGACGTTGTGTAAGTGTGTGTGTGTGTGAGAGAGAGAGAGAGAGAGAGAGAGAGAGAAAGAGTGTGAGAAATTGAGATGGATGGGGAAATCTTGGGCAGAAGTTTATGAAAACAGAAGTGAAGAAGAGTCTGGCTGAGAGATCACAAACCCCACTGCTGAGGTGGTCACTGCTACACTATGTGTGTGTGTGTGTGTTTGTGTGTGTGAGTAAAGTGTTTTGGAGGAGTGTGTGTGTGTGTGACGTGTGTGGAGGGGAGAGTGTGTACGAATATGCGTGTGAAGTCTGTTTTGGAGGGGGTGTGCGTTTGTGAGAGACGTATGTTCTGGAAATGAGTGTATAAAGTGGGTTCTGAATGGTGTGTGTGTGTGTGCGAAAGAGTAAAAACTCACTTTATTAACGCGTGTATCGTAATATTATTTTTGGCCGGGCTGCATCGTATTGTTACCCGGGAAACTAATATGATTACATAACGCACTACGGTCACACACACCTTCCCAAATCTGCTGAGCGAGAATTTCACAAATTAACCACCAGAAATAATTTTAAAAAGCCGATTAAAGAATTACAAACACCGTCGTAACACTTTTCTGGGGGAAAAAACGAAGGAATTCTGTATAATCAATTGCCTTTATGTTTTGATCCGAACATAAGTGAAGTGTGAGTGAAGTGTGGCGTTGCTTCTCAGCCATATTATGAATAAACAAAAAAATGCCTGTTTTAAGCATTGTAATTCACACAAAACTGCAACTTCAACTTGAGATTTTTAATTTTCTGTAAATGTACAGATTTTTTGTATTTGAAAAAGATGTTAATACACTTCGCAAACACAGGACATCTGTAATTTTTTTCTGTTTTTTTTGGTTATGGAAAATGAGGTTAATGAGGCATTTCCTGTCATTTTATTATTTATTTATTTTTTATCAGGACAGTACACAAGTTTTTGTCTTTTGTCAGGACATAAAAAGGAGGTTATGTGAGGGCACTCATTCCACCGTTTCTCTTGCTTGTATTTTTCTTCCTTCTTTTCTCCTTCTCAGAGTTAGAGAGGATTAAAGATTGGTCAGGGCGGTTTGTGGGAACATTCTCACCCAAGACGAAGAATTAACCTGACCACCCTGATGGAAGAACAGACGAAACATGAAAGGCAGTCCACATTTCTTGCCCTCCTTTCTCAGGGCATTAAGTTAGGCTCTGATCAAAGCTATAAATCTCACAAGTCTTTAGATGGGACTCAAATTTCCCAGCATGAAAATGCAGCACGGGTTGACTTCTACGGCTACCAGAAATATGTGGCGTCAAGCTAATGGAGGATTATTTGTATTATGAATCCGTCTTGGTAATAAATTGACTAACATACCATTGTTCGTGGAACAAAAAAGTCGTACTTTACCATAAAGTTCAGGTAAAATAAATATACCTCAATAAATATATAAGAAAAAATGAAAGAAATTCATTATTACAAAAAAATATATAATATTAATTTTTTTTTTGTTATTGTTATTGTTATTAATAAACTTTAAAAACTTGATGCTGCTCTGTGGCAGTTCCACATTTTTCACCAGAGGAGCAATACTAATATATTCATTCAAGCCCCGCCCACCGCCCCGCCCACAAACCCCAATCCCTGCTGTAGACAACCTAAAATGCGTCTCGTGTCCGCTGGGGGGCGTGGCCAGTCTCGAGACAACTTCACAAAAGCGGGCAGCGCGCGACGCGGAGCGCGAGAAACCGGAGACCCAGCGGTGCGAGCGTTGCAGGGCTTCACAGCCGTAAGTGTGTGTTGTATGGTGCAGTAATTAATTATTAAACGCGTTAAACAAAACCTAGATAATATATGGATTTAAATTCATGTAAATTAATTTTTTAAAAACAAAAAAACAAAGTTGAACTTAAAACCTATGGTTTGAATTTTGGTAACACTTTTCTCATTTTTATAGCACTTTTCATGATGCATTTAGCACATTTCAAAGTGTGTTTTAAAGATTTGTTACATTGGTTGAATGCAGTAAATCCTTGTTTATGTTACACTGCAATATGTAGATATTATTGTAATTTTTAAAAAATGAGTAGAAACTTGTTTACTTTTTACTTAAAGTTCACCCCAATTTTTGTGCAAAGTTTTTAACCATGGATTTTAAAAGAGCAAATCTGCATGGCGTTTTATATACGTATATAGATGTAATTTGACACATATTTGGGTATAGCCTTATATAGGAAGATGCACAAATATCCATATATAAATTAATGCATGTTTTCATATAATAGACATATAATTTAATGCATGTTTAATCTTAATTGCATGCAATTTTACTTATGATTTTCAGTATCATTCAGATTTACGTGTAGAGGTATACGGATGCACTGATACTGAAGTGCTTTCCGGTGGCTAATCCCCTGTTTTCCGTCACCAGGCCTGTGAGCGTGATTTTAGTGAGCCGACCCCGTGCGAGCCGCAACTCCGCTGGGCATCATGGTGGCATCGGGGGGCGGCAGCGGTGGTGGGGGTGACAGGAAGAAGCCCCTGGATGGAGGCTGGGGCTGGAGCATCGTGTTGGTGTCCTTCACGGCCCAGCTGCTGGCGTTCGGCTCACCCCAATCGGTGGGCGTCTTGTACCCCGAGTGGCTTCACGCCTTCCAGGAGGGCAAGGGCATGACGGCGTGGGTCGGCTCCATGGTGTCAGGGGTGGCACTCATCGCCAGTGAGTACCCAAGGGGTGTAACAATACATCAATACATAGACGTTGTATCAATGTATTAACGTAGACCAGTGCAGTTGCTTTTTGTGATATGAATGGGAGCGATGCTTTTAATTCAGCATGTGCTATTGTGTCATATCGATGTCTCATGTCTCATATCGCTGGCTCTTGAATTAAATTAAGTTCAAATTGTATTGCAGCAGACTTTGATATCGTCTGTCCCTTGAATGGATATTATATGGTATCGTGATGAAGCTTGTGATTTACACATCTAGTGTGCACATCCGTGTGTGAGAGAATCGTTGTATGGGTGTGTGGGGAGGTGCTGAGGCTTTGTGGACGTTTGAATGCAACAGGTGCAGGATGCATATAGAGTTACGAGAAATATCAGGTGTGTTTTCTGGTATTGGGGAGTGTTAAATGTCAGGAGCGAGGAGTGTGTGTCGACACAATGGTAGAATTCGAAAAATGAAAGATACACACTCTTCAAGCGTTTGTTAAAACCGCTTAATGAAACTAGCTAGCTACGTTTATCATGATTAATTGAAAATTTTACCTCAGTAACGACTAATTGTACAATTATTTTGTTTTTGTTTTAAAGGGACAGTACATGAAAACACACTGGGCAAAATCTACCGATTTTTTAAGTATTAGCAGCATTTCTGAAATCAACCTTTATTGCTATGTGTTGCTCAATCAGTTCAGTTTTGTTCCATTTAATATACTACACCGGCCTTATTCAGCAATGTTTTCTTGTTTTTTTTTTCTTAAATTTGTTCTTAAGCTTACTAAATAAAGAAGCATGCGATAAAACTTGCATAATCTTTGTAAAAACTGCATTTTCAGAGCAAATATCTTCTTAAGAATGGTTGAAATGAGGCCCAGCGTTTTGGGCCTAATTGCCAGTTTACAAATTGCTTGATTACTGATTTGTGAAAACAAAATCTTTTGAGGAAAGGGCATTTAATCACAAGTACATGTTATGTCATCCTTATCCCACACCTGATAACGCTAATGTTTAAAGTCCAGACGGAGAAAGAGAGAGAGGGAGAGAGAGAGGAAAGCTAGTGTAATTAAACCTGATAACTTTTTCTGGCACATGAAGTTCCATGATCTGTTGATCTGTCCTCGCTAGGGGATTGAACTGTAACACACTCATACACACACACACACACACACACACAGGGCACAGAGTTCACACACAGTTCAGCGGTGTGTGTTTATTCTGACTGGGAGGAAAAGGAAGGACTGTGCTGAGTCAGAGTGAGAGAGAGAGAGAGATGATTGCAGCACGTTTACGATGTTTTGATTGCAGTAAGGGAGGGAAGGAGAAAAATGGAGAGAAGGAGAGATAGGAGAAGAAAGGAGCAAGAGAAAGCTAGGAAGAGAGAGAAGGAGAGAGGGAGGGAGGAAGAGAGAGGGAAAGAAATAGAGAGAAGGAGGAAGAGAGAGCAATGAAGAGAAGGAGAGAGAATAAGAGGGAAGGAGAAATAAAGAGGCTGGGAGAGAGGAGGAAGGAGGAGGGAGAGGGGAAAGATAGAGAGAAAGAGAGAGAGAGAGAGAGAGAGAGAGAGAGAGAGAGAGAGAGGGGAAAAATGGAGAAGAGAGAAGGAAGGAGAGAGAGAGAAAAGGAAGAGGTGGGGAGAAATAGAGAGAGAAAGGGAGAAAGAGGGAGAGAAAGGGAGGATAAAGGATGAACTGTTCTGAAAGGGTTAACATTTTGATGTTACTGAAGCAGGCAACTGCAGGTGTGTGTGTGTGTGAGTGAGAGAGTGTGAGTGTGTGTGTATGTGTGAGTGTATATAAATGTGTGTGTGGTATCAGGTTTATTTTCAGATGGAGTGTGTATTCTCTGAGAGCTCTCTCTCCATTCCGGAGAGGCCAGAGAAAAGTCATGACTTGACAGGATAGCCCGGGTCAGTGTGTGTGTGTGTGTGTGTGTGAGAGAGAGAGAGAGAGAGAGAGAGTGTGTGTGTGTGTGTGAGGAGTGTGTGTTTATGTGGGGGAAATATTTGGGGAACATTAGTTCACACCTATGATAATGCAGAAGTTTCACAGCCTTATATAAACATGCACACACACCATAATTCTATCTTCTCATTTTTGTTTCTTGTCTTCTCTTCTCATTTTTCCAGATCTTTTCGTCTCCTCAATTCTCTTTTCATATTTGTCTTTCATTTCTGTTCCCTTTGGCCTCTTCTCTTTAACATTTTCCACTTTTATTTTTGTTGTCTCTACTCAAATCGCCTTTCATATTTGTCTCTCTTTCTTCCCACTTTGTCACTTTTGTTTCTCTTTTCTTCTCATCTCTTATATTTTAAACCTTTTTATGTTCTCATTTTTGCAGATCTTTTTGCTTCCTCAATTCTCGTTTCATATTTGTCTTTAATTTCTGTCCCCTTTGGCCTCTTCTCTTTTCTTCTCTTCTCTTTTTAATAATGTTCTCCTGCCTCTCTTTTCCCCTCTCCCTTCCACCATCTCTTTTTGTCTCTTTTTTAATGTTTTTTTTATTTTTATATTTTTTTGTATAATGCAAGAGCATTAAACACACACACAGACACACACACACACACACTTGTGTCTGGAACACACTGAACGTCTCATATTCTGATTGGTCCAGACATACACACCCTTGGCGTGACCTGATACGTATACACCGACACCAACACTAACACACACACACACACACACAAATAAATACTGTGTCTGTGACAGCAATATTCCCTCTGGCTAAAGAGACGACACAAAAAACAAGTACTGCATAACACTATCACTGGGACACACACACACACACACACACACACACACACACACACACACACACACATACACACACACACACACAGTGATTTCTGAATAGCATGGCCCATTTTTATTGTGTCATAGATTAATGACACTGATCTAAGGTCAGCTGAACTCAGTCCTATTTGGCTGTGCTGATTTGTCATACAGGTGACAAACTGACTCTGGAACAGCTGATTTGGGAGCAATAAATTATTAAGTGAAATATTATGGTTAAATATTAGTTCATCTAGAGATGTCTCTCTCTCTCTCTCTCTCTCCCCCACTTTCACTCTCCCTCTCCCCTCTTAGTCTCTCTCCTCACTCTCTCTCTCCCCCTCCTTCTCTCCATCTCTCACTCTCTCTCCATTACTCTCTCACTCTCTCCTCTTGTTCTCTCACTCTCTCCATCTTTCTCTTTCCTGTCTCTCTCTCTCAGTCTCTCTCTCCTTCTCTTCATCTCTCACTTTCTCTCTCTCTCTGCATGTTTCTGTGTCTCTGTCCCTTTCTCTCCTTTATTGTTTTCTCTCTCTCCCCCTCCTTCTCTCTCACACTCCTTCTTTCTCTCTTTCCATCTCTTTCATGTTTCTGTCTCACTCCCCCAACCTTTGCCTCTCTCTCGCTCTCTCTCTCTCTCTCTCTCTCTCTCTCTCTCTCTCTCTCTATCTCTCTCTCTCTCTGGTTTATTCCTAATGTTGTTATTACTGTTAATAAAGGATGTTGAACATTTATGACCTTCCTCTCTCTCCCTCTATCTCTCTTTCTCATCCCTCCATCAGGTCCCCTGTGCAGTGCGTGTGTGGATAATTTTGGGGCTCGGCCGGTGACCATCTTCAGCGGAGTGATGGTATCTGGAGGCTTGATGCTCAGCGCTTTTGCTCCCAACGTCTCATTCCTCATCTTCTCATATGGCCTGGTCGTAGGTGAGACTGCTCCTCCGCTCGCTCGCTTCTCGTCCTCTTCTCTTCTCCTGCTCCTCTCTAACCTCTTCTGTATCTTCTCAGAAATCTCTTTTTCATTATTCGTCTTCTCATCTATTCCTCAATTCTTTAACCTTTCATTACATCTCTCTTTGTCTCATCTCTTCTCTTTTTTGTCTTTTATCTTTTTTGTCTTTTATCCTTTTATCTTTATCATCATTTTGTCTCTTCTTCTCTCATTCTAACGTTTGCATGCCTCTTGTTTTTTCCACATCTTTGTTGTCTCTTCTCTTCTCTTCTCTTCTCTTCTCTTCTCTTCTCTTCTCAGTTCTTCCCCACTTCTCTTTTTATCTCTTCTCATCTCTAATCATTTTTGTTTTCTTTGTCTGTTTTCATTTCCTTTTCTTTTTATTGTTTCTCTTCTTATCTTGTTTCTCTTCTTTTCTCTCCTCCTTTTATCTCTTCTCATCTGTAATCTTTTTGTCTTTGTTTTTTCTTTTTCTTTGTTCTTCATTGTTTCTCCTCTCTCGTTTTTCCTTTCTTCTTTTCTCTTCTCCTCGTGTTTCTCTTCTTTTCTCTTCTCTTCTCTCCTCCTTTTTTCTCTTTTCTTCTCCTCTTGTTTCTCTTCTCTTCTCAGTTCTTCCCCACTTCTCTTTTTTATCTCTTCTCATTTCTAATCTTTTTGTCTTCTTTGTTTTTTTTTCTTTTCCTTTTTTCTTCAATGTTTCTATCCTCTTCTCTTCTTTTCTAATAGACTTGTTATATCCTACTTTGACCTTTTCTGACTTTTTGTCTTCTAATCTGTTTCTCTTTTCGTTTCTTGTCTCTTCTCCTCTTCTCCTCTTCTCCGGCACACTCGCTCACTTATCTTCTTGAATCGCAAGATTCTTACATTCTAGTGGTGGAGCCTCGATTCTGCCCCACTGGCGTTACGTTACACACTTCAAAGGGCTTAACTGTACTCCCAAACAAGAGCGTTATTGACCGGAGCTATTTCAAGAGCGGCAACAGTGTGTGTGCGTGTGTGTGTTCCCTCAATCCAGTCTGACCTTCACGAGCTTATGCATATCTCGCATATACATATGCAGTGCCTGTTTATTTACCCCACCGTTCACGTGTGACTGCAACTGAGAGTCTGTTTGAGATGGTGTGAGTGTGTGTGTATGTGTGAGGTTCATTATTTGTCATATCAAACTTAGCAACGGCCTGGAAAGGGAGACTGTGTTACTGTTCCGTACACAACACCAACACTCTCTCACAGAGTATCACACTCACTCACACACATACTCGTCTTACTATCCTTCTGAGGACCGGTCCTCACATTGAGAAATGTTCTCACCAAGCCATCTTTTTAAAACTTGCACAGACACACACACACAAAGATTCTCATCCTGCTAATCTTGTGAGAACCAGTCCTCACTTCGAGGATGTCCTCATCTTTTCTAAAACGTTTCCAGACACACACACACACAAACATCCTTGTACTTATATAGTAGTGAGGACCTCCACTGACTGGAGGTCCTGGTATTTTTTTTTGTAAAAGCAGTTTAAAGAAGTGAGGACCACTAAAAAAGTCCTCACTTCCCAAAAATGTCCTCACTCTGCTGGTTAAAAACTCATTTTGGTTCTCACTAAGTAGCAAGTAAAAGAACACACACACACACACACACACCTTCCGAGGAAATAACCTTATGCCAGCCTCTAATCCTAACCATAACCTCAGTAATAAAATAAAAAAATTCTGCTTTTTAAATTTCAATTTAAAACATAAGATATTTACGCTAAACCAAACAGTTCCAAAAAGTACAGTTTATTTCTTGTCCATGTCTGTGTTGCACATTAGACTTTACACAGTATGTTGTTCTTTTAGACATGCTAGATAAAAGTTTCCTATTGGTATGGATTTGAAAGGTTGTTACCTTTTTGTTCATTTGTTTACTTGTTTGTTTGACAGGTTTGGGTTGCGGTCTTGTGTATGCAGCTACGCTGACCATCACATGTCAGTACTTTGACAAGAGGCGTGGCCTCGCTTTGGGCATCGTTACAACAGGTACAGCACTTTTCCCTGTTCCGTTAATTGTTTTTAATAAATATTTCTTATTTCTGGTATCACACTTACATTTGTTAAGTTGAAATAAAACAATAAAAATAACACTGCGTACGCTTTCAGGAATCAGCATGGGCGGCTTTCTATATGCCACGGCCCAAAACGAGCTGATCGAGCTCTTTGGATTGGACGGCTGCCTGCTGATTGTTGGAGCGCTGGCCCTAAACCTGATGGCTTGTGCCGGCCCCATGCGACCACTGAACCTTCCCGGCTATTACCTCAAACAGAAAGCCGCTCTAACGCACAAGGACGAACCAATGTATTGCAAACCTTCTGTCACAGTCATCGCAGGCGAACACTCCAACGATGCAGTCGCTTCCGTTCCCGTAAGCCTTCCAGCAACCAACGTTAAGGAGCTCCTGATGGCCATGGAAAACGGGAAGCCAGGATTGGAGTCGGAACCGGAGCCGGAAAGAACCACAATGTTGGCGTGTTCGTCGCTGGCACGCTTCATCAAGCGGCGACTGCGGCCGTACCTGCGCTACCTGAGCAGGATGGGAGATTTTTTGCAGGATCGCACTTTCACAGCGCTTTGCGTCTCCATCTTCCTCTTCAGCTTGGGCGCCTTTCCGCCCGTCCTGTTTATGGAAGACGTGGCACAAAGTGAGGGCCTAATCGAACACGTGGCGCCCGTTCCACTTGTCTCCATTGTGGCTGCGGCTACCGGCGTGGGCAAGCTGGTGCTGGGCGTCCTGGCCGATGTGAGGTGGGTCAACAGCCTCCACCTGTACTCGCTGACCGTGACTGGCTCAGGCATGGCGCTGCTTCTGGTCCCCGTTTGGAAGAGTTACCTGGGGCTGCAGGTGCTGTCCGCTGCCTTGGGCTTCTTTTCGGGCAACTGGTCGCTCACTTCATACATCACCACTCGCATCGTGGGCATTGAGCGCCTTGGCCAGGCCCATGGCTTCCTTATGTGCTTCGGAGGATTCGGGATCATGCTTGGTCCCCCTGTTGTAGGTATGGAAACTACTGTATGGTGTCAAAAATGATACATTCTGAATGCAACAGTGCAAGAATTTGGAAATTCGCTCAACATTATGGCCAAGCAGAGGTCCCCACTTTGTGACTCCTTGAATGCAGGCCAAGAATGTATGTGTGTGGCAACTCACACACACTTGCACAATGAGTCACAAAATGGATAATATTTTTGGTTCTGCTTACTTCCTTTTCCTGCAATAAATCATTACAGATGTCTCTTATTATTATTTTTTCTTTTTTTTCCCCCCAGGCTGGTTCTTTGACTGGACCCAATCGTACGATTTGGCGTTCTACTTCAGCGGTTTCTGCGTGGTCATGGGAGGCCTGGTCCTGTTTCTAGCAGCTCTGCCGTGCTGGGATCGGGAAGAGGACGAGAAGAAAGTGGCTGCTAATGAGCCAGAACTAAAATTACCAAACGACTGTGACAAAGTGGCGTCTGTAGCCTGAGTTGCTGTCACCTTTGACCCTACAGCTGCATTAGGCTGACAATATGACAACATGTGCTTTATCATTTTTTCATCTTTTCCTGCTATTTCCGTTTTCTTGTTATTTTTATCAGGGTAGAACAGTTAGTTCTATCCTGGATTTTTTTCTCACACAAAACGCACAAAAATGAGATTTTGAGGTGATTTAAATTGATTTCTTTATACTAGGCATTTTGTATTGACGTACTGAATTAGTTTTTGTCCTGGATCTTGAACTCACATGATTATTGCCTCGTTTGTGGAGGCTTAATAGATGAGTGTATAGTATTAGCATGATTTTATTAATTGTTTTTTGTTATATTTTAAGTCTGAGAAGATATTGGTTCAAAGTACTGTAAGCCTGGATTTCGAGGCATGTGGAATCAAGACTTAAAGAAAACACTTAGAGATTTACATTCTGCACTTCAGAAAAGGAGAGAGGACCTGTTCGTTTCAGCTAAACGGAACGTTGTTTTCTTTTTTAGGCTGTTTCACTTTTGCAATCCAAGCCAAAATCCAACTCCAAAACCAAAAAAAAAATTCCAACGGTTATTCCAGGGAATGTCGACAAGTCGGACTGGAATTACGTTCGTGGAAATCCCATTATGAGCTTGCAGGAAGGAAAAAAACTGGAACACACTTCATGTTCCCTGAGATTTTTCTCCTTTTTGTCTTTGTGATTCCTTCTTACCTTTTTAAAAATTTTCCAGTGTTAAACCAAAGATTTTGGGCGGATGGACATGTTTTCCGGCAGTGCAGGCAACCTTATTTTGCAAAGACTCTTGAAGCACTTTTTTTTTTATAAAAGGAAAAAACTAACTGTATTTTGTTGTCTTAAGGTGATGATGAAACTAGTTTGGGCATTACACATTGTGAGTCAAGGACAAGGAAACCTCTGTCAATGGGAACCAATATTCCAAATTCGTACACAATCGTATTCGAAATTAAATTTGCATCAAAACAATTATTAAATAGGTACATCTTAGACATGTAGCTGTAATACCTTGGACAAAAAATGGTAAAGATTGTCTGCTGAGCAAAGCATTTAAAAAGCAACGTAGAATGTCCTAAACTGAGATTTTGTCGTTCCTCGTTAAGGTTGTCATATTTGGTAAATGTAAAAATATAAATGTTTGTGATCAAATAAAGTGATTATATGGTCCTCTACACCTTAGATGTACTTCTATGTAAATATGTAGCTAAAATATCCTGTGAAATCACCAACAATTAAATTTTTATATTAACAATACACAAAAACTTTTAACAGCGAACAAAATAATGTCACAGATCCCCCAGACATTCTCTTGGATGACCACTGGGGGTCGCCACCTCGTTCATCTAAATTAATTAGGTTTATTACCAATTTCACCTGTTCCCGTTTTTTTGTTTTCTGTTCCACAGTTACATTGCCCCTGTTGGTTCATTGGTTTTCTTGATTTTCAGTTATCATCTCTTCCTATGGGGCTGGACGCTCAGTTTTGTCCTGCCCCATGTTTAGTTCTGGTTATTTATAGTCCTGCCCTTGCGTTTCTCCCTTGTCAGTTCACCGCTACATTTAATTCCCGCCTGGCGTGCGTATTGTTTGATTTATTCTGTAAATAAGAGCAAGTCTTTAGTTTGTTCGACTATCGTGCCCTTTATTACTGAAAAAATATTTAACAAATGTGCCTAAAATCCTTGTGACAAACCTATGTGCCTGACACAATATCAATTTAGAAAACAACAAAGATCTGTTTTTGCAATTACGAGTTACGAAGTCACGAAACGCATTGCTCCAGACAATCTTTGTAACAGTTTTAGGGGTTTTTGCTAAGTATTATAGTTACGCATTTATAATGTGAGGGAAATATAATAATCACTTTGTTGCAAATTTAATTCTGAATGCAACAATGAGAAAAATTTGAAATTTTGCCAAAGTTATTAGGAAAAGCAGAGATTTACTTTTTGACTCATTCACCTGCTGCCGTTAATTGAGCTGTTAAGTCACGAAAAGAGCTGTAGAAAATGAATCTGAATGTTCTGTCTTTGCTGACGGTTTGCAGATCTAAATGTTGTTGTCTTCCAACAGGCTGGACCTTGACTACAGTAATTTTTTGTATTGCCATCCATTTCTTGCCACTATTACCGTGAATATGCAAACTCCACAGGTGCAGTTGCAGCCTGAAAAATATTTTTTTCTTTGAAGGATATTTGCAGAGAAATATTATCTAACTAAATACAGATACCACTTTTGAAGTTCACTTTGTCTTGTCCTTTTTTTGAAAAATACACAGATATGCAATTTACTGTTTAAGTGCCAATTAAAAAGTTGCTTAAATGATGAAAGTTTATTAAATGTAATTATTTTACAAGACAATTAACTTGACCACAAGATAATGACATGTTTCTACAAAATAATTAACTTGTTCCTCCAAGATAAGTAACTTGCTTCCACAAGATAATAACTTAAGGCAACAAAACAATTAACTTGAGCATATATACTATAATAACTTATTTATACAAGATACTTAACTTGAATGCACAACTTTACACACAAAAAAATCATTAACTTGTGCACATAATATAACTTTTCCCCTAAAAATAAATAACTTGAGTACACGAGATAATTAATAACTTGTTCCCACAAAACAGTTACCTTGTGCGCTCAACATCACTTGTATAAATAACATCTTGAGGCCACAAGATAATTAACTTGAGCCCATGTCTTGTTCCCACAAGATAATGAGCCTGAGCACAAAAAATAGTAACTTGTTTACACCAGTTTATTAGTTTTTTCCCCCCACAAGATAATTATTTGAGCAGTCAAGATAATAATTTTAATAGATAATAACAAGAGCAAGTCCTGCTATATCCTTCATATATATTTCAATATATTGTATATGAAGAGGGACACGCTGTAGCTTCCTTTTATAGCAGCTGTAAGTAAACAGACATGATCCTGCACGACTGGCCTTCAGCTGCCTTGGAGATGGAAAAAACCCTGTATTTATACTTGGCGCTTGATGGATCAGCTCGCGTGTGTTTGCTCAGCACTGACACAGGAAATCTGAGAGAGAGAAAACGAGATGAGGGCCTTCCTGCCAGATTTCACTTCTCTCCATTGCATAACACGGAAAGAAAATTAGAGGACAGACAGACAGACGGATGGAGGGATGGAGAAGTGAGGGGCTTCTCCCTTGCGTAACTCAGCAGTAGCGACCTCGCTTGATCTTGATGCCAGTGAGTAATCATAAACAACACTATTAATATCGCAGCACAACGTGTGGCATTTTACTCTCCCATGATCCTCTCTGCTGCCCTGCCCTGGTTCCACCTCTGTAGGCCCCGAGATAAACATCAATATATGTGTATAAATTATATATATGTGTGTGAGTGTGTATATATATATATATAATCATTGTCAAAAATCAAGTCAAATTCCTTGTCACTGTTAAAACGGATTTTTAAAAAATTAATATATTAGTTTTAAGAAATTGAAAGTATTTTAATAAATACACTCCGTGTTTGCATATGCTGAGCTAAAACTCACCACTGCCCTCTAGTGGACAAAGAGAAAACTAAAGAAATCAAGAAAACAGACATTTAAAAAAAAACATAAAAAAGACACACACACACACACACAAGAAAAGCGACTCTTTTTCCAGACACAGCTTTTATTCAACAGTCACATTTTGGTGTCGCGAGAAACACGTCAAGAAAGTCAAAGGAAAGAAAAAGAAGAAAACATTAACCCAACAGCATTTGCCAAAGGATATGACGGTTTGAAGTCCACTCAGAAAGAGAGAAAGTGAGAAAGAGAGTGAGAGAGAGAGAAAAAGAAAGAGAGCTGGGTGGCTTCCCTGTACAGTACTATGTACAGTCTTGTTTAAAGGTTGAGTCTGAAAGTCGTCACCGCTCACAGCAATCGGAATAAGGCAACAAGAGGGAACCGTCAGTCACGACCAGCCTTTTCCCATCCTTAAAATCCCTCTTTCATCCCTTTTTTAGTAAAGGAGGATGGCCAGAGCTCAATACTGGAGGTTAAAGATGCAGTTTTGCTGCTAAAAACCCCTCTGTTCACTCTGTCAAGTCATAAATATTTGTCAAAGTCGCAAAGATCTGACTTCCACGTTACAACGTATGGAAGCGTAAATGCATTGGATTGAGTAGGTTACTTAATATACTTTTTATTACCTCAGAATTCTGAGAGAATTATGTAACAAATTCTGGAGAATTATTTTTTTTCTTAAGTGAATGCATTACTCGTTAGTAATAATGTGTGTGAAGAGGTTGTCACGTATTAACATGAAAATTCGTGCTGGAATGTAAAAAAAAACCCCAACACATTAAGATATTCTGATGGATTTCACGCGGTATAAGGAGGAGGTTGAAGTTAACTTTTTATTTGCTCGTCACCGTTTTGGTTCCACCTTAACTAGCTGCGAAGGAACGGCGAGTCGACAGTAGGTGGCATTTTGACTCATTTTTTCTTTTCTTTTTTTCTCCTTCTTAGTTCTAAATAAAAGATTGAGATTCAAACAAGTGTCTGTATCTTGTTAACGAATTTCATTTTAAAATGTCACCTATTAGCAGCGCACGTTTTTCCATCACAGACATTTAAGGTGGAACCGAAACTTCTGAAAAACAGTTTTAATTAGCTAATTTCGGCCGCATTTGCTTTTGTAAGTTAATGTCGTTTTTCACATTTTGAAAACTAATTCCTTAGTGCCTTATAAATATAACTGGATACCAGGGGTTTTGGGGAAACGAGAATAATGGGTTCTAACAAGCGGTTTAACAAGTATTTACTAGGGGTGTAAACAGATTTCATCACTAAATGGTCTTGTTTCGATTAAATGTACCACGAATTGATTTCTGCCGAAATAACAAAGTCTAATGTGATATGATTTCGACTCCAGAGGAATATGTTTCCAGAGGAGACATATTCTCTTTGCTAAGCATTTTCTGGCTGCTTGCCATTAACATGCCTCTCACATTTTGTTTGTTTTGTTTGCATGCTCAAGCAGGGTAAACGTAAACAAAGGCGTGTCTTACAAATAACAAATGACAATGTTTTCATTTTGGATTGATGCTATGAGATTGTTGATGAGTCAATTGATGTAACGATCGATGTATCGTTACAGCCCTAGTAATTACTATACAGTATATACACCAAAAATAAAGTCTTGTTGTTCTGCTAATTACAGTAATATCTGTACAGATTGAGATTTACAGTACAGATAGTTGCTTTGTGAATTTGTGGTGTCAACTAAAGGGCCAGAACATGTGTTGACTCATTTTGTTTTTTTGGAAAGTTGATCTTGCATGGTTAGCCTAAAATGCAAGTGTTTCAGAGGATTTTAAAAAACTGAAACAGAAAAATTTTAAGCATAATTTCCAGCACCTCCTTTACTTGATTTTACCAGTTTCCATTTCATTCCACTTTTTAAAAAAAGAGTCTCACCGTGACACCTTTGGCATTCAGGAGCACAGCATCGCAGGTCTGCAATTGAACAAGAAATACATCTGTATCACTACGAACATGCAGAATGACTTAAGTCAGCATGAAATCTCGTCTCAAAAACAAAAACACTTAGAACCCGACCAATTTAGATTCCGATGATATTGGAGGATTTTAAAAAACAATGTCACATTAACCATTTTTTTTTCTCTGTTCACTGAAGACAATGCCATTTAAAAATACAGCTTTCATAAACAGTAGTTAGAACCAACATACAGATATAAATACAAATTCAATAAATATGAAATAAATGTATAAAAACACAAAGAAGCCAACAGTGGAGTTGCACTCCTATAACAGTGGTTGAACGATTGATCTTTCTTCTATTTCTTTAGTTTTTTGTCATTTATAGGCTACAATTATCTCCTGTTTATATCATCGGCACCTTGATTTATTGGACAGGTTCTAATGTGCACAAACGTTTCTGTTCATTTGAAGAAAACTCAAAACAAAGTAAAATCTGGGGATGATAACAGCAACAAAAAAAAATCTAACACTACTTAAACAAAACAGGTAAAAAATTAAATTATTTTTAAGAGAAAGAGAAAACGTCCATCAAGTTATCGAAACGGTGAAGGAAAAGTCTGGGGATTGTGTTTGGTCCAACAGAGAGGTGGAACACAGATGTCTCTTCCTCTTGACCTTTAGGGTTTTTATTTTTATATTCCAAGATGAGTTTCACTGTCTGGAAGCGGAACCAACAGGATATTTGTTCTCCTAGTTGGTTTTGTGAATAATATTCAGAGATTACAAGGTGGTGTTTTGTAATTTTCAAGTCGTTCTCCATGTACAATGTGTCTCAAAATTTTGAATTCATTCCGGTGAAGAAATGTAGATGGAAGTTGATATTTTCGCAACTCATTATTTTTTAGAGGGACAGTGATGAAAAGAGCACCAATACTGGTCAAGGAGGTTCACAATAGTTTTTTTTTAAATTTAGTAATTTTTAAATCATTTCTCAGTTTTCTTTATTCAGACGAGGCAACATATCCAGGACAGGTCAAGAAATTTTCTCTAGTTACTAAACTGTTGTAAGTAAAATCAACGCTAGTATACGACACATACATAACTTCTTTAACGCAAGGTGACTCAGCAAAACATTCTGGTTCTGGTTCTGGTCAGAACTGTATACAATGCTGATTTTTAACACCTTTAATGCAAAGCCAAAGGTTAGATGATGATTAGCTAGTTCATTATTTTAGTCTCCATCTCTAATTGCATATTTAGCAGTAGCGTTCAGCACTAATTATCACAGAATTGGGCAATCTTAAGACAAAAAAGAGTCAGTTGGTTAGAATGTTTTGGTGTGTTCGAATTTTGCTGCATTCGATAGCAACTAGGAACTCGGAAGTTCTGATCTCAGACTAGGAAACTCACCCAAACACACAAATATAATGCTAAATTAGAATCTGAATTCCACTTCCCAGACCCATCAAACGCAGCATTAGCAGAATTAGTATGCAGGGGTTAGAATACAATATGTTAGGGCCTTCATGCTAAAAGTTTGAGGTCTTTTAGAGGTGGGGGGAGATCAGAGAGAGTTGGTTTTTTCCTGAATCCTGGACCTAGCTCCCTAGACTAGTCATCAATCCAGGTGTTAGTGGATTTTGAGGTGTAAGGTGATCAGGTACAGTTTTTTTTTCAGGAGTCCCAGGTGTAGCTAGCTACACCATCTGTCCAGGCATAAACAGCTTTTGAAGTGCAAGGTGACAGACAGTTCTATTGTTTTTGGCAGTCCCGGGTCTAGCTAGCTACACTAGCTAAGTCCTCCATCCAGGTTTTAGCGGCTTTTGAGATGTGAGGAGATCAGGTACAGTTGTTTTTCTGGAGTCCCAGGTTTAGCCAGCTAGCTAGCTCAGCCATCTGTCAGGCATTATTGGCTTTTGAGGTGCGAGGTGATCTGACACAATTGGTTTTCTTAGGGGAAGAGTGCCGAGTCTAGCTAGAAGAATTAGTTAACCAGACTAGCCTTTTAGACTAGCTAACTGGCTCAGCCATCTGAGATGTGAGGAGATGAGATTTACTTGTTTTTTTTTCTTCAAGTCCTGTGTTTAGCTAGCTAAGCAATCCATTTGGGAGTTAGTAGACTTTGAGATGCAAGGAGCTCAGACAGTAGTAGTTTTTTTCAGGAGTCCCAATTCTAACTAGCTAGACCCCGGCCTTCTGAGGAGATCAGTGCCAGGTATAGCTAGGTCGATTAGCTAGCCTGTTAGTTAGACTATCTAGCTAAGACATCCATTTGAGTGTTAGCAGCTTTTGAAGTGTGAGGAGATCAGAATCACTTTGTTGTTTTGCGAGTCCCAGGTTTAGTTAGCTAAGATATCTATTTCAGCCTTAGTGCTTTTTGAGGTCTGAGGAGATTAGACATAGTAATTTTTCAGGAGTCCTGGCTCTAGCTAGCTAGCTAAGCCATCCATCCAGGCGTAAGTGGGTTTTGAGGTTCAAGGAAACTGGACATAGTCATTTTTTCTGTAGTCCTTGGTCTAGCTAGCAAGCTAGCTAGTTCAGCGTGGTGTTAGCGTCCCACGCTGATGTTGCAGGTCTTGCAGCTGGGGTCCTTCTTGGCGTTGATGGTGGAGAGGCTCATGAGCTGGTGGCCACTGATCTGCCCCAATGTGCCCCTGGCCAGCTCCACCGGTTCAGTGTAGATCAGCTCCAGGATGACGTCCTGTGCGTGGCGGAAGCTGACGCGACTACTCTCATCAACTGTGCGCGTGAGGAACCGGTTGTCTGTGGCATCAAGCTCAGGCAGCCGCTCGGCACAGTAGAGGTCGCCGCGGGAGCCGCGGGGTGCCAACACCAAGATGACGTAGTGGTAAGCGGTGTACATGCAGTAGAAGTCGCCAAAGTAAAGGCGCGTGTCGGCTGAGAACAGTGCATCAGCGGCTATCTGAAAGCGCAGGCGGCCGTAGGGTGAGTCCTGGGGCGGCTGGCCCGTGTTGAACTCCGTGTTGCAGCTGAAGAAGATGCCCTCCAGCTTGCCACTAAGTGGAGAGCCATGGCTTCCGCTGTTGTCCTTCACTGATGGCAGCATCCGGCCTTCCTGCTTGTTCCTGAACCGGAGAGGAGAAAAAAGATTCCGTAGCTAGATTTTCAAAAAAAGAATTGGAAAAAAAGTTAAAAATATGTATGTGGTAGTAGTTCGGTACCTGCAGTAGTCGAAGTACTCCTGGTTCTGGTTTCGGTAGAAGACGGTGAAGGGCAGCATCCTGCCAGCAATGGCCTCAGCCTTGTGGAGCAGCTGGGTCAAGTGCACTGTAGAGTAATCTGGGGACCAAAACAATGACATAAATCACTGTCCATGCAAGGAAAAAAACAAATGTGGCCAACACTGAATCAGAGTTGACTGGGACTTGCTTAAGTATTGCTTAATTTGCTTAATTTATAAGTATTGCTTAATTTACAAATTCTATATACATAATATGTGTCCAAATAATTTACACATTATACATAAATATAATCACAGTTGGTAGTGTAACGGTTAGAGCGTATGGACCGGTGATCGGAGGGTCATCGGTTCAAATCCTGGGCAAGTAAAGGTATTAATGGGGTACCCATGAGCAAGGTACCATCCCCAAGCACTGCTCCTTTATGGATGGGTCAAATGCAGAGGCTACATTTTGTTATGGTGCACGTTAATGTAACTTTAATTATATTTGAATATGAAACATCATTTCTAATTAATGTAGCAAGTGTTTCTTATTGATTTTATATATACATTTATTTGTGTAAAATGACATTTATATGTAAAACACAATTGCTAATTACTGCAGCAAGTAATTCTTAATTTACACATTTTATATATGTAATTGTTAAAGTATATAGTCCCAGCCCCCCCCGGCCTTTTCCCCAGGCGACCACCAGATGCCGCCAAAGTGTATGTCCCGTCCTGTCTGTGGCCTGCACCCTCTTTTCTTTCTGATTGATCCTTTCCGTTAAACTAACTCTTATTATCAGTGTCACCTGTGTCAGTTCAGATATCCATTCAGTTCAGATTGCCCATTGGTTCATTATCTGAGTTAGGTTCTAGTTTGATTGGTTTTCTCATTTTGTTTGGCTCTGCCCCTCGTTTGTTTTGGTGTATATAACAGTAGGTCTCTCTTTCCCTTTGTTTCCTGACCGTCACTGTTATGTTTCCACACGTTGGTGTGTTGTGTGATGTTCTGACTCACAGAAGAAAACTTTTTCTGTTTGTTTTGTGGCCACTGTGCCCAATTAATTTTGATGTTTAATAAAAGAATGCTTCACACTCCCACTGTCTCCTGTTATCTCTGTTTTTGTGACACATTTGAACTCACCGGTAAAATTGATGCTGGGGTTTAACTTTAATTTCTGCAAGTAAAACAAGCAAAATCTATAAATCTAATGGGAAAAGTCAAAATCATATTTTTCCGTCTCACCAAAAATCGCTTTAATTTATCAATTCCAAATGTTGATTTTATTATATATTTTTACTGCTTTTTAAGAAGGTGCATATTATTTTGTAACATAAGTATCTTTCGTCATGATTGAAATTTATTAAATATTTGTCTTATACTTATGAGATAAATTTTTTTTAGATATGTCTCATATTTATAAATTCTCTTATTTATAAAATATAAATACTTATATTTGTTAGGTTCACAATCAACATTAGGTAGGCCTGGTCTGGGATGCAAATTCATTAGAAGGTGGCTCTACAGCTAATGCCAATCCCTATTAGCACATGATGCTAATATAACATTAAAATTCCCCTATACTTAGCTGAATTTACCACTAGGTATTACAAATTAGTTTCACAATTTTTTTTAGAAACTTAGGTCTACATTCATACTAAAGTTACCTTACAGTAAGTATGTGGGAACATTTTTGAATAACTATCTGTTTTACCTGCTGTACAAAACTCAACGATGTCGCTCCATTCTGAGACTGCGTAATCTCCATCGCTTTGCTTGGATGCCGTTTGGACAGCAACAGTGTACTCGGTTCTCGGGCTCAGGAACCAGTGGCCTCGAACTGTCATGGGTAACGGAACAGCCTTGGCAACTAGCTTCGTAGGAACGTCCTGGTTACAAAGAAGGACAATTGCAAGATACACAATGTTGTCTATATATTAATGATAAAAATAGACAATTCCTGAACAAATTGTGTGATTGGAAATGCTGTGTTCTCAAAAATGTAGAAAGAGGTTAATATGCTGAAAAAGGTGAAAAGTAAGAAAAAAAAGAAGAGGACTAAATAGTGAAGAGAACAAGGTGATTACTATTACCAAGCATTAAAATTTATGGTTAACATTAACACTTTTTCTTGCATTTTGTGAGTGAAATCTGAATCTTCTACATGTTAATGTTGTGTCTTGCTATATAACGAGTGAACATGACGGATTCTTTACAGGTGTAAGTAACATGGACGTCAGCAACCAACATGTCCTACCTTGTGTTTAAATTTGTTGGAGTTCTTGTTCTCTTTCTTATTGAGGTCAATGAAGTAATGGGTGATCTTCTCTTTGGTACGTGGGTCCATATCCCAGCAGATCTTAAAAGAGTCACAGGTGATGTTGCTGATTCGGATGTTGACCGGTACGGGAAGCTCCATCTCAACTACGCCGCTATCTTCTGCCTTACCTGAACACACCCACAAAAAACTTCAAAAAGGTTCCTTACAAAGAAAAAAAGACTAAAACAACTACTTAACTACAATAACCTTGCATTAACCTTTAAAAAACACTTATATGAGCCTAAGTATCAAACAAAATAATAAAACCTAAAATCCAGCTAAATTGCTTAAATGTACATTTGGTTATTCGTTATAGCCATCATTCTACCTTCATATTTATATTCAACCATCTGTGAGGTTTATAGAATCATATTTAAAAAATCATAAAACACATGAGAGTGAACGCAGTGACCTTTAGACGAAGTCTAGTAAAGTCAGAAGTATAGAAATTGTTTTGAGAACAAGATAAAAGTCTCCATTAGAATCTGAATTGATTAAAACTACTACAGCATTAAACATATTTTGCTGCTATTAATAAAGGTTTGTCTTTACAAGAAATAGTCAGCTTAAGTCTTAAGTTCTTCATTTTCTCATCTTGAATTCCAAAAGTGATAAGGATTTCTGCTGCAGACAAAATTAGAGAGTAAAATGGAACAAATAATGACTGTTGTCAGTAGGAATGTAAAATGGAAGAGAATGTATTTTACTTGCATTACAACTGTGATTGAGTAGAGAGTGACATTTGCTAATATTGATACCATGCAGAAAGTACTCAAAATAATACTTAAGTACAGCCACAAAGTGAAAGTCGAGAATGGTGAGAAATGATACAAAAAGATAATTAACTGTGTTCCTTACTGTTACAGAAAGTAAGTAAATGTTTATAAAGCACACAAAATGCCATAGCAGAAAAGAACATAAATTACATTTAGCAACTGTACTCACTCAAATGTCTGAGTAAATAGAAAACAGAATGCATCCTACTATTAGAAAAGAGGGAGAACAAACCCAAACATCTTCATTAGAAGAGCGGAACTATGTGGTGTTTTCTTCCACATAGAACCAGAAATAACTGTCGCCTTACTGATACAGTGCATGTCCTCAAAAGATAACACACACACACCCTTATACGTTACATTCTCCGTGCGGTTTGTAACTGAATTATTCACAATAACAAAAAATTCTGAATATGTCAAAATGACTAAAATCCTGAAGTTCAGGTTTCATTTTTGTGGTTAAATGGACACTAAATGTGGAGTGATTATTGCAGCATCACATCTTGACTTTGTAGAAATAAATGGACATTAGTAATTTCCGCTTTTCACTGCTGCCAGGATCAAATTTCACAATCAGAATGGTTCAGATGAAAACATTAGAACATTATGTTTTAAGCCTAAGAGCCTCGTGTACAGTGAGTGGAAAATGGTTGGAGCTGCAGCTTTAGACAAAAGAAACATCTTTTTTTCTCTGTCGCTAGATAGCCAAGTAGTTTCCATGGCAACACGGCAAGCCAGGCGGTTTAAAGTGAAAGTTCTGCCAAGCATAGAGGGAAGGTAATCAATTTGTTGTCCCTGCTTAAGAAAGAGACTTAATTTTCTAGTTTGTGTTTGTTTCAAGAAATTATACAATGCATTTTGTAACTAGATAATGTGAAGTTTTGTAAAGTGAAGTTTGGGAGTCGAGTTTGGTAAAATGAGGTTTGGTAAAGTAAGGTTTGGCAAGGTGGGTTTGGAGAGTGAAACTCGTTTTGGTTGCAGTGGAGTTTGGTAAAGTGAGGTTTGGAAAAGTGGCGTTTGGTAAAGTAAAATTTGGCAAAGTGAGGTTTGGTGAAGTGAGATTTGGAAAAATGAAGTTTGGTAAAGTGGAGTTTGTGAAGCGAGGTGAGGTTTGGTGAATTGATGTTTGGTGAAGTAAAGTTTGGTGAAGATCAGAGAAATTCAGTTTTGTTAGACAAGGTTTGGTATAGTGAGGTTTGGAGAAATTAAGTTTGTAATGATACAGACATAGAGAAACATCTACAGAGAGTGTGAGAGCAAGCAATTTTGAGACAATGAGATATTCAAGATATTCAAGATGCAGAGTTGGAGAGATATTGATAGAGAGTAAAGAGAGAAATGATGAGAGGAGAGATAGAGAGGATAATGTGGATACCACTCTGTTTGACTGTATTACCAGCTAAAAGCTTCCTTTGAGACTGCAGTCTATTCATGGACACACAGTGTTCTCAGAACAACGTCCTATAACAGAACCAGCAACAAACCCTTACAAACCAATATTATATGTAATATATATTTAATACATTCTTGGTAGTTTATTCTGTTTCTCACAAATATGTACTGTGATTGGATATTATATATGAAACATTTAAAATGTCATCTAGCTTTTGGTCTTAAATGTAACACTACATGATTTGGCAACCCAGACCTGACAGAGTTAAGTGTAAATTATATTGAAAAGCTTCTTAAATTCTGTGCACTTTCAAAATGACCTTTAGCGTGGTTCTTGGAGGACAGTCATAATCTGATCTCTCTCTATATATACAGTATAAATGCTTTTCTTCTCTCTCGTGAATATTTTTTATATATCTTTCTCTCTCCCTCTCTTGTCTTCTTGTACACATCTAATCATTTCTACATTTCAGTAGTTTTTTCTCTCTCCTAGAGAAATTGACTTTAATATTTCATTTCATTCATGCCTGATCCATCGATCCAGCCTCGCTCACTACCACACACAACAGAACACCAGCAGTGTCACAAAGGTGTGAAAACCGATTCATGACTGATTCATTCATTCAGGCTGATGCAGGCTCTTACACCGGGCCAACAAGTGCAAAAAAAAAAAGATGAGTCATTGTGCTAGCATTAGCATACCACAGCTCCACAGCAACAGACGGGTTTGTGAAATTAACAGTGGCCAAATCGCAAAAACTTGTGTATACCAAACATGGATTGAAACCTTTTCCTTGTCCAGGATTTTACGTTACGCCACATGTACTATTGAAGAACTATTGAAGCAAGGTATCACTGTGAACGTGCAGGGACATTTTTCAGTTTTGTCTCATTTTGAATGTTGATTGACCCAGTATAAAAGTGGACAGTTCCTTAGAGAAGTTTGCCCTGCAACCAGTGCTCGTTTTGTTAACCAAAATCAAGATGAAAAATGTTTGTGGACGCTCTTTATTTTTCCACGAGCTGATGAAATGCTTTAATTGCATATTTGATATAGCTGTGATTTTAAAAAATCTAGATAGTTAATGAGAAAAGACTAAAATGTTAACTTATGACATTTGTCTATTGCCTGGAATGTGTAAGAAGACAAACTATTATCGTGTTCTGTCATGTGTAAAATGTGTGGTACTGAACATCTAAGAAAGAGACATTGTGGATTGTTGCATGGCACTTTTAACATTTCAGTACATTTGGTACATACTCTTAGGTATTCGGTACATACCCTTACAAAGTCCATAACACAGATCCAATATAAGCATATCTATCAGACATCATGCACACATATGTAACCTCACTTTAGATTGAACCGGTGGTCTGTTTTTATTAGATGGGAATGTCTAGTTGAGGTCAGAAATCAAAATGTTAATTTTTCCCACTCTGACCCTCTCTCTGAAGAGAGAGAATGACTTACAATTTCCTTTTTCAAATTCAAACAGCTGAAATAAACCACCTTTATAATAAAGATCCCAACCTGAAGCTTAACCTCAAAAGCTAAAATGAAAAGCAAACCCCAACCCCAAAGCATATCTTTTAGCTCCTTTAGTTTCTCCCAACTTTTCTAGAAAAGCACAAAAACCCACAAAAACCTGACTATGTTTTATTCAACAACCATAAATGCCCAAAAGTCTGCCTGAACACACACATGCACAATCATGCACACATTGTTAACCTTCACTACGCTTCCTCTTGACATTGAAGCCCTCTGGAGTTCTTCTGGGGTGATTAAGAGGTTTCCTCAAGGACACAAGCACCGGAGGACACAAGAACTAGAAGTCAAAATTTCCCTTTTTTCCTTTTCTTGAGTTGCGTAACATCATTGTCCAGCATTTATGAACAAATATTTTACTCTTATTCATTTTTTTTCCTCCTCTTATGAATAATAAGCAAGAAAAATAAAGGCACTATTCTACTACAGCACCCTTAAGACGCTGCAAACATGTTTAGCTACTCTAAATGTGTGCATGTTAATCGATGTGAGAGTATCTGACTGAAATGGATTCACTTTCACATCGGTCAGCAGAAAGTCCCAGGATGTCTGCTTGTGAGTGTGACTCACTAAAAATTCTGGCACATTTTAGGTATTTTCCCTACTATCAACACCCACAATCACCCTCTAAGGATGATGCAGATGTCAGAAGCGAGGTCCAGACTTACTGTGATCATAAACGATTACTGGAATCTTTCTAGAAGAATAGATGTAGAACTCTGACCTTCTAATCATAGGGTTGTAAATCACTAGTTTCATCATAATGCAATCTCATATCGATTCAATGTCTGCTGATAGGTCTGCTATGATTATATACATATTTTGGTTCAGTGCTTTGGGCTCGTAGATCATTGAATTCATTGATCGATGTAGTTTGATGTACGGCAAAACCCATACATCTTTAATCTGGCATGTTTTTGTAAAGTGCAACAGGAATAAACATGCAGACAGCAAAGTACTTCAATGCCAGTCGATTCCGAAAGACAGTGACAAACAATGCAGTCTAAAGAAAATAGGACATTTCACTTGCATTTTACTCCTTTTTTCCATTCGCACCATACTGTCCTGACCCCTCCCATACAGGCCCGGTCTCATCCCTCACTTTCTCCCCCTTCTTTCTCGCCCTCTTGTCGTTTCTGCTCACAACATCAGCAACAGATTACGGCTTTATCCCAAATAATGTCGGTCAGTGGGTCTCAGATCTAAATGCGACTCATTCTCATTTTTTAAACTTGCAAATTTTGGTCCTGTGAGCTTTTTTCCCTCTTGGACAATTTCTTCAATGTCAAAGCAGGTCACGTTCATATTTTTAAGAGAAAAAATACAACTGTTTTTTTACACAGATGTGTGGAGTGGAACATCATTGGGCTAAAACACCAAATTTGCAATGCAGTGGTATCACCATTAGCTGAATCATCACATCTACTGAATAACCATCCCTTTAAGGCGTTTCAGAGCATCGCTTACAAGCTCGGTACATCGACATAAGCTGAGCTCAGAGGTAGACCTTCCCAGAGTAAAACCAAGCCCCAAATAATAACAAATTTTTAAAAAGATATCGCTAGATATCTCTTTATTCACCCTTTTTGCACTGACAGCACCATCGGCTGCGCATTGTAGACGCATTAGGGTTGCGCATTAACGCATTGATGCCTCTATCCTTGGTGCTGAAACGGTGAAGCTTGAATTGCTGCAGGTTTGCAGGTTTTTTCAGGGCGCGGAAACACCCTAAACGACTCCGTTAACCGACGCCTCGATGTGAAGACGTCACGTGTAGGGTTGTGACGCTCGTGCACATTTGCAAAATGACTCGTGCAAAAAAATGCAGCTTTTAAAATTGATCGGTTATTTTTGCGTCATATAGAAGCCTTCAGTCCCATTCATCTAAGCTTAAACCTGAATGTTGGTGCTGAATATGAACGAAAATAAAGTATGTTTTTAAGCTATGACATCACTCTTCAAATTCTTTTACTGAACATTGAATTGAAAGAGTGACATGACATGATGTGTGATATATCAGCACAGGCTCCAGATGTGATAGCCCTACCGTCTCTCTCGCACAGCTGGAGCGATTCCAGGCTCACGTTTTTTACCAAGCCCGGTCCAGGTCCAGGTCCAGGTCCCGATCCTTCCATCATGTTGGCGGATAAACAAGAAACGCGGACGGTGGTTTTGGGTGTTTTTCCTTTTTGGCAACGAACGAGGTGTGGAAAGAAAAGGGCGAGAAGCTCTAGTGCCGGACGCCTTTTCGCGCTCTCTCTCTCTCTCTCTCTCTCTCTCTCTCGTCAGTGTTACGTCATCGGCTCCTGCGCCCCGAATCTGTGACGAATATTTTAATGTATAATTAAGACAATAAATTGAACATAACCATATCGTTCAATCTATCCTCCCTCTCCACATTTCACCATTTATTTCTGTCTCTCCGTTCCCCTTCTCCCCAATTCCTCACTCTCTCCCCTGTCCCCGTCTTCTCTTTTTCTCTTTCCTTCCCTTCTTCACTCTTTTCTCTCTTTTCCTCATCTTCCCCTATTCATCTCTCCCCTCTCCCGGTCTTCTCTTTTCCTCTTATCCCCTTCTCTCTTTTCCTCCTTCGTCTCTATCCCTCCCCATCTCCTCCACTTCCTCCCAAATTCCTTTTCTTTTCTCATTTACTCTTCTTTATTCATTTATTCCACTCCTTCCACCCTCATCCTTATTTTTCTCTCTTGCCTTCCCCTTCTTTATTCCTCTCCTTTTTGTCCTTCCTTATCCTTCCCTCCCTCTATTTATCGTTCCTTCTCTTTCTTTCCTATTTCTCTCCCTCCATCATCTTCTCTATTCCCTCTCTCTCTCTACTCTCTCTTCCCATTGCTGCCTTATTACTCTCTTCCTTCCCCTTCTTCTTCCTCGCCTTCTCATGTATCCCTATCTCTCTCTCTCTCCCCCCCTTCTTCTCTATTATCTTCTTCACCTTGTTCTTTATTTCTCTCTTTTTCTCCTTCTTCCTTGTCCTTCTCTATCCTTTTCCTTCCCCTTCTTTACTCACCTTCTTCTTACTCCCCCCCACAAATGTTACATTTTTGTGTATGTTATAGATGAATTGTGTGCGTGCGTGCGTGCGTTACGTAACCCGCTCCTTTTTCGATGACGTCACGCCGCTCGAGCTCATGTCCTTATTTGGTACCTAAACGGGCTCGCGCCGGAGCGCACGCGCGGGAATCGAGAGCTCAACACACACACACACACACACACACACACACAAGGTACAGGAAATTTACACGAGACAATAGAGTTATAACGAACCACATACACGCTGATCCGAGCAGTGTGTGTGAGAGAGAGGTGGAAAGGAATGCAGGCGAGGAGAGAGAGAGGTGAAGAGATGGAACATATACAGCAGAAACAGACAGAGAATGGGAGAGAGAGAGAGAGAGAGAGAGAGAAGAGAAGAGAAGAGAAGAGAAGAGAAGAGAAGATGAGGAGGAACTTAGATAGAAACAGACAAAGATAGAGACAGGTAGAGAGTGAGAGAAAGAAAAAAGACAGAAATCAATTCTGATACTTTGTCTTTTCTTCTGGCATAGACTTTCAGAGGTTAAACACATGGATGATTCCTTATTAGACTCCCTTCCCACCCCCCATCCACCTCTCCCTCTCTGTCTCTCTCTCTCAATCTCAATCTCTTCCTCCTCTCCTTGGTCCAGAAGTCCACCACATACCAGCATTTGTACGATTGCAGCTCAGAGAAAACCACAAACTTGTACATTCTGAAAAATAAAACAATGTCCAAAAAGGCTCAGGAGCAGCAGAAGAGCTGGCCATTTTCCCTACTCGCATTCGCACTTTCAGTCTTATTTACCCGCTTGCATATTTCAGACATATGGCACCATGACGCTTGTTTATTTATTTGCATTTTTTTCAAAATCAGCACTCTGAAGATTTCTTGCAAATGCCAGGGGTAGAAGAAAGTCTACGTTTTTTCATTTCAGATGTCAATCAACCGATTCCTCTTCTTTTCTTTATTTTGAGGCACAAAAAAATAACACATTCTCTTCCTTTTGGTCAACTAATCCAAGATAAGCAAGAGAAAAGACATGGGCATAAATGGAGAGAGAGATACAGAAAAAAAGAAAGATTAATGGTTTTAGCAAAAGAAAGGATAGAGACACATTTTTAATTACATTAATTATACTTTTAATTAAGCCCTGATCCAACCTACAATAAATAATGCATTTTAATACATTCATTATTTCTTCTAAAGCTGTTTTTATGATAAAAATCATTTTTGATGATTGTATTAATGGTAGGGTGTTTGCCCCGTGATCAGAAGGTTGCAGGTTCGAATTCAGGGCTGGGAAAGTTACCACTGAAGTACTCATGAGCAAGGTACCTTCCCCAAGCACTGCTCCCCGGTGCTTGTTAGCTGCCAACTGCTCCTTGTATTTATTAATTAGACTGAAGTTCTTAAAGAAATTTGGAGGAACTGAGATTTTTATTTGTATAAATGCATGCAATACCAAAAAAATTACAGCTGAAATTTTGGAGTGCAATAATAATTAATTATGATTGCTCTCCCTCTATCTCTCTGTTCCCTTCTCTTGCTCCCTTCCCCTCTCTCTTGGGGTGATAGTCACCTCTCTCTTCATTCGGAATTGTGAGAAATGTGAAAAGCAGCCAGAAAAAAGTTAGTGAAGAGACTATGTCTCCTCGGGGAATAAAGCAGCAGTCTGGAGACCTAGGTTTTTGGAGAAAAGCAGATCAACAGACAAGTTGCAAGCAGTAAAATAAAAAACAAAACCGGAAACTAAGATGAGTATTAGTGCAGCTCATTTGAAAGAACATGAGCTCTTGATAAAACATTGATTCGTTCAGAAAATATATAGCTTATGTAGGCAGGGAGACTATACTGCAACTGTGTTAGGAAAATGGTGCGTAAAAGAAAATAGGAAAATGTGTGTAATTGTTCATGTTTGCTTTGTTCTAACATCCAGAATGTCTTATCATAATTTAAGGACTATAGCAAGACTATACTACCTCAGTTACTATTACTGTAAGTATTAACCTTCAAATATGAGTAAGGGTTTTATCTTGTTTTAATGTGTGCACATAGGAATGTAATGTTCTTTCAGTTTAAAAAAAAATGAAGTAATATTTTAGCTGCTTTTTTGGGATTTTATATGAAGGGAAGTGATTGTCAAATCTGCATATCATCGCATATCAATTGCTGAGTCCTGAACTGTATCGAATTGAAGTCGTACGGTATCAAATTTTGTGATAATGGCAGAAATCAAATCGTTGTGCATTGAATCCATATAATATTGTATCGTGATGAAACCTGTGATTTACAGCCCTACTAGTTACCTATAGTTTATTTCTATAAGTATGTATATTCTATGTTCCGTCTTTATATTCTGTACAAACTGGAGCCTCGTCCTCTCGTCTTTCTGTATACCTGTATACAGCTTTGATGACAGTAAAGTTGGAATTGACTGCATATTTGGGTTTTTGTATTTGGGTGCATGTCGGAGGGTGAAAAATGCAGGAATTGCAGACCTTCACATACGCACACCAATAACAAAGCCTTTCACTTTTCTCTACAGACTTGCCCTTATTTACATATTTATATATATAAGAAGATGACCATCACCTTATTCAGAAAGAGAGAGAGAGAGCGAGAGAGGAGTAGGAGAGAGGAGAGAGTAAAATGGAGAGTGGAAGAGGCAGGGAGAGGAAACAGAGAAGGACAGTGGGAAAAATTCATTCTCTCTTTTCCTCCATTGTCCATGTACTCTCTCTTTCTCTCTCTCTCTCTCTCTCTCTCTCTCTCTCTGTCTGTCACTTTGTCGTCACGATTTCTCACTCCTTCCTTCCATCTCTGTGCCAGTGTCTCCTTGTCACCCTTTTCCCACCATTTCTCTTCCTCCTCCCCTACATCTGGCACATTGGGTTCTTGTCACTCTCTCTTTCCCTCCATTTCCCCTCCACCTTTTCTCTCTCCCTCTATCGCTCTCTTTCTGTTTGTCACATTGTCACTGTCCTTTCCTCCATTTTTCTATGTACTCTTTCTTCATCTCTCTCCTTCGCCCACTCTCTGTCTTTATTTGTCTTTGTATCTGCCACTTTGTCTCATCGTCACTCCCTCCATTTTAATATATTCTCTCTCTCTCTCTCTCCCTCTCTCTCTCTCTCTCAGCATGACATCACAGTGAGCTGCAGCTTTACCTCTCCTCATCTTCACCCCAAACCACCCGACAACAGCAGCTTGCACTCTCCCACATGACATGCACACACACCTTGACGGCTACTCGGGTTGCCATGGACGACGACAATGGCGGCGTTGCCATGGAGATGGCTGGGCTGCAGGCGATGGAGACTTCCACAGCATCAGCACCAATGCCCAGAGAGAGGGAGAGAGAGAAAGGGAGGGTGGAAAGAGAGAAACAGAAAGGGAAACACAGAAGGAAAGACAACAGGAGAGAAAGAGAGAGAGACTGACACACAAACACAGTTATTCACACCTATGATGGGGCAATTTAGAGTAATCAATCAACCTAAACAGCATGGTGTCGGAGGAAACTGGAGCACTCCAAGCAAACCCATGCGAACACGTGGAGAACACACAAACTCCACATAGAAAGGCCCCACAGCAGACCTGGTGATCGAACCCAGGAGCTTTTTGGCGCTAACCTCAGCATCACCATGCTGCCAAGTGCCCAGTCTGGGAGACTAATAACTTCTGTCATAAACAAAGTTTTCATACTGAGTGGTGTCGCGGTTCTACCTTAAATGCGCGAGCAAGCATTTATTTAATAAAAAAATAAAAACAATTTATGGTGCAGAAAAATCATTTATTTATTTATTTATTTATTAACATTTTAGCTATCCGGAAAATAGTGAGCATTTCCTGCCTAAGCTCATTTCTGCTAGCAATGAAGCAAAACTTTGACCAAAAATTGACAACTAAACAAAGGCCTGTCTTCTGCAAAGTACTGCAATCAACATCTGCAAAACAATACTGTTCAGGTCTAAACCCCTTTTTTATTCGACCTTTTTCTTCTTTTTGCCACACTTGTGGTTCTTCGGCACTTTCCCACGCGAGAACCTTTTCCCGCATTTGTGGCACACCACCTCTTTCAGCTTGGAGTGTCGTTGTGCATGAACTCGGAAGTTAAAGGCCGTCACGAAAAACTTTCCGCACTGGCTACAGACAAAGGCCTTGATGCCCTTGTGGATGTCGGTGTGACGCTGGAGGCTTGATAAATACGGAAAAAGTTTTCCACACTCGCTGCAGGAGTACGGCTTTTCACCGTTGTGGGACCGCATGTGGATTTCCAAGCTCTTCTTGGTGAGGAAAGGTTTGTTGCAGACGGCGCAATGCAACTCAGCCCGGGGGAGGAAACTCTGTTCAATCTTCAAATTAGAATGCGACCGGAGGTGCAAACGAAGGTGCACTTCACTGCTGAACGTCCTCCCGCACTCCCTGCAGCCGTGCAACCTCTCACCTGAGTGGAGCTCCTTGTGCTTCTTCAGGTACGCCAATGACTTGAAGGTTTTCCCACAATCAGAGCAAGGGAATGGACGTTCACTCAGGTGCACCTTGCCATGGATCTGGAGGGAGCGGAAGTACTGGAAAACCTTGCCACAAATGTTGCAGACAAAGGCTTCTTGGGTGATGTGGGAACGCCTGTGGATGCGAAGGTGGCTGACTCCCATGAAGTTCTTGCCGCAGATCTCGCAGGTGAAAGATTTCACTTGATCATGACTCCGAAGGTGCCGAGAGAGGTTTGCCGCCAATCTAAATCTCCTACTGCAGGCATTGCACCCAAACGCCTTCTCGCCACTGTGGACTTTCTGGTGTGTGTCCAAGGTGCTTTTGGTGGAGAAACTCTTTCCACAATCCTTGCAACAATAAGGCCTGTTGGCTGTGTGGGCTTTCCGATGAGCCATCAGTCCACTTCGGTTCCTAAAGCATTGATCACAGATGTCGCAGATGAAAGGTTGCGCCCTCTGGTGGACATTTTGTATGTGATCCCTTAACCCGGGTTTGGTTAGAAAGGATGTCTCACAGCTTGGACATCCAAATCGGACTTGGGTTGCTTCTGCAGGATGGGGTTGACCTGACTTTTCTCCTCGATGTTGGGACAATCGATGAGCTTTTAGGCTGCATTTAGCAGGAAAGTTTTCCCCACACGACGAGCATTTCAACACATCCTGATGTTGGCCACCAAATTGGTGCACTTTAAGGAAACCCTGAGTGCTGAACAACTTGGAGCAATGCTTGCAGTTGAATTGTTGAATTGTTGAATCAGGATCAGATCGATCAGATGGAGGTCCAGCATTTTGCTTGTCCACAAAGGGGTCTGAAGATTTTTCTACTTCAAAAAGATGTTTGGAAGACCACATTTGGACTGCATATTGTTTTTCAGACTGGGATGGGGCACATTCTAAAAAGGTGTGACGTGGCTCATTGCTTGTCGTCTCAAAGCTATTGGATGGACCTGGAGAGCTCAGCAAGGCAATAAACTTGAATTCTATGGATGCAAAACAAACACAGATCACACACAATATGCAAGACCCAGCACATATGTTAGAGACAAATTAGTTTGATATCTATTCAGTTACACAGTAACTTCAGCAGTAAGCAAAGCAGAAAATACCAATATATGTATTATCAATACTTGATCTTATTTCTTACCATTAAATAAACCATAGAACACACTTCTTTTCCCCCGAGACTCTTCATCAGCAGTCAACTTTGGGCTCAAATATTCCATGTCAGAATTTGACAGCATTACATGTGCATTTCACCTGATCAATCCAAAACCTAATGACATATTAGCAGAACAAAATGTTAAAGTTAGGGTGAGTTTAAAGCAAAACTGTGTGCCACAACGAAAGACCCGTAAAGACTATAAGTGCGTCAATTCTTGACCTTGCTTGACTTTCCAGCCAAATCATAACACAGAAATCTTGATGCACCTCATTTCTTTACCTACTTTGGAAGTTCTTTTTATTTTAATAGTTAATTACCTTTTTTTTTTTTTTTATAAAAAGGTCATTTAAAGAAACTTTTTTAGGCTGAAAAACACCTGCTCCTTTACCTCAGCTTTAACACTTCTTTAAAATATGATAAAGGCAAATTAACAGCTCATTTAACTTAGCTGCAACTACTAAAATAAAACATTTTAGTTACTTAAAAATCAAGGCTGAAAATAACTGCTCCTATAAATAAAACTAGAATAAAACATTTAAATGACTAATTTGTTAAACAAAAGGATTTTAAAAAAATTACAGTCTTGACTTGTCTATTACCGTTAAAAATAACTGCTCTTCAACCTTATAGTCACAACTAAAACAAAGCATTTAAATTACCTTTTTCAAAGCTGAAAAAAATGCTCCTTTAACACAGCCACATCAGCTAAAATGAAGCATTTTAAATTACTATTTAATTTTTTAAAAATCATTTATGCAGGGTGAACATTTTCCTTCAACCACATCAACTAAAATAACGCTTTTTATAGAACTACTTTTTTAAAAAAAAATTCTGGTAGAAAAATAACTCATTTTCCTCAGCCACACCAACTAAAATAAAGCATTTTTAAACTGCCTGAGCTCCACTTGCGGCAACAAAAAAGTACCTTCTCAAATGTCGCGATCTGGTTTGAGAACTGAGACCACAGCGCCCCCTTTAGACGCGGACTACATTACAATTTGTCAAAACGGCTAAATGAAACAAAATTTATGGAGACTATGGAGTCACTAGGCTGTTCTTTATTTATCTAGCTCTCTTATCCTTTTTTTTTTTTGGCATGCACTTCATTCGATATATTCAGTGCGATTTCAGGGACAGTCATCCTTAGAGCAATTTTGGGGTTAAGGCTCTTGCTCAGGGACCCAATGGCGGAAGGATTATTCTGTGCATGTGACGACCAGTGTTGGGCACGTACCTTTAAAAAAATTATTAGTTATAGTTACTTCTCACAAATAGTAACTGAGTTACATCATTATAAAAGTAACTAATTACCAGGCAAAGTAACTATTGCGTTACTTAAAAAAAACTAAAAAATAAATATAAAACATTGTACACTAATCTACACTATTTTAATGTTGTTGTGGGACAACGTGAGAGACAACTATCAAATTCAACATATTATTATAAATATTATCATTACTATAGTGGAACAATAAAGCACAATAGATGGTTTAGAACTTAGATGGTTTAGAATCTAAGCCAATCATCGCGTTCTCAGTTACACCACGTTTACAGACACACCAATCATCATCACTGGTTATGTGTCCCGCCCCAGCCCCGAACACACACAAACACACACACACCCCAGAAAAAGAGAGGTCCTATGGCTGAGAGAGACGCTGCTCGCATGAAAACCGCTTCAGTGTAATTCGTTTGATTACTTGTTACTGAAAAAGTATCGCCGTTAGTAACGCCGTTTATTCCCATCACTGGTGACGACTTACTCCAAACACACTCTCACTTAATCTTACCTCTCTGTACAGCAGCGTTTCTCAATCCCAGTCCTCACGGACCACCGCTCTGCACGGATTAGACATTCCCGACCCACAGCACAGCTGATGCTACTGATTAGCAACCAGAGGTGGACAAAGTAGCTAACTTCATTACTTAAGTGAAAGTACAGATACCACTAGTCAAATGTTACTCCAATACAAGTGAAAGTCGTACAGTCAAATTTTTACTTAAGTTAAAGTACTGAAGTATTTGTTTTAAAAAACACTTAAGTACTAAAAGCACATCTTAATTCACCACATTGTTGCATTATTGCCACAACACTTACAATACCTAATGCCTCTGACTAGCTTGTACAATCTGTAGAATAAGGAACTGGTGGAATGTTAGAGAATGAAACACAACCCCAACTTAATCAGGAGGACAGTGCAATAGCTGTAAATGCAGCTCAGAACATCAAATGAACATTCCAACCATCTTAAAATCCAGCTCTACACCTCTAGCTTCATGACTTTCCAACAGCAACAATGTTTTAATCAAGACAGAAAACAGCAGAACTGTCTGAACCTGGTTTTATATTTCCAGTCTATAGGCGTGATGTAACCTACTGATTACTGATAGACTGTCAGCTGCCAAACAACCAATCACGTTTTAGAAAATGGGGAATAACATCCACTTTATCCACAGATTTGAAAGTAACGAGTAACGAGAACCTTGATAGAAATGTAGTGAAGTAAAAAGTATGGTATTTGTCTTTCAAATGTAGTGAAGTGAAAGTCGTAAGTTTCCAAGAAAAATACCACTCAAGTAAAGTACAGATACTCAAAATCTCTACTTAAGTACAGTACTCAAATAAATGTACTTAGTTACTGTCCACCTCTGTTAGCAACGTAGGACCAGCGTGCGACAGTGCAAGAAATACCGAATATGTGCAGAGCGGTGGGCCGCGAGGACTGGGATTGAGAAACGCTGCTGTACAGTGACAATAGAAGCATCTTGATATCTTGTATCATATGGCATCATCTGTGTAAATTAGGGGGATGATAAACCCTCCCAAATGGCCAGACATAGTAGCTCAGTGGTTAAGGACTTGTGCCAGTAATCAGTTTGGGGCAATTGGCGTAACGGTTAGCGGGGCCATGTGATTGGAAAGTCGCCAGTTCAAGTTCTGGAAAAGGTACCACTAAGGTACTCATGAGCAATGTATCGCCACAAATGGGTTAAATGCAGAGATCACATTTTGTGGTGGTGCACTGTATGCTCTGCTTTGGTGTGGTATGTTTACAATGACAAATAATAACTTAATTTCACTTCAAATTCATGGCCCTGAAGCTTTCCCAGAATGTAGAGACTTCTGTAGCCCAAACATATTACCCTGATTTGATTTTCAACAGAGCATGCAGATGTTTTGCCCACTAATCTCAAATTAGAGCTAATCCACCAACAAACAGGGTATCAGACAGAATTACAGCCCCTGTCTACATTACAACACAACTCCACATCAACAATGTACATACGTGTTTGTTGGCTGCTCAGGAGGTAATCAGCTTGGGCTTTGTGTAATTTCACATCAGTCTGCCAGATTCTGTCACCTTTAACCTTCAGCTCTTCCTGTAGCTGATTGGTGCACACCTGTGGAAGTGCAGTGTTATTCACGATTCCAAACCCGGACATTTTTGACGATTTGTTAATGAAAAACAACATTATTTTAATATGCATTTAGGAAAAGGTTCGTGATTACAAGTTGTTTTTGTTGATCGTGGAAAATTGAAGAATTCGGAAATTGCATGGTGTGACCACTAGAGGCCAGTAGTGCCCAAATTATTATTTTTATGTTACGCTAAATTTAAAAAAGGAGTCTTTTATGAGTTCAGGGTCAGGACCTCAGGCAAATTTCATCTCCCATTATATATAAATAATAAAAAAAAAAACATCCAAAAACATTATTTTTTTTATTTCGTTGTTGATTAAGAAATTTGGGACATAGAGCCAGAAGTGAAACTTCAGAAAGCATCAGTTGGAACTGAGTTTCATTTTTTGAGAATTAAACTGTTCCCTTTTTTTCGTGATCTCGAAAAAACAATTTATCTCAAGACCAAGAGACTCGTTTTAACTCGTTATATCTGGAGATAACAAGACGAAATATAATGTTGAGGACCTCTATTTCTATACCAATATAAATTAGTGCACTGATACATTTTGTTGGTGTTTGTTTTTGAAAGCTGACTGGGATGTTTTCTGAGGCATCTGACTATACCATTTACTTTCCTTTTAGCCAAATGTATCAATTTGGCTAATATCCTCTTTAGTTTTCCATATTTTATCACTCGCATCATGTTATGAGTTTCGTTCTGGCAGATTTTACAAACTGGCCCAACCGTGTTATTAACAAACATGCTAAAGAAAATGAGCTTTCTGCTCGAATACACGGTGTGCCAACTGCGTGCAGCATAGTGTGTGTGTGTGTGTGTGTGTGTGCGTGTGTTTGGGGCTTCCCTGATCCTAAGCTACTTACAACTTAGCGGCACATTTCCATTTTTGGCCTCCTTATTATGATAAAATATCTCCATCAAATGAGAAACGACTCGACGTTTGTTTCCAACAAAAATAGCTAATTTTACTATAGCTTATGGTAAAACCCCGAAAACAATCGGCTTTATTTCTGAAGCAGTCGCATTATTCGGAAGCATCGCCATTTGGACATTTAGACATTTGGACATTTTGCTTTCACTTAAGTTTGACTGTAGACACGATGATGTATGAAGATAAAATCTCGAATGGCTGAGTGCGATTTGTCTAAAACGCTTGGAAAAGGCTTGGTATGTTTTTTTTTTTCATGCATTGCAATTCCTGCAGTGTTTTGGGGCAAAGATGTTCAATTTGCAGTTCTTTCATCCCCAATAGGCAGGATTACCTTTTGAAAGTGGATCCATCACCCGTAATTGCTATGTTGTTATGGGCAAGAGAGGAGAGACGGAGAGAGGGATTATTGGGTTGAATAATGATTGATGATATTTTAATAGATTTAATTCCCCGCAGTCGTAGTGCTCACGTCTCGGGATTTTGTGTGTTTTTTAATCTGTCTTTATGCCCCTCCTCACTTCTGCTAATCTCTCTCTCTCTCTCTCTCTCTCTCTCCCTAAGCCCCTTTAGAAAAAACAATTACTGTCATAAAGTCTACAATGTGAAATTGCCTTTAAAAATACAATGAATGCCGTCTAATGCCTTTATGTATATTGTCAAATGAATCCTGTAGATAACGGGACGAGAGGAAATCGTATAAAGATTACATTTGCTTGATTAAATTTAGCAGTGCTCGGCCACGTCAGCTATGCACATTTTGATTAAAAATATTTAGAGGATGGAAATCAACACTTTACCACGTTTTGCCTAATTCTCATTAACATACAACCTTTGCCTGGCATTTACTAGTGTTTATTAGAACCTACAAATGTAAACATTATCTTCATTGGGTCATTTTTTAAAAACAATTTTCTTTTACTAAGCGTGTTGTATTCCAAAACCCCACTTTAAAAGCTATATTAGAAGTCATTTTAACGTCGTCGTTGTACTTTTTGTACAATTTCACATTTCCAGTTAATTGATTGAGATTTGATTAATTAAAAAGAAATCCTTCATTGCCCTGTAAATTCAGCCTTGTCTTTTACCGTTATGGGAATTTAAGACCAATGGCAGTTTTTTACACCAGATGAGCTCTGGAGGTTTGTCCAGGGCAGAATAAGAAAAAAACAAGGTCAGAAAGCAATTATGTGATTTCAGAGCCACTGAGTGGGAATTAAGGATGATTATGTGGAGGGTTTAAGGCTTAACCTTGCCGTTAAAACACAACTGGATATTAATGTGCTTCTTAAAGACCATCAAGCAATCCCAGGGCAGCTTGCTCTGTTCGGGCATTAGGCATTTTTATGTATACACTTATGCATTGGTTTGATAACAACATTTGTTTGATTGAACAAATGGTCAAAGTCTCAGACAGAAGATTGTTATGACTCGATTGCAATTGCATGTCGTGATCACTAGAGACACTATAACATGCGGCAAAGATCCCAAAGGACTTCAATTGCGTGATTAAACAAGTAATTCATGTGGAAATTAAAGACAAATTAAAAGTGTTAAGAAACGAATTGGGATAATTCCACATGTACATATATAAAAATAGTTGAATTGCTGACATATAAATGTCTCAATTTGCAGTGTTTTTAGACAGTTACTTTGTGGTTTTGGGTAAATAGAGGCAATTAGTTTTTTGATAAATGGACTTAAACTTCAGTCCCATACAGTACAGAAATCGCAAGACACTCAGTCATCTCAGTTTTGTGGAGTTTTAGAGTTCTTTAGGAAAGTTACAATCCATACATGTGCGTAGAGTAGACCATACTAAATTGTGTGTAACTTTTAAAGTTAAATGAATTTATATTGAGAAACTCAGCTGCAAGTATAGTACAAAACTATGTTGAACTATTCCCTACACTGTAAAATCCGTAACTCGGTTTTCCTTACGTACTTGTACAGTTTTTCCATAAATTTACACATTGTTGCTGTAAAAATGTAATATAATATAATGTAAATAGACCTATCTTGTATAAATTACAACACCTTTAAATTTACAGAAACTGTTAGTGATCGCATTTATGATCCATCCATTCATTTACCTGACGCTCGTTCATTCATTGTGTAGAAAAACTCTAGGAGTCGGTTTGGTCAGAAAATCATTTATATGCATAAATTAATTATTTATTCTGCCAGTGTGTGTTTTGTTGTCTTTGCTCATATTACAATAATTTTATTAAAGAAAGACATTTATGATAAAGATTGAAATGTAGAGATTGACATTCGACATTGACGCATATAAAGTGCTTCATAGCTACAAAAGTCGGGAAACAAAAATATCTCCCTTTTTTCATACGGATGGTTCTCTGAATCCCAACCTGTTGAATTCAAGTTGGAGACATAAAAAAAATACATTGTATCATTACTCAGAATAAAAGAGAACACTAAAATAAGCGTTTTAGTGGGGGGGGGAGGGGGAGCGAAACAAAAACGCTAAATTTTCTATTCCATTTTACGTTAGTTTACAGAATAAAGTCAAATAAAATTGCATAAAAAATAAATAGAGATAAACATTCAATATTCGAACCACTTATGAAATTAAAAATCAACATATACAGAATATTTTTAAGAGAACAGAGGCGCTGAGGATTTAAACCGGTCCATAGTCTTATAGTTGATGAGCGCCAATGTTGCTACAAAATGCAGCACAATCTTTTTTCTTTTTCAGTTCTCGTTTTCAGAATCACTGTGGCTTTCTGTATGATGTGATGAGATTTTCAACGTGCTTTTGGACTCTTGTTTTGACGTGCTGGATAAATCTATGGCCATGTCTTCCGAGTCGTCCGTTGCTGTTGCGCGGCTTGACCAGGCGATGTCGCTGTTTTTCCCCTTGCCCTCTTCTGGACAGGAATCGGAGTGAGTTGAGTCCGGCGAACCTGGAGACACCTTGGTCATTTCAATCGACTTTTTGTGCATCCCTGTTATGATAAATAGAAGGAAAATACTATAAAAACTTGAACTAAAGTGTGCAATTAGAAGAAAAGTAACCACAATAACAAATGTTAAAACTGTCCAGCAAAATGGGGCCATTTTAGCACCATTTTGTATCTACACTCGTAAACAAAATAAGAATCTTTATTAGACTTGTGCTAGATCTTATGTCTCCTATTTCTGGTTTAGAACCTTTTGAGTAATGTGGAGGTGCTGGTTGCAAAGAGGTTCTTGCAAAGTTTGTGGCACCAAACAAAATGGTTCTTTACCCATGTGAAACCCTTTTTTTCTTAACCCAGTCCACATAAAAACTTTCTGAATCAAAAATAGCTCTCCAATCACACGGAACCTCCTATTTTGGAAGCAAAAATGGTTCTTCAATCACAAGAAACATTTTTTTTTCTCAATGAACAAAAATAAAAGGTCTTCAGATCGGTGGACACAATCCTCATTGGAACCAATAATGGTTTTGCAATCTCAAAAAATTGGTTCAGTAATGATTCTTCAGTTACATGTAGCACTTCATCAGAAACAAAAAAGGTTTGTGATGTTTTTCACTGGTACCAAAAATCAGTCATAGGATATTCTTCATTGGAAAATAAATGGTTGCTCCATGACATTACACTTTTACTTTTAAGAGTGTAGCTTTCTGCACCTAACACCTCAGTTCAATTTATATTCAAATGCCCATTTTGTGAGTAATTTTGTGATGTTTATGATTAATAAGGTAAACCACCTGCTGGCTCACCTAGAAGCCAGGGAGCGCAGGACCCCATCATGCCGTTCTTGGCAGAGTTGATGATGGATTCAGGTAAGGGGATGGAGTGCCGAACCATGGCCCCGTAGAGCCCATACTCCGCCATCACACTGCTTCGACCCCAACACTTCTCCCGCTTACGCCACTTCGCACGACGGTTCTGGAACCAAACCTGTGGGAGCCAGCAACCAAAAAATGAGGTTAGACTCTGTTCAGTGTATGTGTGTGTGTTTGTGTACCTGTACTTGGCCCGTTGTCCCTCTGCTTGTGCAAAACATTAGTTTATTGGGCCTTCTTCATTCTAAGTTGTATAATATTACACTATTTAAATGACAACCTTTTCAAGAAAAACATTGAGGAAAAAAAACTTAAAATTACAGTGAATGAGGCCCATTGAACTTAAAAAGATAACATCTAGGTAGTCATGTGATTGGGGGAGGGTATTTATGAGGATATAGGAAATAAATGAAAGCCTAAAAATGTTTTTTATACAAAGTGATTGATTATTTGTCATTGTGAACACACCACAGCACATGGTGCACCATAGCACAAAGTGACCTCTGCATTTGACTCATCTGTGAAAGAGCAGTGGGCAACTTTTTTGCAGCACCCGGGGAGCAGTGCTTGGGGTCGGTACCTTGAGTACCATGAGTATCTTAGTAGGGTACCTTGATAGGGCCGGATCTTGGGTGCCAACTCCCTAACTCTTATGCTACCAACTGCCCCAATTATTAGCATTATTAGCATTATGTACATCTAGTCGTTATGGAAGTCAATGTACGTGAGTGTGTGTATACACACCTGTATCCGGTCCTCAGGTAGCTCTGTCTTCATTGCCAGCATTTCCCGCGCATAAACATCAGGGTAATGAGCTTCGTTGAAGGCCTTCTCCAGTTCCTCCAGCTGGTGTGACGTAAAAACCGTCCTAGGAACAAAGCACATTACATTTTTTAATGTAAAAATTATAAAACATATAGTAGTTTTAATCACAGACCTGTGGTACAAATCTGGTTACTTCTAAGGTTTTTTTTTATCCTACCTGTGTCTCCGTTTCTTCCGTTTCTGTGAGTTTCCCGAGCTTTTTCCGTCGTTGCGGTCCCCGGAAAGACAATCATCATCTAAAAGAATGGTAACAAAAATATTAATCTTACTTTATGTAAATCATCCGTTTATTTGTACTACAAAAACAGACTGCAATTTAAAGTGACGGAAGTGACGTCTGGATTGATTGGAGAAAGTCCAAATATGTCAGATTTGCATTCATTTCGCATTTCTCAGTAACGTTTAAGCGATTTTTGGAATCTTTTTTATAATTTTGGAAGGAAGTTATCAGGGATTCCTGTTAAGATTGGTCGAAAAAATACGGAGCACATGACATGGTTAAAAATACCATAATATAAGTATAATTTACCACTGGACTTTTTCTCATCCAACTGTTTCATCTAAAATACAATAATTTATTTTTACAGTACGCCTCCTTTTTGCTCATCATTTTTAAATGTACTTCAACATTTTTTTACTGCCTTATTTATTTTACGTCTTATCTTTTTTAATCATCTTAGCATTTCCTATGATCATCATTACCATCATTCAAAACGAGTTCGAAGTAACATTGCTTAAATGAAGAATAATACAATACGAGTGACTGATTCAATTATTTCGAAATGTGTGGATAAATTATTTGTGAATTAATTAGTTGAGATTTGTATTTAGGCAAAAACAGAATTTATAAGGGGTGAAAACCATTCCTAGGTATTTTTTATTGTATACGTTTTTTCGCACAAGCGTAAGTTAATGCGTTTTCTATTATTCTATTACAACCCTTTAAAGAAAAATCTAAATCACTGAATAAAATATATTACTGAGTTAGGTACATTGTGAAGAATCGTTTTGTTTTTTTGTGTTTTTTTACATTCAAACTATCTAATTAAGCCATTTCTAATCGCAGTTTTTTAAAGGGCAAAAGTGTGAACTGGTACCGGAATATGCGTCTCGTTGCTGCTCCTGGTTTTGGATGAAGTGGTTCTCAGTTCGGGACCCCAGCAGAGGAATGTGTCCCGGGAGGAAGCAAGGGGCCCCGGGGGGCTGCTGGGCCGCTAGGCTGCACAAAAAGCCCAGCCCGAGAGGGAGAGACCCCCCGGGAAACGAGAAGCCCCCGATCCCCGTTCCGGACCCGTCCCCTGTTCCACCCAAACCGGAACCAGACTGCTGGTGCTGATGCTGCTGATGCTGTTGATGCAAGTCCGACTCGAGTCCCAGCAGGTCGGTGATGGCGAAGCCTTTGGACCGAAATCCGGTTCCGTTCAATCGGGATTTGTCGAGTCCAAAACTCGGGGTGAAGAGTTTGATTTTAGTTTTTTCCTCCGTTTCTTCTCGTCCCGTCATTTTAAATCTTTTCTTCTTTTTTTACGCCGAAATCTGTTCGTTCAAGTCACCGGACGAGCCGCAATTTATCCCCGACCTTTCAATCCCAGCGACCAATCAGATTTCAGTTCTCGAGCGCGAGGTGGGCGTTTCCCTTTTTTCAATCCCAAAGGATTAATTGCCACCAATTTTCCTGTAAATCCGATAAGGATTTTCTTGCCCCTAGCTGAATTGGTCCTAAGTAGTTTTTCTCTCTCTCTTTCTCTTAGATGACAGATTTCACTTACGGCCTCATGAGCTTCTGCAGGGAAAGATATATTTGAGGACAAGAATGGTTCTGGAATTTCTGCTATTGAAGTTAATCGGAAATTTAAAAGATCCTTGATTTGTCACGTACATATGCCTAAATGTACGGAAAATAATAATTTAAAAAAATAAACCGTTCTTAAAAAATAAAGAAAATGCTAACCTAAAATGTCACTTTAAATATACATTTAAAAATACACGTAAAATATAAACAATTAAATGTTCAAAAATCTTTTTGCCTACTTCTGTCTACTTCTGTTGCTGTATAATACATCGATTATTTATTTCATGCTATAGAAAACATTTTTAGCTTCTTGTGGAACCTTTAATAGATTATTATTATTATTATTATTATTATTATTATTATTATTATTATTATTATTATTATTATTATTATTATTATTATTATTATTATTATTATTGTAACCAACCAAGATAAGACAAACAAAATTATTCTGTTCGGATTTGTTGTTGTTGTTGTTGTTGTTGTTGTTGTTGTTAAGGTTGTTGTTAAGGAAAGGTTCAGGGCTGATGGAGAAGGATGGAAAAGGGCCAATAATAATAATAATAATAATAATAATAATAATAATAATAATAATAATAATGATGATGATGATGATGATGCCAGAAACGCTTCTAAAGAATGCAATAGCCAGTTATTGTAAATAAATGTATTTTCTAACGTTTAAAGCGTGAGCGTTTGCTCCTCTAACCATGTAATCTAAGAACTCCCCGCTATCCGGCTCAGTCCTCGTCCTCACCCCCAAAAGATTAATCGGTTTGATTCAGACTCGGCGCTAAAACATCGAGATTAGTCGCCGCGCTTCTGATAAAGATAATTACAGCGTTTTTTAAAACATCATTAAAGAAAGACCCCAATCTCCATCACAAGCTGTTCTCTGATTAACAAAAGTAACTTTTTCGTCGAACTGTAAATTAAATCTGCAGCAGACGTTAGATTCTTCTCCTTTATCACCTTTAAAAAAAACATTATTCAGGTTTATAATTGAGACCTATCATTGCACTAAACCAAAAATAAATTATTTCGATTCTACACAACTTATTCTGACTTATCTGGAAAACATGAAGGGCACATTTAATTAAAAACTAAACTTACAAACCTCCAATAATAAATATTGTTTTTGCTATTTTTTGTTCTGTTGTAATTATAAGCAGAAGCATATCAAAATATCTAGAACAAGAATTTGCAATAATTGTGATAGCTATTACTGTTCTATTTATTTATTTATTTATTTACGGCTTACATTTCCCCATGATTGAAAGGGAAAAGCAGTGCCTCATTTGTAAAAAGACTAATATAAGTAGTTTTGTGTGTTTTTTACAGATTATTTTGCACTTGAGGCTGGCTGATTCATATTTCATGATTTTTTTTTCCCCACTTCGGAGCCCTTTCACTTTGCAGAAAACCCATCTGACCACCACGGGGCTCCTAGTGTGTGTGCGCAAAACCGTAAAATGTTTGAGGCAATCACGTGGCCTGTTTTATAGCAAGCCTTTCACGTTAATATGGCAACAATGATGATGATGTGATGATGGGGGTTTATTAAAAAATTAAATATTTCCAAAAAATTAGAGCAACACATCAATTTGATCGCCTAGGATTATACAAATAGCCACTTCAAAGAGTAGGCAGCCATCGTTCTACTTTTTTTCCATGTAAAATTAGACACATTTGGCTATTTGGCTATTAGCACAGCCAATTTGATTTAAAAAGCACTAGAAAAATCGTCTTATTACAAGATACTAAATGAAACGAATGAAATTCCGTTTGCCCCCATCACCATTAATCTATCACTTCGATAAAGAGCTCTTACAAGGAAAAATCTGCTTTACGGCCCGTTTCATCAGCACTTTTGCCAGGTTGGTTTAAGCAAAGGAGCTATTCATAGACCAATCCACATTAACTATTAAAGCACGGAGCATCAACGATAAAGAGATAAAACAGAGGAAAACACATTAGTGGGAAATGAAGTATAACCCAAAAACGCTCAAAGCGCTCTCAGGTGCGTAATTACGTACGAATTAAAATTTTTACGGAGTGCCAGTTTTTAAAAAAAAGTGGATTTACATTTAATTACCAACCTGACGTTTATCAATTCGCTTAGTATTTAATGCTATTTAGGTACTGAGTATTTTACTTAATATTAATGACTAAATATTGGTGATAATCGTGTAGGGAACTGCAACAGTGCCATTTAATGAAGTGTATAAAAAGTCCAAGAATAATTTTATACAACATTAGAAACTTCGAGAATTATTATTTGTTATTATTATTATTATTATTATTATTATTATTATTATTATTATTATTATTATTACTACAATATATAGTATAGTTTTTTATAATATAGTTTTTATTGAACCATGTTCAAATGGAAAAAATAAATGTACAAACAAATAAAATGTTTAAAATGTTTTAAGTCACTTATGAGGCGAAGCTTTCCCATTTCCATCAGCAGGGCTTGTAGTAAAGCGTGTCAGCGAATTAAATTGTTATTTATGGGCCAGATTGCTGCTGTTGGGTTTCATGGTGTCATCAGATCGGATAATCCAGGATTAAACTAATCAGTAAATGTTTCTCTGCTCATTATTTTCCAGAGAAGATTTTCTGTCGATTCTCCACCAGCCAAGATTATTAATCTCTTAAAGAGCGTAACATCAGAATAAAAAACACGCTTTTGCTCTAATTTTCTCCGGCACGCGGAGCTCGTTTGATCAATAGACGGGCCATGTGCCCTGACTCTGATCAGCGCCTTGACGATTGCGCACCCGAGACCTTCTTGCGCTCGAAACGGCAAAAACGGTAAATAGCGGCAAGGACCCCCAAATCGTATTTAGCTTTTAACTTCACGTCTTATTTGGAATATACGGTCCAGTGCTGTTATTTTGCCAATATTTGCGCAAACGTTTCAAATGCTAAAAATAAAATGTTAAAAAGTGATTCAAGATTCAAGATTCAAGATTTTTATTTGTCATGCAAGTTGTTAAGGCTACAGGTACAACAAGCAGTGAAATGTATCCTGATCCGCTCTTTTTAACTGTGCACAGGATATGAAGATAGAGACGCAACACAAACTTACAACATAAATACTAACTTAAATACGGAGGCTGGGGTAACAGGACAAAAATAAAAACTATATATTATACAATAAGGAACAAAGAACAAAAATTCGAATGTAACGAGAGTGCTCGTTTGATGTCAACATTATCCAACCTTGTCCACTTGTTGGTTCATGAATATTCATCCATAAAAATCCATGAAGTAGCAAAAATATGACTGTATAAACTATATACAATTTTAATGATGATCATAACAGAAAAGGTAAACATTAACACAATTACAACTGCCAGAAAAAAGTGTCAACGTAATTCAGGTCATAATAGTGATGATACTAAAAAATGAACATTAATATAAGAGCACGTGTAAGAAAATGTGTCACAGCAGCGTTGTGGTAAGAAAAGAACGTTTACTTTAAAACAAACAAAAAAAAATAAAACCAGAAGATTTTACTAAACCCTCTGCTATTATATTACAGGGGTACAATTTTTTAAGTAGTCTTAACACAATCATCAGGACCCAAGTGTGTATGTACACAGTCGCCACCTTTACAGCAGGACGCACATCTGGCCAGATGTTGACCAAACTGGGGCAAATCAAGGTGTCCAAGGCTCGCTCGTACTCAGTTGTTGTGGCCAAACATCTGTGCTTGTTCGTCCAGATGTTGCTCTGATCTATTAAGATTCCGGCTCATTTGGAGTAATCAGGAACACGGCACCCCAGCAGTGCAGCTCTGCTCCATCCGAGGCATGCCAATCAACACCCCTAACACACTCACACACTCACACACACACACACACACACACACACACACACACACACACACACGCACACACACACACACACACGCACACACACGCACACCTAAAACCTCCGGAAACCATCTCGTTCCACACCTTACAAGTGAGATTATTCTGACGTCTAAGAAATCTAGCTTCCAACAATCCAGATGGAGTAGCGCCTCAAAAGCAGTTGTTTATTTAACTTGAAAAACACTAGGACCTTCTATCAAAAGCCGCTTTTGTGTTCTGAACACAAATGTCGTATGTGTAAGTACATTTAAAAAAGCAACAAAATAAAAAGGTAAAAATGATAATAATGTCTAATCAACACACACTATATATATATATATATATATATATATATATATATATATATATATATATATATATATATATATATATATATATATATATATATATATATATATATTTAAATGTAAAGATATGTTTTTGCTTAAAGCCATTAAATGTAAATGTACCATATAGCTATAAACCGGCTCAGACGAAAAAAGCATCTATAAAAACAATGACGAGTGTGTGTGTGTGTGTGTGTGTGTTGTATAACTGTACAAAAGAGTGTGAAATGGCGCGTTAGGACGCAGGTCTTTCTCTCTGGAGAATAAGGACAAAGGAAGTGGGGGCCCACACAGAGCATGGTACAACACACACCAACGCACGCACACACACATATTATAAATTATTTTAACAAGGTTTAACTATTTTACTCTACAAGATTTTCATTTTAGGAGGTCAGAGTTAGTACCTACAACTACCTAAAAGCCGAGCAATTTCTTTCTTTCTATCATTTCGCGGTCTATTAAAGCAGCTGTACGGTAATTGGCAGATGGGCTGGAGGCTGCCGCTGCTGTAAACGATACCAGCAATTGCGCGACCGTAATTCGGCACCCAGACACCCGATTAGGTACCAAAGCACCACAAAAGGCTCGACATTGCTTGTTAATTGTTTTGCAGCTCCATTGTTTATACAGGAAAAAAATGGGGGCGATTGACAACAATAGTCTGGCCACGCGTCACGACCCCGCCTCTGGCCCACTAATTATTCAAAAATGCACATTTATGCAAAACAGGGCCCTGGTAGATTAACCTAATTCAGGGATGTAAACAAGTCTTAGGCCCGGGATTAAAGTTTTTTTGGGTGGGTGGGGAGGGGGGTAGGGATGAAATTAGATGGGGGTCACACTAATGATCTATGATGTCTACAAGTCTCGTAATCTCACTTGCAAAAGTGGAGGCACCAAGACAGACTTGAAATCTGTTGCTTGAAAATAACAATTAATGCGACACAGGATGCATGAAAGCCTCAAAGCCCTTCCTTAGACAGCGGGGCCAAAGCCGTGAAGGATTATAGGCTTGTACTACACTAAAAAAATGGTTTGACCAGTTAGTCATGTTAACATGCTGCATTCATTTATTTCAACTTATATCCATAAACAGTTTATGCCATTTCGACTAACCTTTGTGAGTTGAAATATATGACAATCGATTTCAATTGCTGCTTTAAAGTTTCGAGTAAAATCAAATTGTAGACTCAATTTCTCAAAGAAATCCCTGTTCACTTAGAACTTTACTCTCTACATGAATGTTATATTTGATTTATCTGTAAGGTGCATGTAAAGAACCAATACACATTGCTTGATCAAGTTTGCAAATTTCAATACAAATAGTTGCTCTAGCCAGCATGTTAAAGCAATTACTCTTAAACATAGCCAAGGAAACTCATAAAAGTAGTTGAAATTGCATAATTTGTTGTTTTAAGTTTATTTTTTCATATGCTACATTTTTGCTTCTAAGTCACCTTTATATCCCATAAATTTTGGACAAAAGTTTAACCTGACCCTTCTCTTCAGACTCTTAACCATTACTACTTTAACAGGGTGAAGGTTGTGATTATGGCCGGAGCCGTAATCCTTTGACCCCTGACCTGCTGGTCAAATACCCTCTTTAGACACTTTCCCCTTATGACTACCAGGCTTCATCTGAACTAGGGTGCAACTAAAGAAGAGACTCTACCAGAATTCATGCTTAAAAAGAGTTTAAATCACATATTTGAATAAATATATAACATTATTAGTGATTTCTTAGTGATCCCTAGCTACATACTGAACAACTTTACAATTATAGGTCAGACTACTTTAAAGCAAATTTAAAATGCTTTTAAAGGTACACAACTCCATATCAAAGCCTTAACTAGGCATTTAATGACACAGTTATACAAAAATGCACATATACACTGGTTTTACATCCTAATAACAGGCCAGTTGCTTTTGACCCAGTTTCCATTGGAACGTGTCGTTAATGACATCTTAAGTTCTAGGAAAAGAGAGAGATGAAGAGCTGTTCTCAGCATCGTGACCCCTTGTCCAGCACTTGCAACAATAAACACCCTCTGTCTATTTCGGTTAACTCAGAGAACAATAGTGCCATTATTCATTCCATCTAAGGCCTGTCCAACTAACTTAGCTCACCAAAGAGTGACTGCTCACTTTCTTTCTCTTCCCCATCCGCCCGCTCTATCTCTCTCCTCTGCCTCCTCGAAAGGGTGCTAATTAGGAAGGAATCATCAGGTCAATTATGGCACAAGGGCCCGTTAAGAGGCCCCCGCTTGGGAAACGTCCCACCGTCCAGACGGCTAACCGTCACTGTCGTTAGGGAAAGGGAGATGAAGGTGGCCGCTGGTCAGAGCGCTTTATGCCTCATTATGAATAAAAGCTTTTGTGATCGATAAGAGGGGTGGAAACCATAAGGTCATGGGTTCAAACATAGCTGTGTCCCAACTCCAACACTACCCCCACATGCTCCAGGGAAAGTGGTTAGTAGGAATAAAACAGATTCTGAGTTCTGGGCCAAAAACAACAGGGTCATCCTGACAAAGCAGGGTTTAGATACATTACCTTCCTTCTTTATCCTGTAGTAACCTCAAAAGTAAAATCACTATTGTCGAGTTTATCGAGTATGTTGATTCACATGAGCAGCAAAATATATACTAGTCTTTTTATAAGTAATTCAGTCATTTTTCCAAAAAACAATTCAAGTAAAAGTTAAGTCTCCTATTAGAATACTACTTAAGTAAGAAAAAATAATAATCTGAAAAAATGTTGTTAGCACTTAACCGGCCTTGAGATTTAGAATTTTCTATTACAAAACATACAAGAGTGAAAACTGCTGTAAAGGTAACATTCTTACAAAGAAATTACCTCTAGTACAAGTCAAACTTCCCAATTAAAATCTATTGAGTATAGGACAATAGTATCTGATATGAACAGTACTTAAGTATTAAAAGTATTTTGCCGTTATTAGTCAAAGTTAGTCATTATAAGAAATTCTCATATCAAAGTCTTGAAGTTATTTGCTCGTCCAAATTTGATGCCGTTTCTCAAATCCCTTCAATTAAAAAATGATGAGGACGAGAATGTCACCTTCACATTGGCATGGATTCTCAAGTTCAATAACAAAGTACAAATACTGCACTGTAGTGCTATGTGTCACTGTTTTATATAAATTATTAAGTGGAAAGATGTCCTTTGTTAAACTTCTGCCAAACCCAACCCAATTTCTTGCTCACATTTTAGCTTTTCGTAAGAGTCACCATTTTTAATAATAGGGACCACAGGGACTCAATTGATCTAAATCTTTGGAAATTGCAAGTTTTTTAGGATTAAGAATATAAAGGATGTTATTGACCTTGCCCAAGTGAGAGGACACAGGGTTCAGCTTTAACTAGATGAGGACTTTCCTGAAAGTGATAAGGACAAATCGTAAGAGTATTACAAAAGGAAAATGAAAACAAAATCTGCCTTTGATTTGAATAATAGCTAAGATATTAAAGAACTGTAGGATTAATAAGAGAAAAAAGAATGCTGTCCATTTCTTTGTCTGGTATGAAAAAGACTCACATATGGTATGGGACATATGGCTGATTGTCTGAGTACAGGGAAAAGAAAAGTGCAATCTTTCTGATGGATTAGGCATATGTAAGTTATTTCTGGTAAGTATCTAATATTCTCCACTGTTTCAGAGCTTTGTAAAGCCAGCAGGTTACAGAAAAGCTTTTATCCCAGGCGTTCATCCTTAATATTACAATCAAAAAGACTTAATTCTCCTACCAACTTTTATAGAAAACTAAATGTGCTCTGGTTGATAGGGTTTGGAATTTGGTTTTAAAGACAGATTGTGAGCATCAGTAAGTTTGGATGTTAATATCTGGGCGTAGATGCATATTTACAGACAAGAATGTGATTTTGGATGTGAATGTTGGGAACCCTAGAGCTGAGTTTGAGCCAAAAGTTTGCTTCAGCGGTTAGTATGAATATGACATAAATGCACACAAAAACACAAAGTATCAATATTGTGAAATCAATTTCCAAATCGACATCAGAAGTCTTGGTCATAAAGCATAAATTGCATGCCCTAGTTATAGTTTTTGTCTTTTTCGCTCATATTTGCACTTTCCTCTGTCGCTAGCTAGCAAGTCTCTTGTGGTGTAATTAAGGAAGTGTGGCACAAGCTGGAGTGGCACGAGCCCTGTGGCATTTGTTGCTTTGCAGCAGATGTCACATGTTAGCCTTCTGATTAAACTGGAGAAACAGGGCGCAACTTCCCGACCCGCTGTCCGAACAGCAGCAATATGGCTTCAATCTGTTTGTGCAGCGTGGGGAACAGCAGAAAGGCCGGCATGGACATGAGGGAGGTGTCTGTCTCCCCAGGGCCAGAGACAGAAATGAGGTCTTACAGTATCTAAACAGAAGGACAAAAAATCATCCTAGTTTTCTTCCCTACTACAGTATCAGTATCTCTTTCTGAGCCCTATGAAGGGTGGGGAATGTTGTATAGCCGTTAAGTGGTGTTTGGACAGTTTTTAGGTTCAAAAGATTTTACATGTTTTGTTACTTTTGTCTGTAAGTGCATAGAACTAAAGTAATATCATTAGGACTTTATGCTTTCTGTTTAATATCATTGGGACTTTACGCTTTCTGTTTATTTCTGTTCACAACATCTCCAGATTTGAGTGAAGTGGAATTTCTCAAGTCCCCACTGCAACTGTATCATGTCCTATGAGAAACTGTCATTATGTACAGAGACCCAGAGTACAAATGCATACTAGTGGGAAACTTGAATTTAAAAGGAAGATGAAGGAAGAACACCAGCAATATCTTATCACGTACCAAATGAACACATCCGTCTCATATCCTGTGACATTTGTGTGCTGCTCGTTTTCAGTAGCAGATGTAGAAAATGGCCAAAAAAGCATAAATCACCATTTTCCCTTAAATGTGTAAGTAACAGTTTGGAGGGTGGGGGCCAGCCCTGGTCCTTCTGTCTATCTGTCTAGCCCGGGGGTTAATGGGTGGCTAATTTTGGGCATATGCTTCATAACTAACAGCAGGACATCTCTGATGCTCCCTGGGTGGGGGTAGAGGGTAATAAGGCCTTTTATGAAGACTTTTTTAATTGAACAGATTGCCCAAAAATGAAAACATGGCTTATTAAGATCAAGTGAAGGTTGGAGACACAGCCCCAAATGATTATTTCCTGGTCTGGTTCATCTAATAAATTTGTCCTTAAATGGACTAATATCATGGTTCGAATTACGGGGGGTACTGGGGGGTGCTGTACCCCCCGATCAAGACTCAGACCCCCCCAAAGAGACAAAAATAGCAGTTTGGGGGGGCATGAAGGCAGTACCCCCCAATTATGAAGGGGTAATTCGCACTCTGACTAATATAGTATGTAGGGACATAGAAAGTTGAATAATTAGCAATGAAATAAATTGATAAAACATGATATAAAACATGATATAAACGTGATGCATCAACAAGAGCAGTTGCTATACAATCAGAGAAAATACTGAGGTATGTAAAGATCTGCACTTGAACATATGGAACTGGGTAAGAGTTTTAATTAATCAACAGTTATCTCAGTGTTTCAATGTAATTTATATTTATAGCAGCAACAGGATATAAATAGATAGATATTTACTGCAGATATTTTTTTAAGCTAAAGTGTTACTTCCGTTTGCCACGACAACGGTTGCCGGGGAAGAAAGCGCATGCGTAGAGAAAGTGCGCGGAAATGGATAGTGTTCGACTGTGTTACTGCACTTTATTAAAAGCGATGCAGACAGCGCGACACGCAACGCCATGCAAAATGCAGAACTGGGGCTAGCAATACGTAGAACTTGAGGAAACACCTCGTTAAACATAAAATATATTTACAGGCGGATGAGTGTTTGATGACTGGAGCGCCACAGTTAGGGCCTGTGTCCAGCAAACACGGTTTTTGCGCTGGCATCGTCCATTTTTATACAAATCCTATGAGCTTCAGCGTTCAGAGCGCTAAGCGCCTTCATGCTAAACTACCTATCTAAAAGGAACACGTTACAAATGTTTACGTTAAATAGGAACAAACACGGAAGTGCCCGATGACGCTTTAAGTTGATTGTGTATCATGATGTACCACTATATATATGGCATCTTTTATTTGCTGCGCGCAAAATTTTCTGCCATTAAACAGGCTTAGAATACACTTAATTTCTAGTTGAAAAATTACAAATTAATCTCCCCGTAATGAAATTCCATTCTATCAATGCCCATCCAATAATGCTGTATACAACAATTAGGAGAAAGCAATCCAACAGTTAATTCTGCTTATTGCGACGATGTTGATGAAGCTTCCGAACATGACAAGGTGTCTCTCGGATCAAACCATCACTTAATTTTACCGCTTATTTCGTCGAGAGCCCTCAAAAGCCAAGATAACCCGGATTAAAGGTCCGTAGAGAAAGGAATTAGGCCCCAGACATCTCTATGAGTTAATCTACTCACCACTCTAATGAGTCTTCTCCTGGATTGCTTAAATTAAAAGCAAATATCAAGAGTCGCTCGGGCGGGAGGGTGAGAGACTGGCCTCGTTTGCTAAGCCATTAAGTGATTTGATTTCCTTAGTCATTAACGTAATCGTGCGGCGCTACCAAAGGACAAACACAATGAAGGGGCATATTTGGATATTAAATCTACTGTCTTAATACCAAAAACAGGCAAGAGCAACAAAACAAACATTAGGAATTATCCTGTAAAAGAAAAGAAGGGGGAGGCCTGACACCCATTCTGACCCTGTAGAAGAGCAATATTAACAATTTTCCAATCTGCATAAGGTTGTAAAATTAGTGCAATTACTGGATTTGCAATAACTGTGCCTTTTAAATTATTAATTACTTTTAGAAATAGAACTAAGTTACATTTACCCATGCCCATGTGGAATTTTATTTTATTATTGGGAGGGGGACCATGGAGACTGCTTGTGTATAGGGCCCAGAATTTGGTGCTACGTCCCTGCTGATGCCCGACTGATTAAACACAAATAAAGGCGAGGAAAGAGTAATTGCTGATTACTTCTTTCTTAAAATCTACCTTTGAACTTTCACTGGTTGCATCTTGACCCAAATAACTATCCATCTTGACCCCAGTGTATTCCTGCAATGTATTCTGACTCTAACCTTGAACAACAGGCATTACTTGATGCATGACTTGAACCCTAACCTCAACCAGCTGTCATTAATTCTATGTTCCATTCTAACTACAATAAAGGTCTCTTAGAGTGATCTGTGTATTGTATTTGAGTACTGGTACTTTGTTATTGTGCTAGTATTACTTTGAATACTCCGTCCCTGGATTGAGTGTTATCAATGAATGAACTTTCTTTCTGTAATTAATCACAATTCCCCACAGAAGAAAGTAATTTTACTTCTCTACATTTGTGCTGAAACCAGTTCCCTTTTGCTAAATAATTTTGTTGCATTGATAGAAATAAGCACATTTTGTTATTTCAGAAGTTGATACTGAAGTTGTAATAATACCACCTGCAATGGACAGTGGAAAATCTCAAACTTTGATTTGGTACATACATTTCCTCTGTGCCAATGTGACAGTGATTTTGACCACAGTCTGGTCTTAACATTATTGGAATTACAAGAATTTGAGAACTGGCATCAGATTTGGGAAAACACACAAATGAAAGCACCTGTCTTTGAGTTAAGTATTTCTTTTAATTATTAACATTTACTAACAGCAGCAAAATACCTTTTATACTTAAGTACTGTTTAAATCAGAGACTTATGATACTTTTACTTAAGTATGACTCTAATGGGGACTTTAAGCTTACACTTGAAACTCCAGTTACTCTATAGGTCACGACTTTCACGCTGACGTATTTTATAATAATATTTTATAGCTCAGTGTTATTATTACATACGTTTATATAGCACTTTTCTCAAACCCAAAATGCTTTTACACCTGAGAATTCGATAAAGTTGAGGTTGGTTGAGCGTTAACGTGAGGGTGACGGCTACAGTGAATACAGTGAATAGCAGTGAATAGCTTTTCCACAAGCTATCTATCTAGCTCACTAAAAATCACATCTTGAACTGAACCAGATAAGATGGTTAATGTTTTCTAAAGAGAATGTGCACAAAATCTGGTCTTAAGCTCTCTTGGCAAAATCTGGTTGCTAATAATATTTTTAGCTCCTGTAGCTAGCAAGAAAACATATTTTAGAGTGTTCCAAGATTCCATTCCATGGATCCACAAGCATTTTATGGAGAATCATTGAATATATCTTTGCAAATTTATGACAGTGAAAGCTCTCCCACTCGCCCTATGCTGTTTAACAAGCTTTAAACACAGCTCCAAACGCCCCCAACCCCCAAATCAGATTGAAACAGCTTTTGCAATGAAAGCTGACCTCCAATACTTAAAAAAAGCCATGAAATTGTGAAGCCCATAATCTGAAGTTGGGATCCTTTATTTAAGGCCAGCTCTGCTAATCCAGAAATATGTTTTTGTAATACTTGTGATTAAAATTGAGAGTTTATGATTGCCGCTTTAGTGCAAGGCCCCTGTCCATCCGCCCCTCTGTCCGTCCATCCGCTGGAGTCGAATTGATTTGTTTCAGGCTCTGGCCCTTCCATCTGAAAAGGGATTTTAAAGCGGAGCAATCATCCTCTCTTGTATTGCTCTGTCATTCCCAAAACAAAGAAATGCTAACCCTCATAATTTTATTGGTAATACCACAGCATATTTACAGTTTTTCATTGATGTGTAGATTTGAGTTATCTGCTTTTTCCCAACATTCGTTTACCAAAACCAGTCTCCAGCCTTAATGCTACATCTTAAAATCGCAATTTGGGAAATCTAATGTTACGTGGAGAGTTTTAATATTATGAATTTCGGGAAACGTTATGAAATTGCCTGGACGAGAAAAAAATGTGTATTATCAACAGAGCTTGCGTGATTTTTTAGGTTGTAAGAGATTTTATATGGAACTATTAATGAGATATAAGGAGATTAAGAGGCATCCAGAAAAAGAGAAACAAGATGGAGAACAAAGAGAAGGACAGAACGTGTGAAAGTGGGGATAGAGTGAAATTCAGTGCCCTCCAACCAGTCTCTATCACCCTTTATTGTCCCTACCTCTCTTTCTTTCCAAATCTCACTGTTTGTTTCTTTCTCTGCTTCTCTACTGTCTCTACTTCTTTTTCTCCATTTCTATCTCTCTTTCACCCTCTTTATCTCTCATTACACTATCTACATCTCTTTATTTCTGTATCTTTCTCCATTTCTCAATCGTTCTATTTTTCTCTGTGTCTCTTGTCCATTTGTATCTCATCCCTTTACTGTCCCTATCTCTCTCTCTGTCTATATCTCCCTCTTTCCCTCCCTCCCTCCCTCCCTCCCTCAGCTTTGTCTAAAGTGATTGCTGCTCCAGAACAATGAGGGATTTGCTCTAGTTGGGATTCTTTCCTGCATTTTGATTTTACTAAACAGTTCTTCAGATTAGCCTCCCCCCAGGGCCGAGCACATTAACTAAAGTAAATTGCATTATATTATTCCATTAATATTATTATATTTCCCCCACTTTGACCTTCCTCTTTATAAAAATTATATAACAAATCAAAAGGGCATTACCTCTTTTATCCTTTTATTTCTCATCTATAAAAAAGGTAGCATGCTAGTGAATGAAAATTGGATTGAACCGCAGATGATCATCAGGAGAGTGGAGGAGGTTCCAGACGGCAAGCTGCCTGGCTGCGAAGCTGCTCTAGAGTCAGTCTATAGGCCTCAAAAGGATCCTCATGTGCAGAAAAACTGATCTCATGTCAGCACTGTCTGCCCGTTTGTACCAATAAGAATCCAGTTGGGTATGACGTGTAATCTACAGGAGCACATGCTTTACAAAGTAAGGATTCTCCTTTTCACTCTGCCCATCTCTTTATCTCTCTCTATCTCTCATTATCTTTCTTTCCATTTCTCTTTCTCTCACACACTTATTCTATCTGCCTCTCACTCCTCTCCACTTCTCTTTATATTTTTGTTTTCCCTCTGTCCATTTATCTCTCTTTCTACCTGTCTCTATTTCTCTTTTTCTGTTTCTCGCTCTCCTAGTTTCTGTTTCCCTATCCATTTCCATTTCCATTCCATTCCCTCTCTCTCCATCAGTTTCTCTCTATCATCTCTTTGTTTCACATTTTTGGTCTTTCTCTCCCTGTTTCCCTCTCTCTCTATCCACCTTTCTGTCTGTTTGTTTCTCTCTATCCAGCCCCCACCCCCCACCATGTTCTCACCTTCTCCCTCTTTTTTCTTGCTCTTTCTCTCTTACTTAAGTCACACTTCCTGAATGGACATAAATCACATTGTCAGATCTAAACCCTAATTATTCACGCCTCTTAATTACCGAATAAAATATCTTTATTATTATTAATGGTTCATGCTTCTGATGTCGTCTCCACGTGACAAGTTGGCCGTCCGTCTCCTCCACGTGATCTTATAAGCAAGGAGGATTATTGGGCAATCATTTGAAGGATTTATTCGTCATATAATTCGCATTAAGTATATTAGAATCATAATTAATCGACGAGTCCTACTTTCATCTCCTTAGTTCCCGGTGGATTAGACGATGGAAGTGAACATCTGGACGCTACCTCTAATTTTCTTGACAAGTGAGCCAACCTTTCCCTTGGTGCGTCTCTCTCCAAAAAAAAGGTCACATGACCTCACGTTTCCGAAACCCCACCATATGGATAATCTAGCGTTTATTGCGTGTTACATTATAATTTTATACATGGGATGTTCCTTTAAGAGTCTCAATTGTCAAATGTCTGTGAAAGATGGGAAGGAAAAAAGAGAGGGAATGAAAAAAAGAAATGGCCTAATCCCATTGGATTATATATACGTTGGTTGCTACACGATTAAACCAGCAAAAATGAAATTAAAATGTGTGTTGGACAGGATTTTCGGGGAATTTGTCAACGGTGTTACGCGACTCGACAACACTTTAGTAATAAGGGACAATGACTAATTCTAACGCTGCGGGTCTGCCCCAGGTCCTGTAGAAGCGCGGCTGTGCCGAGTGATTGATAGAAGCTGGATTAAATCATAATTTGTGACCTAATCTTACTTTTGTCCAACGGATTCTGGTTGTGATAGGTTTGTGAAAAATTAATGATGGTGTCTAACTAAAAATGATCATCTGTAGCAGGTCTATGTTAGAGTCCCGACAATTAAATGACAATTTAATTCACTTATTCCACGTTACATGTAACGAAAAGTTTGAAACTACAGTACTTAATGCAGTGCCGCCTGAGGGATCGAAGGTCACAGGCATCCAATGTTGGTATTCGGCCTTGCTACTTAAGTGCAGAGATTTCTCCAGATTCTCTGAATCTTTTGATGATATTATATACAGTAGATGATGAAATCCCTAGATTCCTTGCAATTATACGTTGAGAAACGTTGTTCTTAAACTGCTGGACTATTTGCCCACGCAGTTGTTCACAAAGTGGTGAACCTTGCCCTATCAATGCTTGTGAACGACTGAGCCTTTTGGGGATGTTCCTTTTATACCCAATCATGACAAACATCTGTTTCCAAATAACCTGTTCACCTGTGGAATGTTCAAAACAGGTGTTTTTTGAGCATTCCTCAACTTTCCCAGTCTTTTGCTGCCCATGTCCCATCTTTTTGGAACGTGTTGCAGGCATCAAATTCAAAATAAGTGAAGATTTGCAAAACAACAATAAAGTTTATCAGTTTGAACATTAGATGTCTTGTCTTTGTAGTGTATTCAATTGAATATAGGTTGAAAAGGATTTGCAAATCATTGTATTCTGTTTTTATTTACGTTTTACACAACGTCCCAACTTCATTGGAATTGGGGTTGTATATTGATTACATTCACTCTGGTATTAAGTCAAAGTACAGATACTTCAGGTCAAATATGAGTTGTCCACAGGCTTTTTTTCTTGAGTTAAAATACTGGAGTACTTGCTTTTAAAAACCTTTACACAAGTACTGTTTCTTTTTAATGCCAATGCATTGTTTTATTGTCACCACTTGGGGACAGTACCTTGCTCATGAGTACCTCAGTGGTAACTTTACCGGCCCTGGATTCGAACCTGCGACCTTCAGATCACGGCGCGAACACCCTACCCCTAAATGTATCGTATTGCTCGTTGTAATACAACCAACATAGTATTCGCTATAAAAGAATATACACTCAGTTTAAGTACAGATACTCAAAACATACTTGAATACAGCACTCAGCATATTTATCACTGTCCACCAACCAACTCCATCACTCCAGATCATCGCAAACTGCCTTTTAGCCACTTAATGGCGCGGAACAATGCGGCAAGCGGGGAGGGGTGCTTATTCTGTGTGTGTGTGTGTGTGTGTGTTGGTTGGTTGATTGGGGGTGGGTAATAATGACTGCCACCGATACAATAGGCCAAATCAACAAGCAACAGTTTGAAGAGGCGTGGCTTACGGCTAGGACTGTCCCCACGGCCCCGTCCCCTCTGATCTTAAATTAAATCAACGCCTTCAGGACCATTCGTCCTAGATTGACACACACACACAGTATAACAAAATATTGACTATTTAATTAATCTGCGCAAATCATTAACTGTATGTTTTTATTTCTTCTGATTTTTATGCATTATCATTATTTTTTATAGTGGTATATATTTTTGAACATCATGCCACCACTCCAAAAATATTATTGAAAAGGTGAGGTTTTTAGATGGATAACGTTAATGGTTAAGACGTAATTGGGGACTTCAAAAAATGACGAAAATTGTTTCTCTTATCTCTCTCTCTCTCTCTATCTATCACACACACACAAACAGTCTTATATTACTATATTTGTGAGGTCTTTCCATAGACTCCCATAATAACTAAAGTACATAATTTTACAGCTACACCTAATCCTAACCTTAACCTCAGTAACCAAAAGCACATCTTTTCCCTCTTTTAGTTTCTCAAATCAAACAAGCACATTTTCTAATAAAGTCATTTCTCCTCATGGGGACCTCTCAAATGTCCCCACAAAGCCCAAAAAAACAGATAAAAGTGATTTTAGGGGACAAAAGGTCCCCACAATGCGATAAATACATGAACACACACACACACACACTTTCTCAAAAGACAACCATATGGCCTATTCAAGGCGTCTCCCTACACTAACTGTCCCATGCATAAGGAATTTCAATGGAATATCAGTGAAACAATCTCCACAGTCCTCCTCTCAATATGTCTCCGAGGACGAAGCCTAACCACCGCTAATTTTATGAGTGAATAGGGAGGCCCGGGGTCAACCTCAACGCCCCCCCGCCCTAAAAACGGAACACACACTCTCACACCCGCGCGGAACGCCCCCGACACGAGCGGCCGAGGTGCAGCAGCTGGTGCCGTATTGACCACGCCACACCACGCCAATGTAATTGGCTCTCGAATGAGGGGCATATATTGAAAAGGGAGCAAAAACGAACGACCTGATGCATTTGGAAACTTGTTGCTTGGGGATGTTAAGTAGCTGGGTGTTAAGGTGTTAAGAGGGAGAGAGACAGACTAGAGAATTTGTGTGTGTAACCTGAGATTAGGGTTCCCTAATTATATATGTATACACACACACACACACACCATTTTGACCTCTGGTGCCTCTAAAATGCTACATAAATTTATGCAGTCTGATTAATGCGGTTATGTGGTTTTGTCTTATGTCATTTCACTTTGCTTTGCCTTCTAACTCCTTGCCCTTGCGACTTTTGCATGAACGGTCTGTAAGACTACAGTAAGTTTAAAGTATTATTGACATATACAAATAACAATGGATCCCCAGTACCAGTAATGCAATTTTTGACCTCAGTAAATAATTTCAATGCTTTCAGTTCAAATTGTGTCAAATTGTATGGGTATTGACCCATTAATCAGACATCTTTTTGCAGGTAGAATTGTTGCTATTATTTTAAATATATAATTTTAATTATTTGTAATAATAATAAACATTTAACTAACCATCATTAACAGACCTAATGATCAACCGATCAAACTTAAAATCCTAATGTCACAAAGAGGAAATGTTCATCTTAAACTGCACTGACAAATAAAAGAATCCGGATGGAGATTAGCTACGAGAAACAAAATTGTTGGCGCTTTGAAGCAGAGGAACGCGCTTTTCCACTTCCACGTCAGCAGCTGACGTCACTCATAAAACGAGGAACAGGCGCGTACGGGGTGCGCTCTCAATGACTCCGTGTCCCCTACAAAGTGTCCTACATACAAGCCAGAAGAACGGCGTTAGTGCTGCGTTGGAAAGACAATGTTTAGTGCACTAGATAGTGAGCAGCAAGCCAGTCAGTTGATCCGACAGCAACGGGTTGGGTCTTTATTAGCCTGTTCCATTAATGAAACGGTGTTCCTCCTGTGTGTGGAAATGGATACAGACAACGAACAAAATTCGACTCGAGTCGGAAGCGGACACACAGTGGAGCACGGTAAAAGTGGGTATGACAAGCTAATGAAAAACCCCCCCAGAAAATAATAACAAAGCAAGCTAGCATGTGGCTGCTTCAAAAACGCATGGTTTCGTACTGGTGATCAGACCATCTCACGCACTGTTTTGTATGAGCTGATACTGATTTGGGGTGAGCTTTTGTCTTATTTGAATTTAACGTTAGGTTTTTGTGTTGGGACGTAATAGCCACATGTTTAAAATGCGCTTAAATTGTAACGTTACCCACAGAACGATTTGTGCGTGTTTTTACACTACAGTTTGTTCTTCAACCACAGAACGTGCTTAGCTGACGTTAGCTGCTTCTTGACAGGCGCAAAACAAACATGACGTCAAAAGCAGACGTCTGACGTCACATGCGTGTCCGGTCCGCCTAAAGCAAATCCCATTCGGGATATGTGGCAGTTAAAACGGCTATTACAATGACTTGTGGTATGAGTTTTCGAGGGAACTCTGACTCTCTTGTGATTAAAATGCTCACTATTTATTACCGGAGTAATCGGAGAACTACAATAACTGACAACCAGTTAGCGTTACTACATAACATTCCCCCCCAGCCTTACATTTTTGAAGGAAATATATCACAAAATGTTACATTTAGTCTGCAGTTTAAATTAACCCATGGAAGCATATTGCTGCCATATAAAAAAAAAAGACTGTCACATTATAACGTGAAAACATAGCTAAATAGACACATAGCAACGTGAAAAAGTTTCACGTTATAACGAGCAAAAAGTATTATGGAATTCTTTTTCCACTATCTGGAGGTGAAAAAGTACACATTATCTCAGAGTTTTTACTTAATTTAATTAAGTAAAATTTTGACTTTTTACCTCAGAATTCTGACATATGAAGTACTCAAGTACGAAGCAGACACGTATGGAGCACGTTAAAAGTGGGTATGATGTTAAAAGTGGATATGACAAGCCAATTTGCACTAGAGCTGCAACTAACGATTATTTTTTAAATCGAATAATCTGCCGATTATGTTTTTGATTAATTTATTATTAAACGGACAAAAAGGGGGAAAATCATTTTCAGCATTTTTTTAAATAAACCAAACTGTTTCTTCTTATAAAAGGGAAAAAGTATTTTCTGATAAATTGAAAACAAAGAAATATTCAAGCTTTAACCATTTTTAGCCAATTTGGACTCATTTTGGCCTATAACTATGACTTATTTCTGGGAGAGAACTATATTTTTGCCCTTGATGGTGTTCCACATGAGAGTGATAATAATCACAAAAAATATCAAGTAAATGACTGTATTGTGAGTAGAACGCTGGTTGTTGTTATTTATCAGCTTAAATGAGTTTTGTCTGTAATAAATGGGAAGATTTGACTGAACTGGAACGCTTCAGTTAATGACGTGCACGCTAACAAACAGCGCATGTGTTTACATTGTGAAAAATGTCTTTCATGCATTTCTACATAATTACTTCAGTGTTTGTGAAGGCAAGGCACGGCACTGGTTCTCGTCTCCTTCTTATTCTTCTTTTATGGCGGTCGGCGTCCAGCTTAATGGTTCTTTACTGCCACTGCGGCTTTGGTTAGCTTACTGCCCCCACATTAGTGGGTAGCCACTGTACGTATGTGTGAAAAATCATCTAGTTTGTAGGACATTATTTGTCATTCATTCATTCATTCATTCATTCATTCATTAATTCATTCATAAATCCCTTTAGCTAAATTAGTAGCTTCATGCTGATTTTAGGCTGACAAAGATGCTAGAATTCAAAGACTTTTTTTCTGAACAGACGAAAAAAAGAGTCTCAAAATGAAATTGTAAGGCTTTTGAATGTTGAGTGTTTTAATACAGATTTTGTATTTGTCCGTTGGTATTTTCTACAATTCCACTGTTACTTTTAATTTGTAAGTCGGTTTTGTTGTGGCTTTTTTTTATACAGGAATCTGAAGAGGAAACTACTTTTCTAAGAACCTGCTTTCGTCTCACCTCCGTTATGAAGATCCCCAAGCTGGCCTTCATCTTCCTCTTGGCAGCTTGCGTGGTCGTCTACCTCACTTACGTCAAACACCGCTACGACAACAGGGGATCTGTTTCGTTGAAGCAAACTGCATACACAGTGCAACTGCACATGAGCCCGGCATCGCCCGAACGTTTTTATTATGGCATCATGTTTGACGCCGGGAGCACCGGCACCAGGATCCACGTCTTCCAGTTCCAGCTGGAGCCGAATGGTAATGACAACGGCACAGAATTTAATTACGTAACCAAATTAGAGACGTTCCGAATGTTAGTTACAAAAGCTACATACATTTGTGTTCATCCTAAAACGATTTATATCATGGTTAAAGGAATAGCTTGGTCCAAGACTGGGCAATTAATCAAAAATGAATCAGTCGTAATTAGGGTAAAATTAATTGTGATACCGATTTGAGGTCATATCGCCCAGCCCTACTTTGGCCTATAAATACACTAAAGTCAGTAGAGGATACATCAATATTATTTTTCCTCTTTATTCTTGAGACCCCACAAAAATTCATTAAAAAAGTTGTTTTCTGGGGTGGTCCGGTGGTTACTGCTGTGGCCTCACATCAAGAAGACCCTGAGTTCGATCTCCGGATAGGTTGTGGGACTTTCTGTGTCGAGTTTGCGTGCCCCAGGTCTGGATAAGTAAGAAAAAGCAAAATATGATATGGAGAAATGTTTGCATTTCTAGACTTCTTCTGCTACATTGTTATCTAAAATGTTGCCTAATATTCAGCTAAAATGTTTGGAGGGGAAAATGTCATTTGCAGTGTGATTTGATTGCATGATGAATCAGTGTAGACTGCCTGGCGGTTCATGTAGCTCCTCAATTCACCACCAAGTAGATTCTGTAGAGTTCACACATAGTCTGCTTCATTTCTCCTTTACATTCAATTAATCTACTCAGTGCGATCTGAAAACCTCGTTACCATCCTGTAGTCAGATATGTGAGAAGTCTCCCAAGTATTTTACATTATGTTCTAATGTTATGTATACCAGCATGACATCAATGCGCTGAAAAAGCCCCGTGTTTTGTTGCGCTTGAATGAGTTCAGCACTGCACGGTGACAGAGGAACATTGGAGTTTGCATGCTCTCCGCGTGTTCGCGTGGGTTTTCTCTGGGTGCTCCGGTTTCCTCCCACAGTCCAAAGGCATGCAATATAGGTTAATTGGCAACTCTTAACGGTCAGGCCATGTTTGTAAATGAAAATTGGTTCTCAAACAGTTCACCTGGATAAATAAAATAAAATAAAAAACATTGCACTGCAAGTCGGAGCATTGCTGAATAAAATGCTGTGCTTGGTTTGAATTAGTTTGTAAGTGGTAGAGTAGCCACTTACCCAGGGCTGCTGATACTCATTTTGGGCTCTATTAAATATTATAATCTGGCATAACTCGGCATATTATATGGTGATAGGCCACGATGTGACAAAAAGAAATACATACATGTTTACCGTTGGACTTTCACATTATTTAGTAAGTATTTGTATGGTGAAGTCTACAAAGTCTGTTGTTGAAGTCTTTGAAGAATTTGAGAATGCAAAAAAATTGTGAAAATGTGTAGGAACCCTGTTAAAAGTAGGCAAGGAAATGTACGATTTTTTGGGACAACTAGTGGTTCTTATTATTATCAAGCTAGGAGAGGGAAAACCAATATTTTTCTAATCTTAAGAATGATTTGGTTTGGTTTTTAACGCTGGTTAAAAGTGGATCTTTAGACCGTAGATCTTTAGTGACGCAATGCAAAAAAAAAAAACAAAAAACAGTATGTATACGCCTGATTTTAGAATTCCCGAAACACATTATAGAAGGATCGGAATAAATTTTGGCTTGTGCTAAATGTGACCCTGAGTCCAACTTTTGTTTTTTTTTTCCTCTCCACCGTCGGCTTAGTTATCGCATCATAATATTAAGCTAAATCGTTTAAGTGCTGCTTTGAGGTTTATTGTTAAACCGACGATTGTCATATTATAATGGAGCACAAGCACCTGCCATTTATGTTAATATTTCACTAAGCCTTGGCTATTTGGCCCACACACACTTGACTTAAGCCTGATGGAAGAGAGGTCATGGAAGTGTGTATGTGAGTGTGTGTTTGAGTGTCTCAGACTGAGGTATTTGTTTATATCTGCTATTATATGATTATGCTAAAACTGTAACTCTCGTTAAACCCTCGTTTTATTTTTTCAAAAGTCACAGTAAGTTAATCAAAATCTCTTAATGTCTGCGTCCTAAATGTCCTCTTTTTTTTGGCCCAGATTTCCAGAAAAGTTACTTTTTTATATAATCGGCCTTCGTACGGGTCAGTTTAGGGACGTCTTGGAACATTAGATCTTTTGTCTTAAACAAGGCCAGAAATGACACATTTTGGCCTTTATTTTCCAAAAGAACGCGTGAAGTCTTTGCTATGACTCAAAGCATGAAAAATAAAACAAAAATCCACTTTGCATATCGCAAATCATAAACATGAGAGTTAAAGGAGCTAAAAAGAACTTTTTTTCTGGAGAAAATGTGTGACTACTGTGTGGAGAAAAACACACCTATACTGGCCTTTAATTATGTGCTCAATGCGCCTAGGTGTGTTTGGACAATAATAATTTGGACAAAGCCATTTTGTTTCCTCTCTCTCATCTCTACTTTAGGACTATGCTACTAAATGTCCAATTGGAGCTACGATGTGTGTTTGTGTTTTTGTCTCGTTTCCGCAGAAGCCCCCAAATTAGCTCACGAGACATTCAAAGCCATAAAGCCCGGACTCTCTGCGTACGCTGACGAGCCAGAGAAGGTAAGAATCAAATGGAACACACTTTACAACTTTACTTAACATGATCAAGCTTTTTCTTGGATAGCCAGTTCCTAAATGACTAATATTTTGTCAAATTTTATTTTAGAAAACTTCTTAATTCTTAAAAGTTTTGAGTTGGACTGTTTGTTATTCTAAAACTTTGATGTAATTAAAGTTTTACAGCAGACATATATCAGTTCAAAAATATTGGTTAGTGGATTCCTTGATTAGTAATTATCTATATCGCTATTGGAAAAAAAAAAAGGTCGACCCCTAAGCAATAGTTCACGTAAAAACATATAACGTAGGGGTTGACTGATGTGGATTACTTCAGGGCTAGTACTGATACTGATTATTAGAGAGCAGTAAAATCATGAAATCTTTCTTCATCATCATGCTAACGTGGCTACAAGCGAGTGCAAGCGAATGCGACCGCCGCTACCGTTTTTTGTTTTGCGCTGACGCCCTTTGTGATGTGGCTTTGCAGTGCAGAGCGGGACTGCAGCAGCTGTTGGAGGCGGCGAAGGAGGTGGTGCCAGTGGCTCAGTGGGCATCGACCCCCCTGGTGCTGAGGGCGACGGCCGGACTACGCCTCCTGCCAGGGGAAAAAGCCAAAGAGCTGCTAGAAGAAGTGAGATGGTCAATTTGCCTCCTTGTGGTCAAAATAGGGTTTTTTTTTACGTGGAAAAAAAGAGAAAATAGAGGTAGTGAAGAAAAGTAATAGCACAGTTCACCTAGTGGCCAAGATAGGGAATGACAACCTCGGTGGTGAGACGCCCTTGTGTTCAAAACTGGTAATGACAACCTTAATGGTGTCACCGCCTTGTGGCCAACGTAATAAATGACAGTCTTAGTAGGCGTGCCCCCTTGTGGCCAAAATAGGGAACTGGCGAGACAATTATTATAAAGTCAAAGTCAAAGTCAAAGTCAAAGTCAACTTTATTGTCATCTCTGCTATATACTGTACAGATACATAGAGAGACGAGACGACGTGGCTCCAGGTTATTTTCAGTGCAAACAAACAAAGAACAGTAGAACAGAGAATAAATAGGCAGTGGCACGACTAGGCACATGGAATAAACAATAAATAAGTAAAATACTAAAATATACATTAAACAATATACATTTTAAAACCAGACAACATACAATATACATTTTAGACTAGACAGGGGAGACAGACATAGAGGTAAACATGTTTGTCAAGTCAGGATGCAGTATTCTTAACAGGTTGAAATTGACATTTACACTGAGTGTGCAAGAGGTAGAGTTATACTAGACAGATACTATATCCGGACTATTTCCAAGTACAATGTTCAGTATGTGTGCAAATATGCAAACATTTAAACAGGTGCAAATTGACATTTCACATTGGATGTGCAGGAGGTAGAAGGTTATAATATGACAGATACTATATTCGGCTATTTATGTGTACAATGTTTCAGTGTATGTGCAAACATTCGTAAAGCAGCGTATAATGTTTGTGCAAAAGTGGCAGCAGTGCAGTGTCATACCAGTAGTTATTGTGCATCAAAGTGACGGTGGTATGTAAAGTAAGGTGCAGTAAAGTGCAGTGGTGCAACAGAAACAGTTTCTTCACAAAACGTCTCCTCTTCTTCTTTCTCTTTCGGCTTTTCCCTTTAGGGGTCGCCACAGCGAATCGTCTGTCTCCATTTAGTCCTATCTTCTGCGTCCTCTACCCTCACACCAACTAACTTCATGTCCTCTTTCACCGCATCCATAAATCTCCTTTTTGCTCTTCCTCTCAGCCTGCTGCCTGGTGGCTCCAACCTCAGCGTCCTTCTACCTATGTACTCATTCTCTCTCCTCTGGACATGTCCAAACCATCTCAGTCTGACCTCTCTGACTCCTCAATGAGCTGAAAATCGATGAATGGCAAAAAGATCTGTTATGCAAGTTAATTGTATGCGTTTTGGTAGCTAAACATTAGCTTATACTTTTCTTATATTCTGGTTTCACTGAGTTTTCTCGGGAATTTTCCTAAAATAAACTTTAAGAAGATATTGGTGTACAAGGTTCAGCGTTTTTATTAAGTTAAACACGTCCTTTGTGAGCCTGTGATTTGATCAGGCCTCATTTAACAAGTGTTCTTAAGAAGAAGTTTGCTCATAAAATGCAGTTTTTCAAAAGATTCTATTCTTTTTTTTTTTAATTATATGAAGAGACTTTAGAGTTGACACAGACTGGACACCCCTTCTCTATACATCCTGCTGCTCGAAAACCGGTTTATCCTGTTGTGGCATGTGCTTGATAAAAGCTAACACACAAGGTTATCTGAGCTGATTCTCCTCACCCTGTCCTCTTCACTTTCTCCCTTTTGGGTTTTTCTTTTCACTGTTGCATTCGAAATTAAATGCGCAACGAAGCGATTATTACACATTGAAATTGTAGTTACAATAGCGAAGCAGCAATCATCATAGTGTCGTAACATCATAGCTACACGTTTTAATGCTGCAGTGGGTAAATGTAATCATCGGTTAAATTCCAAATCAAACTGTCTACGAATTTTTGCAAACGGTCAACGTTGCCAAAGTTATGAGCAAAGGCATATAGTGTCTGAGCAATAATAATAATAATAATAATAACATTGGACCTTAGTGGACTTTCTTTTTGATCTGTATCTGTTTGCTGAACATGGATTTAGCCCAAAATAATCAGTCCAGTTTTATGATTGTTATTATTATTCAGCGTTATTGAATGACGGTTAAATAACAGTTAAGTAACCGGATTTGGCTGATCTCTCCCTCCCTCACTCTCTCTCTGTTTCGATTTCTCTCTCTCTTTCCCTTTTCGTCCCCCTTCCTCGCTCTCTTGTTCTCTTTCTTTCTCCCTACTCTCTCTCTCTCTCTCTTTCTCTTTCTCTTTCTTCAACATTCGTACCCATTTCTCCACCTCCCTCTCTTTATCTATCGCTCGCTGCTCTTCCTCCACCCTTTTCTTTCTCTGTCTCTTCCCTCTTCTCTCTCTGTCTCCAGGTGAAGGAGGTGTTCAGTGCCTCTCCATTCCTCCACAGGCCGGACAGCGTGTCCATCATGGACGGGACAGATGAAGGTACATCAGGCTGCTCTTTGTCCAACTTATTTTTCCTCACAGTCTCAACATAAAAGTCAGTTTCTCAAGTGTTTTTTCTTGTGATCTTGTCAAAACCAAAAGTTGTTTTCCTTTATTTTTCATGAGATCTCGACAAAGTCGCCTTCTCAAGGTTGCAGCTTATTTTCCTCGTCATCTCAACGTAGCAAAAGTTGTTTTCTTGATTGTTTTTCCTTTTGATATCGTCAAAACGAAAAGTCACTTTACGTTACTTTTCTCGCAATCTCACGATAAAGTTGCAAGTGACAAACACTGACGATAATTGTCCAACGCTAATGGAAATGTTGCTGTTTTCACTTGTGACAGTCCTCCGTCAACGTAAAATCACAGACATTCGTCCATGATGATGATCTCAAGGTCATGAGTTATTTTTCTTGGGTTCTCAAAACAACGTAGTTCTGCTTCTAGTTACGATTAAAAAGATAAAAGGGAAAAAGGAGAAGAAGAAGAGGAAGAGGTGACTGCGGTATAACGGCTCTTGGAGCCGTATATGGGCGTACATATCGTATATATAATGCACGTATATGAGACCTTAATCCAATCCTCTAAAGTAGTTCTCCAAAGCGGTAACGAGTGTAGCGGATAATGTTCCCCGCGTAATCTCCACAAACGGATTATCCGCCATTCATTTGCCAAGCATCAAAATGTCGTTTTCTTTCGAGATAAATACCGGGTGGATTGGAGGTGGCGGAGGGAGGTGGGTTACCCGAATATTCAAACTCTAAAGAATTGGGTTCTATTTTCTCAGATTATCGATTATGGTAATTGTCTTAACCTCCATCTGAAAAATCTGAAAATTCCCAACCTCCCTTGGGCCTACACTGGCTCGTTTTTCGCTGCTCAGTCCTTTCCGGATTAGAGCATCTTTGCCAGTCGCGTATACTTATTGTTAATGCTGAGACCTAAATGGCGTCGTGGCGGTTGGGTGGGGTGTAGACGAGGGCAAAGTTTACGGGCCGCTAAGTGACGGCCGGCGCCAAAGCCCTGAACTTTGCGTTTGTTTGCGGAATTTAGAATGCTTCTTAACGTTTTAGGCCGGTTTTTAACGCCGAGATGCTTTTTGCGGCTCTTTGGTCACGCTTAAGAACGGCGGATGAATATTTTTGCCCACTTAAGCGCCCTAATGCATGGCCGGTTTATCAGAGAGGAGTCGTGATGCTGTAATACGTGCGACTGTTTATACTACACGAACACAAACACACACAGCCAAAATATGTGATGCTTATGTCTGTACTCTGTTTCCACGCAGGCGTCTCGGCTTGGATCACCATCAACTTTTTATTAGGTGAGGAAAGGGTATTATTATTTTTTAAAATTATAATTATTATTATTATTCTTTTGCAACACCAGAAACACAGAAAAAATACACACTCTTATCACCGAGGCAACTGAACAAGAGTGAGACATCTTACAAGGCCCAACGTCCCAACGTGTCATACTGCATATGCACGAAGCTTTAAATATTTTTACAATTTTGTCGTATCGCTGTCATCATCATTAGATTGAAAAATCGTTGAACCATGCATGCAAGCGGCAATTTACCCGAAGTTGTCCAAGTAGACTATCCCTGAAACATTCTGTTCTCGCTTAAGAGCAAATCTCAAATAAGAAAAGCCAAATTGTGTAAATGAGTATTAATAACAAATGAGGTCCCTTGACTTAAGTGTTCAAAAAAAAGCATGTCGATTTGCTCCAAACGTCATTTGTTAGGACGTCTCACCGGTCGAGGGTCAGCACAGTTCGTTCGGCTCAGAATTTTCAGACCTCGTCATCACGGCGACGACTCTCGTTCCCAAACGGGCTTACGTCTCAACAAATTGTGATTAGCGGTTATTGGATTTGAAATAATTCTCTCTCTCTCTCTCTCTTCTTTCTCCATCCCATATCCATTTGTTATCCCTCCATACCCCAGGCACTCTGCACGGATCCCAAGTGCCCACGGTGGGAATGTTGGATCTGGGAGGTGGCTCCACCCAGATCACTTTCTCGCCCCAGGACGAGGTGGGGATTGCACACACACACACACACACAATGTTTTAGAATTTTGGGAGGTCAGGGAGGTGGGGGAAGAAGCTGTATCCCACTCCAGAAACGATGGGCATGACCTCTTCCCATCTTATTCTGTAATCTGCAAATACCCCGCTTAATCCCGGCAGGCCTATTAAATAAGGGTTGTTGGACACGGAGAGAGAGCGACTCTAGTTTAACTAGGTCAGAGCTCGTGTTGGATGAATTGAGGCCCAATTTGTCGTGTTATTTTCATGCCAACGCTTAAACGGGTCTCCCTTTTCGGCAGGCGGGACGGGACAGGTCCAACTGGTAATGATATTTTACGATTCTCCACAGAAAACCATCCAGACCTCGCCCATTGATTACGTCACGTCCTTTCAGATGTTCAGCATCAGCCACGCACTCTACTCACACAGGTAACTGGACTTCCTTTAAGGTTCTTGAGAACCTTTCACAGCTCGTCCAAAAAGCTTCTTTGCTTCTAATAGCTGATGAGGAGGCCCCAAGTGGATTTGATCTTCAAGGTGGTCCTGAGAGCCAAGCACACGCAATTGTGAGTCGTTCAGGTCATCTGATCCAAAGTATGAACTTATTGTAAATCATTCAGATCACCTGAGCCAATGTGTGGATCTATTGTGAGTCGTTCGGATCATTTGAGACAATGTATGAACCAACTGTGAGTTGTTGTTTGGATCATCTGAGCCGATGTGTGAACCAGTTATGACTTGTTAGGTTCACTTGAGACAGTGTGTAACACAAGTAACACAAGTCTCTGTGTGAACCAGTCGTGTTCTCCTTTTTACCTTTTTCGCTTTAGTTCTGCTTATATTTCTCTTTACCGTTTTACTTCTCCTTTTTAACCCTGTTAATGCATTATTCATTTTAAACCTTTTTTTACTTAATTTCTCACTTATGTCACCAGGAATTGCCTGTCTAGTTCTGCATTCTGACAATTTTCCAGTTTTACAGCAGACGTATATCAGCTCCCGCTCTCCTTGATTAGTAATAATCGGTATCGGCTCTGGAAAAAAGCGTATCGGTCCAGCCATAGGAATTAGACCGGATCAAGGGGTTCCTCAAATGCGCCGGCGAGTGTTAATGAGAGAGCGAGGATGTGTGTGAGTCTCACGATTAGAGCCTAAGCACTCGAGCCTCCAATTAGTTTGTCTGAGCTGGACCTCAGATGACCAGATTACGATCGAGAGTGTCGACAGTTTCTACGAAACGTCTGCTTCAATCCGGTGCCAGTTTTTCCAATTGCTCTTCTCTTTTTTGTGGTTATTAAATGATTGTGTGAGTCACTCATGAAATCATTGTGTGATGAAATCTGTTTTTTCTAGCTACCTGGGCCTGGGTCTGATGTCGGCCCGCCTGGCCGTTTTGGGAGGTGTTGAGGGACAACCTGGTACAGTTTTTTTTTTCTTCTCAATCTCTCACTCATCTCTCTCAATCTCTCACTCGACCTCGTCCCTCCCCGTCCGGATAAATAAGCCATTATCTAATCTCTTAATAACGCCAAAGATTAATTCCTTGGAGCCGAGCTGGCCTGAACTGATCGCCTCACTGCTGGGATTTGCATTTTTGTACACTTGGTTTTTTAATCTGTTCTGTTATTGTTGCACTGTTTCTTACTCAGTCCTCTGCTAAGAATGTACGTAGTCAAATCTGAGCCATGTCTAATTTTTTGTTGGTGGTCCATATTCAGATTTGTTTTCAGCTAACAAGTGTCAAATGAAATCATTTGCTTCCTTGAATTGGCTTAAGAAAAAAGAAGAGTATGTAGTGATAAAACATTTATTTGTCTGTGCATTTATTCATTCATTTATTTACACAAAAAAATACTTGATTAAAATCTCCAGAAGTTGTATAATAAGGTCTATATTCCCATCCTTTTGTCCGTTCACTTTGAGGACCCAAAAAGAGTTTCCCCATTCGTAAGGGGGTTGTGAAAATATAACAGACCCTAACATTTAATGTGAAGTCAATAATTATAACTTTAAAGTAAAGTTTCTTTTTGTCCTCTAATTTGTCGTTATTGCTCTGTATCCTCCAGTAGGGGGCGGGCAGGAGCTGGTGAGTCCCTGCCTAGCGCCGGATTACACCGGGAAGATGGAACACGCCGAGGTCGTTTACACGCTGAGAGGCCAAAAAGCAGGTAGGGCTGTGATTTCCGAGGACAAGATATTCATTCATTCATTATCTGAACCGCTTAATCCCTATCGGGGTCACGGGGACTGGCGTCTATCCCAGAACTTGGGACGCAAGGCGGGGACCAACCCAGGGTGGGTTCACTCTCTCATATGCGTGTAAGGGGGCAATTTAGTCACCAAACAACCTATAGAGCATGCGTTTGATTTGTGGGAGCAAACCGGAGCACCCGGAGGAAACCCCCGCGAACACGGGGACAGCACACAAACTCCACACAGAAAGACCCCACGGCTGACCCGGGGATCGAACCCAGTCCCTTCTCTCTGTGCCACCTGAGGACAACACACAACCTTTTATTCTGCTGGAACGTCCACTTCCAGACAGTGCATGGAGAAAGGTGGAGACTACGCTGAGCTATGTCATGTAATGTAATTTTTTTTCTTTCTACAGGAGAGCCTATTTATGAAGCCTGCCTGAGCAAAGTGGAGAAGATGATTTATAAACGAGTGCGCAAGGCCGAGGAAGTGAAGGACATGGACTTCTACGCCTTCTCCTACTACTACGATCGCGCCGTTGACCTCGGCCTCGTGGGTACGCACCGATCGCCACTTTTTTTTTTTAAGGGACCAACTTGGCACTAAAACACTCAATTTAATCTCGGTTTCCCTCGTCTCTTTTTTCGCCCCCAGACGAGCAGAAGGGGGGCTCTATCCGTGTGAGCAACTACGTTGATGGAGCTCAAACAGGTACAAAAAAAATTTGTTTAATAATGCGTAAGATGTTGTGGGGTTTTTTTTTGGTATAAAATAAAAATAGGCGCAAGAAGCGATGATTGGGGTCCATGCACCGTAGCTGCTGAAAAACGAACGCTGAAGAACACTCATCGAAATTTTATTGCATGTTTGTAAAAAACATTTATTTCAGTTCCACAGTTGCATAATAGTATATTATTTATCTGATTCTGATCTCTGTTTTGGCTTTGGTGCACAGTGTGTAAGAACATGGAGGCTGGAGCTGGCAAAAATCCCTTCCTCTGTTTGGATCTGACGTACATTTCAGTCCTGCTGCAAGAGCTCGGATTTCCTCTGGACAAAGAGTTTAAGGTTTGAAACAAACATTTATCCTCAGTAGGTAACAATTTATACTCAAAAATTGTAGGTATTGTCTCTGCTGACAGAAAAGAGTTTGTTTATTTATATATTCAAGTGGCTACTGATGAGTTAAAGCTTTTATATATGTTACTGCTAAAAGATAACCATTGGATTTTATTCATCATTAGCCACCTTAGCATCTTTATGTGTAATTCCCCTTTAAGGCTTGAATGAAGGAGGATGGAGGAGCATATAAACAGCATCGCTCCATTTAAATGAAAGATTCATATGTGACGGGACTCGAGCATGCCGAATTGGGTACTCGTGTCGTTTAAATTAATCTCGAGTTTCAAAATCTGGCAAAAGATCTCAACTGATACATAAGGCAACCCAAAAACACAATGATTACGGAAAAATCTTCTCACTAACTCAACATGATTAAATGCAGTTTAAAAAATAAGTGTTTTGTTGCCACCTCTGGAGTTGCAGTGTCGCCCTCCAGTGGACCTTCAACACTTAATGAGTAACGATCTTTAATCTTTCCATTTCCTTTTTTAATCTTTATAATTTATCAGCAACTTAAACGCTGTTGGGATTTTTTAGGCAGTTAGCTCATACCGGCCGATAGTATCGACGTTCCAATTTATCGGTCACCGCCTGGATCTCTCTGATGGAAAGTTCTGCCTTTTCTGCATTCCAGCTGGCCAGAACAATCAACGACGTAGAGACTAGCTGGGCTTTGGGCGCCACGTTCTACTACATCGAGTCTCTCAAATCACACTAAACTCTTCTCGTTCGGGATTGGAGAAGCTGGGACTGGCGATTGCTTGGAACTCTGGGAAATCCAGCCCCAATTCTCTTCTGCTTTGGGAACGTTGTCAGAGATTAAGACAATTATGATCAACAAGGCAACTATTGACTTTGGAATTATTCACGTTGGTATTCAGCAGCAGTTTTGATGGCTGATCAAAAATCAGCTTTTCCTTGCTTTTTTATACTGTACGTATTTTCTAAAATGCTCACGAGGTACAAACTGACCCCGGATCTGCACGCCGATTCTGTGAAGACGCAACTAAGGAGTGTAAAAATCGCTTTGAAACTCCCCCAAAAAAGCCTATAAACTTGATCCTGCTTCTCATGCGCAAACCTACTAATGCTTGTTTGTACAAGGACCTAAGGATACTAAATTAACACAATTTTTTTTTTAATCACTGGAGCTGAGGGAGGGGGTGAAATTCCAAGAATGTCAGAAAATCCTGGGACTGAAGTTGTGAAATTTCTCCCTAATTTATGACTATACTTTTTTCATAAATTTATGACTATAATCTCAGGAACTTCTGACTTTCTCCAGTTTTTCCCCCCTACTGTAGCCCTTATGTGCCGTCGTACTTTTGAAGCACCCCATGAGCCAATTTTTTCTCTGTATTATTGACTTTTATTCTCTGGGAAAACATCAGCATTATCATGATTGTATTGGTCACACTGTCTTCACACAGAATGTGAGTTAGAACTACATACCTCTTATATGTTTAGGGCATTTAATTTCATTGTGTTGGAAAATGCTGGCTGGTTAATTATGGAAATCAATGCTTATTTAACGTTAACTTGAATTGTGCCACAGTTGTTTGATGTCATTTTTTAAATCATAAAATGGACAAACTGGCTATATCTTCGTCTTGCTTCTTTTTTATGTTTGGTACCACACACGTCTTGCCTTATCTGAAGTAACTGCATACAGTAATAGTTTGCTGGGGAGTTGGCCCCTTGATCAGAGGGTCGTTTCAAATGCTAAACGGGTAAAGGTACTGCTGAGGTACTCGTGAACAAGGTATCAAATCCCCAGGAAGCACCTGAATTCAAATCACTACTCAAATTATGTTTGCCACATACTGAAAAAACACCTTTATTTTCCTTATAGTACACATTGGACATTTTATTTACATTAGTTAAGACTAAAATTTCTACTTCTACTTATGAAGTCAATCTAAGAACAAACAGCATAAGCTGAATTTTCATTAAGAATTCTATTCAAGAGTGAGACTTTTCAACACTCCCCAAAGATTTTACAGAAATGGAGAAAAGAATACAGAGATCCGTAAGTGAACAGATTGTACGATCAGAGGAAGGCGTCGCACCATTCGGTTAAACACTGCGAGCAGGACGCTGCCTGTCGAGAGTTTGCGCCGCTGGTGTCCTTCAGCCACTCCTCAAAGAGCTCACGATCCTTCCTCAAGAGCAAGAACTGCCCCAGCACCACAAAAGCCTGTAGAAAAATATGAATGAATTCCAGTGTGGGAGGTAATCTGAAGAATTTATAGTGCACTGCAATGCACAATTCCACCACTAGGTGGCCACAAAAAAGGTCAATCTTTGTAGAAGCTATAAGAGCTGGAATGTTAATATTTTCTGTAGATATGAAGTCAAGATTAAGCTACATAGTCAACCATTAGTCAAAACTACATTTAACAGTTATTTTTAACTTGCCAGAAACCATTTTCAATTCATTAGTGGTTAATAAGTACATTTAGAATATATTTTGTCTCACTTTATCAAAGCCTTTCTCCTGCAACTTCTTGCCCAACACCTCCCCAATACCAGACAGGGCGGTAACCGGTTTGTTCCCCATTGGCTCCGCAATGAAGTCTCTGTGCTTTTGGGAGGTGGTCGACATGTTAGGATGTCAGGATCAAAGCCAAGCTAAAAGTGATATCACAGACAGAAAAGCACTCATACACTTGTTAAGACATGTGGAATCAGTATAAAATCCAGTAGGTTCTGAGTCATCCAGGACATGGACGACTCTTGAGAGGTGAATCAAATGCAATTTCACTTCTTTTAAGTTCTCAAAAACATTTCACCTATCAAGAAGCCTTTCAAATGTCAGGTAAAGCATCTTAAACCCAAGACCTAAAAGAAGTCCAGTAGTCTTAAATTCAAGTTCTCAGAGTACCACAGGGTTCCAAGTTTGAGTCTACAAAAGGAGGTGAATTTTGGAGGCCAAAACCAATTGGAAAGATCTGTTAAATGCCTCTCGGGGTCTAATTAGTGAATATGATTTCACACAACATGAGGAAACACATTTCACAGGGTAGACACCGAGTCAAATACCTTTTCGGTCAAAACCATTTTCGGTTGAGACATGGTGCGCCATGATGGCAAGATTTTAGTATCAGTTTCTTTAATCTTTTGCCCCAAACAAGAGTACATTTGCTTAGTTCAACTTCTCCAAGACTTGTGCAACCTCCATATCCACATCAAAACACAGGATAATCGTAGAAAATCGAATTTTGTCGCGTTCTTACCCGTATAAACGCTCAAATTCACAGCCAAACCAACTAGCGCGCCAGTCCAACTGCTTAAGACTCACGCTAGAGTCACGTGATTTACCTCGCTCTAAACATGTAAATGGAAAATGTGTTCTAATAAAAGTGGTAAATGAATTTAGAACTGATATTTAGAGTGGATAACCATAATTGGTTGTGTTTTATAGAAATGTCAGGAGTGACAATGGGCTTTTGAAGACATGCAAACGATAAACGTATGCAAGTCTAGGACTTTTTTGAAGCATAGCAGTGTCTGACTCGTGTTATAAAAAAAACCTTTAAGATAAGTCTAATATCATCTCGAGTTTATTATAAAAAACCTTTCCGATGAAAACACACTAAAACACGCAATTAGTTTCGCTCATGTTCATTTTCACTGCCCTTCCACAGCAACCCCAAGGTTCTTCCGATGATTGACTTCCGCATGCAGCTTATCAGAAAACAGCACCGAGCAGCGGCCACCAATGGTAGCCAAAGCGAGACGGATAAGATCCCGCCCACTCGCTGTTTTTCAGCTAGTTTTGGATGTTTGCTATATTTCAGTGTGTGAATCGAGTTTATTTTTTAATCCAGTTAAGAAAAAATATTTGCTCTCGGGCTTATAACGTATCATATATGTTCACCTACATTTCTTTAAAAAACAAAAAAAACAGACAAACCCAAAACAATTTATGATCAAGAGCGTATAATGTATCATATCTAAAACGTTTGCAAATTTCTTCCCTCTTAACGTTTTCATTCACTGCCCTTTGATTGATGATTGACGCCCGGGTGCAGAATATAAGAGAAGCGCATAAGCAAGCAGCCGACCAATAAGATAAGAGACAAGAGCCTAAACCCCGCCCACCCACTTGTGCACGTTAGTCTACGATGTTAGTCATATTTATTGTACTTCAAAAAAAAAAAGAAAATAAGAAAATAAGTTAAGGAACTCTGTTTATTTGCCTCCTGGACGTATTAAGAAACACATAAGCTCGCAACGCATGATATTAATCCACCAAAAAGTTCATTCAGTTTCTCTGGCCTTCTATAGCAACGCGATCAGCTGTCTCGATGATTGACGTCCGCCTCTAGCCTATCAAAGAAGGACATAAACAGGCCTCCGACCAATAATAAGCGAGACGAAGGGCCTAAGCTCCCGCCCACCCACTTCTGCACGTTGACACAGGGGCGTGTCCACCAGGAAGCAGGGACAAGAAGCCCAGCTTGAAGTTTCTTCCATATTTTAGAAACCTCCAGTATTCTTTTTACCTTTTTTTAAATATCTCCAACATGGCCAAGCCGCTGAGCGACCACGAGAAGAGGAAGCAGATCAGTGTGAGAGGCATCGCGGGCCTCGGGGACGTTGCCGAGGTTAAGAAGAGCTTCAACAGGCATCTCCACTTCACGCTGGTGAAGGACCGCAATGTGGCTACACCGAGGGATTATTACTTCGCCCTGGCGCACACGGTCCGGGATCACCTGGTCGGACGCTGGATCCGAACCCAGCAGTACTACTACGAGAAAGACCCAAAGGTACCAGAAAAACAATCCGTCCCATCTTGGTTCGGTCAGGGTTCCGGTTCCGGTTGCGGTTCTGGTTCGATTCCTGGAAGTGCTTTTGATCTAATGCAAGAAGGGGTGGAATTAAAACTACTCAATTTACTCTCATTAAGTAGTGTCTTTTTGAGGGGGGGTATTTGGGCTTTTATGAGTATATTTAAGTCTTGAGTACAAATTAACGTAAGTAATCTACTTTACTACTTTTAACTGAGTACGCTGATTGACAAACTAGATTAAAGTGTTTTTTCAAGAGCATCAGACTGGCTCTAGGCAGCAAATGCTCATCATATTTTAAGTCTAATTTAACTTGTACTTGAGTACAAATTAACGTAAGTAATCTACTTCACTACTTTTAACTGAGTACGCCTACAGGTTCAATTACTATTCCCGCAGAATACATATTCACTAAACGTCAGCGGCTTAAAGTGCTCTGGGTAGATTTGGAAAGAGTACTTGAGTACTTTTTCAACACCAGTACTTGTAATTGAGCATTATTTCAGGCAGTGCTTATACTTAAGTACAAATATTCAGTAATTGTTCCACCACGGAATGCAAGTTAGAACTGGAGTTTAGTGCAGGTTCAGGTTTATTGCAAAGTAAGCTTTTGTAACCTACAGGGAATTCGCTTTGGTGGTTGGTACTAAAACAGTTAAGGTTGAGGCAACCGGACAGAAGGCTTCTTCACTATAAAACTAGTTTTCCATCATGTTTTTTCCCCAACACGCAGAAGTGCAGCGTCATTGCAGGGCAGAACGAGCAGCTCCAGTGTTTTCTCCAGTGTGGCCCATATAGTTGGATTTTTGCCAAAACCTCGTGGATCTCAAGAGCTCTCGAGAGGCCCGGGAGTTTAAGTGCCGACTTGCCTTCAGACTCAAATGAAGTGGCTGGACTCCGTCTGTAAAATTTTTCCCTTGGGGCTACAGACCCTAAAATAAATAAATAAATTACTGTAAAATATATTCTGAAATGGTTTATGTCAGAGCTGGAGAGCCAGGCACAATAGACTGATGGTTTTTACTAGAATTTGCTTAGAGAAAATGCAGGACGATACAGATGGAGCTTCTGTGTTAGAGACCGACTGATATATCGAAGTGAATATCTACACAACATGAATCAGGGATTTTTTTTGTTTTTGTTTCTGGTAAAAAAAATCCGATATTTCATAATCATTTTAAACTCTCAAACTATCGAAGTCAGTCCTAGAAGGTTCAAATGGAATCTAATCTAAATAGATTAGTTTTTTGCCTTCTGTAAAACTCCAATAAAACAGCAAGATGAAATTGAGCAAAATTTGAATATAACTTTAAACTCAATATTGGTACAAATATATTGTGATAGAAATGAGCAAACGATATATTGCGCAACTTTGTAGTAAATGATTTCATGTGTTGGATTGAGTGTGCTGGAGCATTTTTTTACAGTCCCATACAGGAAATGCTACGTTGCGTTTGTTGTGTTGCGGTATCGACCTCAAGACCGTTCTTGTGCAAAAGGCTAATGGTGATTGTAAGCAAGCTAGGAAAAGAAGTAAGAGTTGTATTGCATTTCATTTGTTTACTCAACAGAATGGCACGAGTGACGAAATACATAGTTGCAGTATATAACCCTAATCCCCTAATATAATGGTAGGGGAGACACTGTATGACCTTATAACCTCCACCGCAGCCATGAAATAAAATGAGAACAATGTTTGGAAATGAAAGTGCACTTCCTACTAACAAAATGATAAACACATATTAACATGCCTGAGCTTTTGTACTGAGTTTGAAGAAGTGTGTAAACGTTTCTCTTTTTCTCTGTTGTAACTGAGGTGTGTATCAACACAGCTCTCTTTTACAATAACAGTTTTGTACAAGTGTTGAAACCGGGTTGAGTGTGAAGATAATGGCCCAACGATAGGCGCCTTATCGGGAAACTCAAAGAGCAGTGTGTATTTGAGGGGAATTGTGGGTAATCTGTCGTTCTGACTCCAGCTGACCTCTGAGTCATACCGGAGCGCTGATCACTTTTTCCTCCGATACCGATTTTGATGGTTAAAAAAACAAAACATAAATATAATTATATGTCAGCAAATTTATTTCGACAATGACAGCACAGGACAATTGATGCAAAGTAGATGCCACAACACTATCACAAAACATGTTGGGTTCGGTCGAGTTTGGGATTTTTAAAAAATGGCAATAAGGATTGTCATGAATCTTTTAGTCTTTGTTAAAACATATATTCCCCTCGGTGTGCAGCGGATTCACTACTTGTCTCTGGAGTTCTACATGGGCCGAACTCTGCAGAACACCATGATCAACCTTGGCCTGCAGAACGCCTGCGACGAGGCCATTTATCAGGTAAACATTCATTCATTATCATTCATTCATTATCTAAACTGCTTAATCCCAATCGGGGTCGGGTCCCTGCGGTTCAGATAATGACTGAATGAATGCGTGAAATTCCTGTAATATTATTATTATTATTATTAAGTATTTTATAATTACTATAATTATGAAATACCAGTATTTCCTGGTATATAAAAGGATGTTATGAATAATTGTGTGTATACACTTTATATATATATATATATATATATATATATATATATATATATATATATAATGTGTGTGTGTGTGTATATATATATATATATATATGTATGTATGTATGTATGTTATTAGTAGGGAATTAGATGTTTTATATATGAGAGTAAATTAGTTATTGCTTGGTATAAAGATGTTTAACATTTCCATCTTTATCACCTTTAGCTGGGCCTGGACCTGGAGGCTTGGGGGGAGGTCGGGAGGCCGGACTGGGCAGCAGGTGGACTGGGACGACTAGCAGGTAACCGGCTTAATTATATAAATAATAACGGAATAAAATAATTAAATAATCAAGCAGTAATAACAGTCTCCTCACAATGTTAAGCTAGAATACCATTTCATACGATGAATAAGAGTAACAACAGTGTTGAAACAGCAATAAATATTTAAATGTTATAAATATTTCCAAAATATTTACTGCTTTGTTAGCAAATGCTAATGCTAATTTAGCTGTTACCAGGAATTAGCGACGTTAGTATCCAAATCCATGCAGAAATTTGTGTTAATTAGCAACAAGAAACCTAAGAAAGGGATGTGTATTATCAAGTGGTGCTTCATTCTCTCTCTTTTATTTTCTCATTCATTTATTTTCTCTCTCTCTCTTTCGCTCTAGCGTGCTTTTTGGACTCCATGGCAACCCTGGGCTTGCTTGGTGTCTGATTCACGGCATCCGCTTCTGAGTTCGGCATCTTCAATCGAAGATCTCTGACGGCTGGCAGGTGAAGCGCACGCACTCATCCACCTCATTTCTTCCTTTTTTATTCTTTCTTTCTTTTTTCTTTTCGTCTCTTATCTTTCCTCTCCCCTTTTGTCCCAGGTGGAGGAGGCTGGCCAACTGGCCCATGGCAACCCGTGGGAGAAGGCTGCGTCAGGTACATGCTGCGGTGCGCCTCTCTCGGCCGTGTGGAAAACTCGGGGGTCGGGCCAGTGGGTGGACCACTTTCAGGAGGCGGAAGTCAATAGCGCCGCTGGACCGTCCTCGTTGCAGCTGCGGAGTCACTAGTTACTCTCTTAATCTAACAATCTGCTGGTCACTACATTTCATTCCATCCACTTTTTCTTTCTTTCTGCCTTTCATTTTTGTCTGTCATTCTCTTTTCGTCTGTCTTTTATTCATCATTCTTTCTTTTTTCTTGCAGTCAGTTTGTTCTTTTTCTTTCTTTCTTGCTGTCTGTTCTTCCTTTCTTTGATGCAGTCTTTCATTCTTTCTTGCTTTCAGTCCTCCCTTGTTGTCTTTCTTTCCTTTTTTCTTTCTGCCTGTCTTCCGGTCTTTAGCCTTCTGCCTTTTTGTCTCTTTCTTGTTCATTTAATGTGAGAGAGTTTGGAACTACTTGATATAGGAAGTAGTGGTTGCAGCCCTAGAAACAGTTAACACACTCTCTCTCTCTCTCTCTCTCTCTCTCTCTCTCTCTCTCTCTTTCTGTTTCTTTTGTTAAGGTGAGGTGTTGGCAATGCCCTAAACATGGTCCCCGGATATAAGAACAACGATTCAACACCATGAGGCTGTGGTGGCCAGCTCCCTTGACTTCAACCTGCAGGAGTGTACGTTCACATGCACACACGTACACTTTTATTGGTGTTGACATTTTTGCTACAAACGTCGAATTGCAGTGTAAGTTGGCTCCAGCATGACTAGACGTTTGCAAGTATGTTTATTTCAAGGGCACAAAATTGGAAGGAGAAACATGAACTGGCCAAACGTCTATTTAATGACTTGAAAAAGAGGTGGAGAATGTGGTTTGTGAGGAGGGCCGAAGATAACTTCTAGAATACTAACGGCTGTAAGATGAGAGGAATCTGGCAACCCGACCAGCGTTACCCGCCATTCCTTCTGTTGGAGTGTGAACACAGATTCTACAAAGGGAAGTAAAGGAGATTCCTTCAAGTTGAGAAATGTGGGTTTTTTTTGTTTGTTTTTTTTTTGTGGGGGGGGATATGTGTTATGTGAAATAATACATAATACCGTGTGCATACATTATTGCACCCACACAATGCATGCACAACGCGCATAAACACACATGCTCAAAGCTGTACTGCCTTGGCATGCACATGCACTAGAGGTGTGAACCTTCACTGGTCTGGCTTCTTTTAATGCGTGCTTGATTCAATTCGCGATAATGATGTCACCGGTTCGTGCGATATTTCGATGCATCATGATGCATGCCATCAATTTTTCTACCTTCACATTGCACGCAGATTGGGCATGAGTTGCAGATCGGGCAGCCGCAGTTACTACCGGGATGTTCTCTTTAGCTAGAATTTTTATGCCGTAGCGAAAATCTCCAAGCAGTGTCATTATGGTGGACTTCCAGGGGGGACCGGGCCACTGGTTGAAAATAAAATATTTATATATATTTAAATATTTAGATGTTAAAAAAAAAAAAAAAAAAAAAGTATATAACATACAATATTGAAACATGTAAATACTCAAACAAGTCTCTAAAATTGATGTTTATGCCGCGAGAATCAATTAAAAATTCATTTTTAAACCAAGCGTTTGCTTTGTGATTGCTTTTTTTTTTGTATATACCATTAAACCTCGTAGTTCATAATGAATTGACAGAATATTAACTGAGTTTTGGGGAAGGGAAGAAAAAGCCCTGGTCAGAGTGTAATGATGCATATATTTAGTTCCTCTTTGGCTTCGGCGGTGTGCTTTAATAAGATGAAGTGTGTCTTTTTTGACTTCTGTTTTTGCGTGTCTGTGTGTGTGTGTGTGTGTGTGTTGTAGTTAATGTGGGCGACTACATTCAGGCCGTGTTGGACAGGAACCTGGCGGAGAACATCTCCCGCGTGCTGTACCCCGCGACAATGTGAGTACACACCACTAATGAAATTTTGTGCCTTTGGGAGGATATTTTTTGGCATGCTGGCCGATAATCCGTGCATTGATTTTTCGATTTGTTTTTAAAATTAAAACCAAATGGGAAAATCAGAGATTTCATGATTTGTTTTAGCATTAGCTTTTTGAAAGGTTTGGCTTTTACTATATTGGCCAGTTTATGTGTGTGTGTGTGTGTGTGTGTAGTTTTTGAGAAGAGTTGAGGTTGAAGCAGAATTGCACAGCCAGTGGCGGCGCTGCAGGACATCATCAGGCAGCTTCAAAATCCTCCAAGTTGGCTGCAGGGGCTGATAGAACCTCCTGTGACAGCTTCCCCGCGATAAGAGTGAAGCTGCCTCCTCTCCTTCTCATCCCTCCATCCGTCTCCTTTCTCTCTTACTCTTACTATGTCTCTCTTTCCCCTCCTTTTCTCTCTCGATCCGCCTCCCCTGTTCTTCCTCTCCAGCTCTGCTCTCCTTCCCCCCTCTCTCTTTTCTTGTTTTTGATATCTCCTGCTTATTCCTTTTCTCTCTCATTCTCTCTCTCTCTCTCTTTCCTCAGGTTGCCATCAGCTGAATGACACTCATCCGTCTCTGGCCATTCCTGAGCTCATGAGGATCCTGCTTGATGTGGAGAAGCTCAGCTGGGAAAAGGTGTTTTGCTTTGTCATGCTGACAAGCCACACCTCAGTTGATAAACTGCTCAATAGACTGAACATTGGGAGGTCTGCTGGAGTTCACCCGAGTGTGTGTGTGTGTGTGTGTGTGTGTGCGCGCATTCAGGCCTGGGAGATCACCACCAAGACGTGTGCCTACACCAACCACACCGTGCTGCCCGAGGCTCTGGAGCGCTGGCCGGTTTACATGTTTGAGAAACTCCTGCCCCGACACCTGCAGATCGTCTACGAGATCAACCAGAGACATGAACGTCAGTGTTCCTCTCTCACACACACCAACACAGACAGACATGGACACATACATACACAAAGAGACAATTAAACATACTTGTGGACGCAGAGAGACACTTGCAGACACAGAGAGACACATACAAAGACATGCAGACACAGAGAGACACAAAGACATGCCGACACAGAGAGACATACACATGCAGCGGGCCTGAGAGACACATACAAACATGCAGACACAGAGAGACACATACAAACATGCAGACACAGAGAGACACATACAAACACATGCAGACACGGAGAGACAAACACATGCAGACACGGAGAGACACAAACACATGCAGACACGGACAGACGCATACAAACACATGCAGACAGGAGGAGAGGCGCATGCAAACACATGCTGAACCTGGAGGCGCATACAAACACATGCAGACACGGAGGGCAGCATACAAACACATGCAGACCACGGAGAGGCGCATACAAACACATGCAAACCCGCGGAGAAGCGCGCCTAAGCCTATGCAGCCGCGGAGGCAGCATACAGCTTTATGCGAACCGCGGAGAGCGCGCCACAAACACATGCAGACGGAGGGCAGCATACAAGCCTTTACTGAACGGAGAAGCATACAAACACTTGCAGGCACAGAGCGCCTGTGGGCGGAGAGACAATTGCTGGCCAAGGGCACATAGACACTTGTGGTAGCGGAGACACTTGCGGGCCAAATACAAACACTTGCGGACACTTACAAACACCTGCAGATGCCAAGAGACACTTGTGGACACTGAGAGATGCTTGCGTTTGCAGAGAGACAGTTACCCAGACACAGAGAAGGCACTTGCAGACTTACCGCTTTTGTTCTTTTTCTGTTTGACTTTCGTCTCCTGCTTCCTCCGCTCACGCTTTCTCTTCTTTTTTTAGAGGGTAGCAGCCCTATATCCAGGCGATACGGACCGTCTGCGCAGGATGTCCCTGATCGAGGAGGGCGACCCCAAGAGGATCAACATGGCCCACCTGTGTGTGGTGGGCTCCCACGCCAAATCACTTGAGGTCGCCGCATCCTCCGACATGCGTCCAAAGAGCACGCGATGTAAGTTTTTAACGCAGCATGCCGCAGACCAGCCTCACGTTAGTTGTCCTTTAACATCGCCTCCTTCTTTCTTCTCCCCAAGGTTCAAAGACTTTTGCGACGTCGAGCCCGAGAAGTTCCAGAACAAGACCAGCGGGATCACTCCTCGCCGCTGGCTCCTCCTCTGCAACCCGGCCGCCGACATCGCCGCTGAGGTTTGGTCGACTCTGCCTTGCTCTAAAAGTCGGGTCTCTCTAATGTCAGCCGAGCTGAACAATGTGCGATGTGTTTTTTCGCTGCAGAAAATCGGCGAGGGCTTCCTGACCGACCTGTTCCAGCTGAAGAAGCTTCTGGACTTCATTGATGACGAAGCCTTAATCGAACCGCATTGGCTAAAGTCAAACAGGTCAACAGCACTGTGCCTTCCTGGATGGATGGGCCGGATAGATGAGTTTGAAGCACAGATTATACCGATACTTTTTGGCAACAATGATGGAAACGGTGTAAATAAGTATATAACAGACACAGAAATACATTTACTGACATGGAGAGACATAGACAGATGTATACAGATGTAAACAGAGAGACACAAATAGGTATATTACAGACACAGTGGGACATATACATGACGGACACAGACAGATGTGTACAGACACAGAAATTCATAACACAGACACAGCGAGCCACAGACAAACATACAGAGAGACACAAAGAGGAATATCACAGACACGATGAGACATATATAGACAACACAACCAAGACACAAATGGTGTACAGACACAAATGGGATGAATTACAGATACATATAGACATACAGACACAGAGACATAGACAGATGCATACAGACACAGAGAGACACAAATAGGTATTTTACAGCACAGAAATACATATACAGACACAGATGGACATATACAGACACAGATGGACATATACACACATGTATCGGCAGTGAGACATAGACTGACATACACATATATGTTACAATTTATATGAAATCTGTGTGTGTGTGTGTGTGTGTGTTTCCAGGAGAACAAGCAGAAGCTGGCAGCTTACCTAGAGAAGCAGTACAAGGTGAAGATTAACCCCGAGTCCATCTTTGACATCCAGGTCAAGAGAATCCATGAGTACAAGAGGCAGCTGCTCGAACTGCCTGCATATCATCACCTTCTATAACGAATCTGCGAACACACGTACCATGTAACTGTCCATATACCATACATGGACGCTAATGCGTGCTGAACTGGTGGTGTTTGGCCTCCGCCTTTTGGTAGCCTGAGGAATTGCATTGTTCTTATTGTTGTTATCTTTCAGGTTGTAAGCCCCAGTAAAGATCTGTGGCGATTCAGAGTTGGACGAGTGAGAGGGTGAATGAAGAATGTGCAAGAGAATGAATGAAAGTGAGTGAGAGGATGAATGATAGTCAGTGGGTGAAAGAATTGAATAAAGATTGTACTTGGTGAGTAGAGAGAATGAGCATAAAGGGGTTTGAACGCTTCATTCCTTTTTCCATCGTTTTCAAATCCTTTTTATGTGCTATTTAATTCATGCCCATTCTGATTTCCTTCTTTATAGGGATTAAAAAGGAGCCCAACAAGAAGTTTGTGCCGAGAACCATCATGATTGGAGGCAAGGTGGGTTTATTACCAAAAAACAAGCTTTGTCAGTCTTAATTAAAATATTAAAATATTATTAATATTAAAATATTAATTGTAATTAATCCCACTGACTGTATTTTAGTTGATTTTCTGATTTAATAGGAATGGAAGTGATTGTGTTAATCAATATCAATAAAATCGAATGAGACTTATCGACTTTGTGATATATCAATATATCGTATCGAACTGAAACTTGGCTTGTTTTGAAGCGCTTCATTTTGTGTGTACCGCCCCCTGCAGGCCGCCCCGGGCTACCACATGGCTAAAATGATCATTAAGCTGATCACCTCGGTGGCAGAAGTAGTGAACCACGACCCCGTGGTGGGCGACCGACTGAAGGTCATCTTCCTGGAGAACTACAGGGTCTCGTTGGCCGAGAAAGGTGGAGGAATAAAAATAAGAATTTTTAAATTAAATCTCACTTACTCTGTTGTTCACCAATGTTTTCTCATTTGAGATTTGTTCTCTGGCAAGAACGGAATCTGTGAACGCTGAAGATCACTCTCAAGCGAATTTTATTGCAATCCACGTTTGTGAAAAACATTTGCTTTTTGGATTCTGTATTTGACGTGTTGTCGTTGTTGTTGTGGTGCTGCAGTGATCCCGGCGGCCGACCTATCGGAGCAGATCTCCACGGCCGGGACGGAAGCTTCCGGAACGGGCAACATGAAGTTCATGCTTAACGGAGCGCTGACCATCGGCACCATGGACGGAGCCAACGTGGAGATGGCAGAGGAGGCAGGAGAGGAGAACCTCTTCATCTTTGGCATGAGGGTGGAGGACGTGGAAGCCATGGACCACAAGGGGTGAGTGAGAGGGTGAACAAGAGGATAAGGGCGTGAACGAGAGAGTCAGAATGAGATAAATGAGATAGCAGGTATGTTATTGAGAGGTTGCTCAAGAAAAGTGAGAGAGTGAAAGACAGAGTAATAAGGCGAAAGGGTGAAGTAGAGTTAGAGAGTAAAAGAATGAATGAGTGAGGGAGTGAATAGGCTAGGGATTGAGTAATACCGACAATGAGTGAGATGATGAATGCAAGTATTTTGTGTGTTTGCGCAGCTACAACGCTCGTGAGTACTATGACCGGCTGCCGGAGCTCAGACAGGTTGTGGATCAGATCCAGACGGGATTCTTCAGCCCCAAAGAACCAGAACTGTTTAAAGACGTCATCAATATGCTGATGCATCATGACCGGTAAGTGTGTGTGTGTTAGATTATTTTAGGGACAAATTTCAGACTATACATTAAAATTAATTCTAATTTAAACAAAACCGACAAATCGGAACCTCTGATGTGTTTCTCAGATCTTTTTTCGTGCCCTTATTCTTTTTTTAATGCTTCCAATACAAAGACTTCAAGGACATAAAATATTCACTTTGCCAAGTGTCATGGTAACCAGAAAATCTATGTTATTGGTGTTACCTGTCAGTGGTCAAAATGTTATGGCTGGGCCGGCATGTGTCGCAGTTGTAAAACTAAGATAGAAAATGTATAATTTAAAAAACTACGCTTAAAATGTGTTTTTTTTTTTTTTTTAATGAATCTTTTGAGAGGCTGTGTGTAAAACCATAAATATTTTTTGCCACAGTTTCAAGGTATTTGCTGATTATGAGGCTTATATCAGCTGTCAGGAGAAAGTCAACGAGCTGTACAAGGTGAGCAATAAATATCTCAAGTAAAAGTGAAGATTTTCCTACCAGTAAAGGTACTGTACTCAAATGGTGAAAATGCTGCACATTTCCGTGTTGGCAAAGAATACAATATACAGCTCCGGGAAAAAATAAGAGACCGTTACAGGTTGCTATTATAGTTGCAGGTCTGTGAAAATAAAAAAAGCAGTCCATATTTTAATATATAAGTGCAATTCTGGTTTTATAGCAGCTGGTCCATGTGTTTTATTGTAACACTTATACACCTGATTCAGAACAAACAGACCATGGCACATGAGGACACCGTGGACTTGTGGACCATATTCTATTAATGGCACAATTGTAAAATAATATATGTTTAACTTCCATGTTAGATTAAGATAATTTACTCCATGAGATAATAAAATAATAGATAAGATTTTGTACTCCATAACTGTTTGGAATTTTGAAATAACCATGGTTAAGTTATAAAAGAACATTGACTTACACAGACACACAGCCACAAATTGTAACACCAATGCAGGCGAAATGCAGCTTATTTTTTTCCAGAGCTGTATATAAGTGAAGAGTATGTTACATAATATTTTCAGTACTTTAAACCAAAGTACTCAAGTAGTATACACCACTAGTGTTTTAGGTATTCAGTACTGTACTTGGATTAAGTGTTGTCACTATTATCAATACTCAATACTGTAACGGAGTACCAGTGCTCAGGTACTATACACCTCCAACGTGCCTTTACTTTGCTACTCTGTTTGAACATCATGTTGAGTACTTTATACTGTCATTATTAGCAGTACTCAAGAGCAGAACCAAAGAATTGGTACTTAAGTACATCAAGTACTAGTGTACTGGTACTTGTTACTGTTCTTGAGTATTACTAGTGAGAATAGTCCAAGGACCTAACACCCAAAATATGAAGTACCAGCACACCAGTGGTTATTAGTAGTAGAGCACTGGTACTTTTTATTAATAGTGATAATACTTGTTCCAAATACAAAAGATCAAAAATTATACTCAAGTACAGTAACAAAGTATCAGTATTTAAATTACTTGTTTAATCCTCAATTACTTGTGTTAATTCTCAGTTCAATTACAAAGTATTCCAAATAATATTCAAGTACAGCACACCAGCATAGTACTTGAGTACTGGTAATAGAGTATTGATAATACTCAGTTCGAGTACAAAGCACTCAAATGCAGTAAGAAAGTACCAGCACACCAGTGGTTTATAGTACTTACTTGAGGACTGGTACTTTTGTTATTGTCCTTAAGCATTATTTTGAGCCCTGTGTACTTGGCATGTTCAAGTACTTTACACCACTAAACACTTCTGAATTTGTATTTTTTCTGGAACCTCCCTTGTTCCAGAACCCCAAAGACTGGACCAAGAAGGTGATCAGGAACATCGCCGCTTCCGGCAAGTTCTCCAGTGACCGCACCATTTCCGAATATGCCCGGCAAATCTGGGGGGTGGAGCCGTCTGACGTGAAGATACCACCGCCCAATGAGCCGCGGGATTAATTCCTGGCCGTGCCCACTTGCTCCACCCACTCCGCTCTACTGCATCTGTACCTCTAACTCACTCATGCTTGAGTTTCCTTCATGTAGCTGGTTTTTCCAAGGCCAAATGTGTGATCCTTTTTTTTTTTTTTACTTTTTGTTTTGCACATAGATTCAACTTTAATGAGCGTTTTTATTTAGAAAAACGTAATTTTTTAAATAACAATTTCATTGAGTTGATCTTGTCCTGTCTAATATCGATCATCTAACTCCTTAAAGGGCTTGATATGTAGCATGTTTGAGTGCCTTTACGTGCAATTTTTAAAACTTTCGCAACACTGCTTGTGCCTGCTGAGTGAGATTTAAGGACTTGAATTATAAATCCTGGTCTAAAGCAACTTTGGGCAAAGAATGAAGCGTGTATTTAGTTTAAAACCACGCTCAGTCACTTGCGGGTACCAACTCAAGCCTTAAGTTTGACACTCCACTGTTAAATACGGTTACTTTGGTTTAAAATGACTTGATATAGCACTTACTAGATGATTTAGCTGAGAACTTTGGACTGATCTGTTTTCTGCACTGGTTAATTTAAGAGCTGGATTTATTCAAATATTTAACCTCAAAGAATGTTTCAACCACAGTGTTGATTCTTGCTGTCAGAATACTGAAACCGTTATGGCATTACGTATGTTTGTGTGTTTGTGTGTATGTGTGTCCTGATGAGTTTACACATTTCACTGAGGCCTTTTTTTCATCCGAGCACTTTTCAGATCAATACTAGATGTCTGCAATATTATGACTGCCAATAAAACGGCTTTAAACAGCAAATGATTAATTTTTTGTGTGTGTAATGAAAAAAGTGGGAATACCATTCCACAGAGGAGAAGTTAGTTCTACAATATTTTATCATTTATTGGTTAAGTTTGAAGTCTTTTCTTTGAAATCTTTTTAACAGTGTATAATCGATGGCCCTGTAGTCAGATAAATATATTTTGCTATTGAAGTAAGATGCTGGAAGTGTTTGTCACCTTTATTTTTGTCAATTCTATAACTGTGTTAATGGGTTAAGTAAGAATGGGTCATGATTTTCAAACTGAATAGTTGATTTAATCATAAAATATCGATTAGTAAATAATTTTCACGGGTTTTTAAGTCGTTTGAACGCTGTGCTGGATTTACTCCAAGACAATAACGAATTTGTGTCATGGTATTAACAGTTACATAGCTATAAATATATGTATATGTAAAATTACGAGCAGAAGGGTTGCCTTTACTTTGTACATTTAAGTTTTTGTTATACGTGAAACCCTTCGTTTTTATTTTATTTAGGTATGCTATGTCATAAATACATGTTTGACATTCGTAACAAACCAAATTGATTTTGTTTGTGAATAGAACTTTGCCGCCACAACACAGTGACATGCTGTAGGGAGGAGCGAACCCCCTGCCGTACTGTTCCAAACAGCAGCAGTGGTTAAGGCCGCAACTAGACCGAGTTACAAAATTGTTGTAATTTAGTACTTTCATCCATAAACCACAGCAAGAAAATGGCGAGTCGCGATGAAATTGCTTCTGACGAACCTGACCAACCAGAAAAGAAGGTGAGCAATTTATAACAAGCTGAGCGAGTTATTGTGAAAAATACGGGGGGACAGGGCAACGCAACACCGTCTGGGCCTGCTAACGCCCCCGGCACCCACATAACTCAACACCGAGGCGGCGCGACGCAGCTGGCCGACACACAAGCACCCCGCGCCCGGAAGCAAACGCGAGGCAAGCGCGGGGGGAGTTAGCATCAGGCTAAAGGCTAGTCGGCGCTACTGTCCACCCTGCTCTCCAGCGCTGGCTCACAATAAAATCGTGTGTGGTTCTAGCATCAGAACCAGCGTGAAATAAATAAATAAATAAATAAATAAGTGTGTCGTCTTTATTTATACAATATTTATTTAAAACATGGCTAATCGGGGACTCGGGCTAGCCGGGTTAAGCTGCTACCGAGCCCGACAGAGAAGCCTCTTGGTCCGATAATAGCCGGTTTGTTAGTCTCCATAAACATAAACTGCACTGTTCACCGCAGATATTTAATTAGTTTTTAATCAAAAATAGTTAGCAATTCTATCTGCCGAGAGACCTTACACATCACTAGTTTATACTCCATACGTTGCTACAGTAACAAACTCATCCATGCTACATTGCAGTCATAGAGATGCTGGTTTAAAAAATAAAATAAAATAGATTGTTTATATATTATACTCGTATTAAACTGTTGCAGATCACATTTCTTGCACGAAAGTTCATTCCAAGATTGTAATTGTAGTTTTTCGCCGCTTGACTCCTGTTGCAGTATTTGCACATATTATTGAATAAGTCATGTAACTAAAATTGCGCATTTTTCTTCTCTACCTCTAGTTTAGTCTTTATATTTCGTATCTTTTATATATATTCTTTGTACTCTGTAAAAACAGAAGCCATGTCAGCTTCTCTCTCTCTGTACTTGTATATAGCCGAGGTGACAATAAAGTTGACTTTCACTTTGACTGGAGGAGGTTTGCACAAATGATATGCTTGGCTTATGTGTTTCTAACTTCAACAGCCATCATTTAAGTGAAACTCAGCCCAAAAAGTTTTGCAGTCAACCAGTATTGAACCAAATATCATGTGAAAAGTAGAGGATGGATCCAAAATGAAAACCTTGATCAAGTTTTGTTACATCACTTAATATTGAATAGGAGGTCTATTTTTATTAATGAATTAAAGTGATTTTAAATCAGCATATTATATTCTCTCATATTGACCACAGGCTCCTGAATTGTAGCAGACTTTGTGATGTCGGCAGATTTTTGTCCACTGAATTGATTTAATATCTTGCTGTTTCTAATAGTCGGTCGGTGACTTTCACAATTTAAATGTTCACTTGAAAAATATTGATTTAACTTTATTGGTTTGCTTACTTCCCCCTTAAGAAACTCAAACTGGATTGTAAAGATCCTGAGACAGAAAAGAATACTGTAAGTGAAATGCATCATACATTTTTTGCAACATTTTACATGTAAATGTCTGTGTTATATTCACTGATAGTAGATATTAAAACAATTTGAACTGATCTTTGCACACCAGCACAACGGATTTGAAATGATCAAATTAGTATTTTTAACATCTTGTTTGCTTTTTTTCTGTAAGCAACCCAAACTGGATTGTGAAGATCCTAAGATGGAAAAGAAACCTGTAAGTAAAGTTTCCAGTAACAGTCAAACATTGTATTGTGAATATTCATTGCAGTAGCACATATATATCAAAGCTTGAAGGCCATGTGATGACTTGAAAATAACTAACAAAAGCCTACGACTCTGCAACTTGTATTTAGTACATTCAGCAGCACCTCCATACACAAAGCTGACTCCATCTGTAACTGTTAGGGAGTTGGCCCTGTGTTTGAAAGGTCACTGGTTTAAGTCCCAGACAGGTAAAGGTACCTACTTTACAGATGGGGCAAATGCAGAGGTCACATTTGGTTGTGGTGCACTGTGTGCTATGCTGTGTTCACAATGACAAAAGAATCACTCACTTAAATTCAGCCTTTCAAGGCATGAAACAATGCCTTGACCTGACTTGGTTGCTTTCAACAGGGACTTGCTTGATTAACTTCCAATAAGAATGTACACACTTTTCTCTTATTTTGCTTTTACAACTTTGCTCTTTTAGGTGGAGTTTGATGTGCAACCCAATTCACAGAAAATGACAGAGATTTTCGTCAAAGGCCAACACCTGAGCATTCCAGAACTGAAAAAGCTCATAGAGGAAGATCGTACACTATGGACGAAGATATGTCAGAATTCCATATTGCCCACTGCCTCAATCAAATCCAGGATGATACCATATAAACCGAAAATACTGGATTTTCTGAATAAAACCGTTCCAAGGTATCCAACCCCAGTAGAATTTCACGTTTCACAAGTAGCCCACTCTACTGTTGCTTTTGACAAAATCCTGGAGACTGAGAAGTTTTGCCCACCCGATTCTAATGACAATAATCACTGGGAATTCTCATGGTGGGACCTAAAAATCAGCAAAGATGAGATGAGAGCAGCAAGAAAAGACTACATTCAACATAAAGCAAAACCAGAAGAACGGTACCGACTTGATGTTAGAGACTCATTCCTACACAAGTTCACCACATCCCCGGTCTTCAGACTCTACGAGTCCCGTTACGGCAATTATCGCTTCACCTTTCCCCTGCGTGAGCTGATCGAGTTGTACAAGGAGCAGAACTGTGGAGGTAAAGAACCAGTTCTCCGAGTGTTCAAGACCTCGTTCTACCTACAGGAGATTGTCTACGCTGTGCTGATTCACAGCCCTGAGGATAATGAGAGATTTCAACATCTCCCATCCCTGGATGACAGCCAGTTGGTTCGTTATCAGGATGGAGAAATTATCTGGCACGCCCAGGCCATATGTGAGACTCATAAATATGAGCTGTATTCAAATCAACAGCTTCGCCGAAATAAACACGTATTTTACGTTTGGGATCAAGTGAGTGTTGCCTTTCACTTACCTAAAGTTGGTGAATTTCGCAAGTCCCTCAAAGTCCCGAGAAGAAGGCTCATAGAGGGTCTCGAGTCCTGCAGACTTGCCGAAAAGAATCTCATCCGATTGCCGAGGAATGACGGATCAGAAGCAAAGAAAATTGTGGAAAAGTATAAAAAGGAGTTAGAAGAACAGAATGAAAAAGCAAATGATCCAGAAGAGAAACTGAAGGAGAAGAAAGATGATTGTTTTGACAAAAAGGAGCCAGAAGATAAGAGGGAAAAAGCAAATGACCTAGAAGAGAAACTGAAAGAAAAGAAGGACGATTGTTTGGACGAAAAAGAGCCAGAAGAGAAGAAGGAAAAAGCAGGTGATTCGGAAATGAATGCTTTGGGAGAGGAGGATGAGAAAAATGAAGTAAAAGACCAGATGGACAATGTGGAAGATGCTAGGTGAAGATTTTGAAGACATAACTTTTTCAGTCAGACACAGTCTTTAACTGACAGTTGTAAATAATTGATGTGATTTATTATTCTTGTTATTTTTTCTAATTTCTTTTGGGATATGTGTGTGTTTGGGAAACAAAAGTTGATGGCAGTTGGTGGCGTAACAATAGGGTGTTCGCCCCGTGATCTGAAGGTCGCAGGTTCAAATCCAGGACTGGTAAAGCTACCACTGAGGTACCCATGAGCCAGGTACTGTGCCCAAGCGCTGCTCCTTCATGGATGGGTTAAATGTGTACTGTGCTGTGTTCACAATGACAAATAATCACTCACTTTCAAAATATTGGTTCATGATTTTTACTGGCAGGATGATTATAGTCATATCTAGCTTATGTTGTTTTTTATGATGTGCTTTCCTGTTTTGTTGTTTACATAGTTGGGGTATTAATTAGTATTAGTAACTCTTTTTTTGCATACATCCAGACCTTTGAAAGCCAAAGGAAAAAAGACAGAAAGCTCTTTGAAATGGCAAATGAATAGAGCAATGGAAAAAAGTTGAATAAATGTCTCTTTGTCACAATGATACACAATAATAAACCATCTGACTTTCACACAATGTACCATTTTCTGTAGCCACTCATCAGTTTGCCAGATAGAGAAGAACCAGAACAACCCAGCCTCTTGGCCCTTAGTTACAGTTGGATACAACAAACACAAGATACAATCAACAATATAGCAATAATAGAAACACCCTCAGTTCTGACATCATATATAAATCGTGGCGCGGGGACACAAGAGCAGTTGCCCTTAAAGACAGTCAGCTGAAGAACACGGTTGTAATTTGTTATTTTCATCTGTTGAGCAGAGAGAGAATATGCAAGGGCACCAACCAGAAAACAAGGTAGGCAGTTTGAACAAAAACTTAACAAACTAAACAAGAAAATCAGAAGCTAAGTGAAAAGTTAGCATTGCCGTTCTCATTGTTTATTCTTTCATTTTTCCTTCTTCTGTTGTTGAAATTGTTTTTTAAGAGATGTTGTACTTCAACTTCATTACAAGTAGGGTAAACATACCACTTAAACTCACCCAAATCTTCGATCGAACAGTTCTTGAGTAAAAGACGGTATTTTCACAGGGAAATGAGAATTTAAATATTAAAACATTTAACTTAAACATGAAAAAAATCCAGTGCAAATAAATTAAGCATTTATGCAGAGAATCATATGAATGCATCTCTCTTATAATTATTTTTAACGTTAACAACGTTTAAATATTGTATTCAACATTTTTATTTATTTAGTTGTGCTTGTTACAATTATTTGATGAAAGTCACAAGAGTTAAAGAGTATTAGACCTAAAAGCATTAACATGAAGAAAAAAATCATCATATTGAGAATCATATCTCTTTTAAAATTATTTAAATGTTTCTTGGGGAAATGTGTCAGTTGGAGCCAAACATAACTCCTTTTAAAAAGAAAACTGTTTTTCGACTTATATTCGCATTGGCATTCTCTGTAAGTGAGTGTAAAGGGAGCACCCTGAGCTTAATGAGAACAGCAAGAATTTGGGAATAAAAATATAGTGGATTTATTTTAAGATGAGTTTTTTGCCTCATAAATGTTCTAGATCATGTACATAATTGCATACTAGTACACAGAAGTTAGAAATACTGATAGCTTTTTTTTCTCAATGATGCCACACTGAAGCACTCCCATTTTTCTGCTGTACACTTTAAGCTCATATTAAAATTATTTGAAATCTTGAAAAATACAATAACCTACAAATATTAATTCTCTTTGTTTGTGCTTAATGGGTACATGAGCTTAATAGGGGCGATTACCCTAGTTTGTCTTGTACAAATCATTATAACATATGCTAACACATTGGCTTCAACAGCCAGATCTCCCACACAGTCAATAAAAGCATGTTTGGCTTTTCAATGTCCGTGAATTTCCAAATGTGATGCGAATACATGTAGATCTTCATTATGCATTACATAATTCAAAGTGACTTGTCCTAATTGTAATCTAATGAAATGCATCAGACACTCTTAACTTTGAATATTTCCATACACTTGAAATCACACCCAGTGAACTTTGGTGCACCCTTGGGACTTTTTCCCAATCTGACAAAAAGAATTCTACCTGATTACCGGGGAATGACGGATCAGAAGCGAAGGAAATTGTGAAAAAGTGTAAAAGGGCGTTAGAAGGCCACAGTGAAACAGAAGAGCAACTGAGGGAGCAGAAAAGACGATTCTTTGAAAAACAAGGATGAAGTAAATGATTCAGAAATGGCTCAGTAGAAGAGCAGGATGCAAAAATTGTGAAAAAGGAGATAAAAGATGAGACGGATGATTTGGAAATGGTAGGGTTAAGAGTTTTTTTGGAGACAACTTTTTCTTAATGAGTTTTTCTCTTTTTCAGTTATTCACTTTTTTCATATCTTAATTTGTTGTTTCTTTCTTAAAGCAACCCGAACTGGATTGTGAAGGTCCTAAGATGAAAAAGGAGCCTGTAAGTGAACTTTTCAGTCACTGTTAAATATTGTTTGACACATTTACATGTAGATATTGATATTGTGTTCATTGCAATAGTAGATATCAAACATGGATGCCTCAAGTCAAAAGTGATGTGTGATGTGATGACCGCTGACTCACTTGAAAATCATTAGCATAGCCCTGCGGCTTGCAGCTGCAATGACATTCTTTGCGATGTAAATGCGCTGTGTGTGGGCGCTTGCGACTCATGTGGAATGCCATCACTCATACAAACCCTCCAGTTCAATAAAATCTTCCCTTTATTACAAACTCATATTTTAGCAGATAAATAACAACAACCAGCGTTCTAGTCACAATACAGCTATTTACTCGATATTTTTAGTGTCTTCTCCAGACTTACGTCCATTTCATTATTGTGATGCGCCTCCGTGTCATGCGTGGGGGATTGTTGGAAATGTAGTTCTCTCCCACAAAGAGAGAATGTGTCGAGATGCATATTGTGTATCGCGATATAGCCACAATATTCCCTACAATAAAGTGAAAGTACATAAGATAAAACCAAATTACTACATTAATCATAATTCGAATGTTACAATGTAGAACTATAAAGTCGAATGACATAAAATAAAACCACATAACTACATAAATCATATTAAGACATAACGAGTTATAATGTAAAACAACAAAGTGAAATGGCAGGAAAAAGAATGAAAGATGCGAATAGAAATTTGTGACTCGGTAGCGAAGCTTCTTTTTTGTTATGACAGCTTTAAAAAGTTGTGTTTATAAAGAAACTAACCTCTAACAAGGTTCATATAAGAACTGGGTGGTTTTCTGCAATTTCATGTCAGTTAGGCCACTCTATATTTCAAAACAGTATTTTGAAGATATATAGAGTTCATTAGTGCCCCATATTGTTCAAAAAGCGGGATAGTGCATGTAACGCACTGATGACATCTAGTGGCACTGGTGTTGGCATGTATCTTGGACCAAAATTGGTCCATTTAGGCAAAGCAGCAATTAGGCCAAGCAGTCTGGAGTATCAAGGGTTGATGGCCTGAAGCAATATCTTGACTTGCCTTCAACAGGGACTTGCTTGGTTTACTTCTAAGGGGAATGTATGTAGTAATCTCTTACTTTTCTTTTACAACTCTTGCTCTTTTAGGTGGAGTTTGATGTGCAGCCCAATTCACGCCGCATGACGGAGGTTTTTGTTGAAGGCCAACACTTGAGTATTCCGGAACTGAAAAAGCTCATAGAGGAATGAGTATAAATGATGTCTTGTGGATTTTTTATGAAAATTCAGTTTATATTTTTTATGTCATTCCACCGTTTTATATAACAAAAAGGAATAAAATGATTGCATTATCAAATTATTGTTTTTTAGCTTTATGGTAGATGTTGGGGATAAATACAAAAAGAGTTGTCTGCATTTTCTTCTAAAGCTGTACTACAAAATACACAAACTGTCATTGTTTCTTAGTAAGTGAAATGTGAGTCCAACTACCACACCCATAATGCTGAAATGGCCCTGTTATATTCCAACTTTATGTGCAATTGTGTCAATCTCGTAATGACGCTTTTGTGATTCTATGGTGTTTTCATTAATTGTCTCTGTCACAATGATATGTGATAACAAAACATTTGACTTCCAGACAAAGTGTCTTTCTCTATATGCAAACCCATCAAAAACTCATCTGTATAGCAGATATCCACTAAATGTCAAATGTCAGCAAGTCCAAAATGCATGTCCACTATGGGTCATCAGTTCCGGTCATAGTGGCTCCTGGTACCCTGATCTCACTCCTAAACGGCTTAATATTTAGCATGTTTTAAGTACGTGCTCTACATGTTCATTTCCTTAACACTGCTTGTAGAATGGGAGTGAGAAACCAATTTTATGGCGTAATGTTGTATGTGTGTGTTCAAGTCCAAGTCAAGTCTCAAGTCTTTTAGGGGCAATTCCAAGTCAGATCTCTAGCTGTTTGTCCCATGAACCTTTCTCATCGGATGTAAGCCATCTGGTCTAGATACATTTGCATTGCTGCATGTAATAAATTGAAAGCATGCATTGTCCTGTCATCTATTATTATACATTACAGCATCAAAATTAATCAGTGTATGGTCACTTAAGAGGGATACTACCATGCAATGTGAAGAAACACAATGAAAGCTTTGTTTGAAGTTGATACATGTATTTTTGAATATATGCACGCTTTGTATGTCCTGCACCATAGGATACAGGATGGTCAGTGTTATTTTGATATCTGTGACTGCATGCAAGAGAGGGAATTACACCAAGAATTGCACCAACAGCAGGCGCATTTCATAAAAGGGCGGTGCACACCTCGCGTTAAAAAATACATAAGCACACAAAGCCTCAGTAACGCAAGTGGTGAAGGCTCCCTGTTACATTCATCTCACCATCTATTTCCGTCAATACATAGGAAAACTAAAATGAATGAAGTAAGATTAAAATTAAGATTAAGATTAAAAACAATTATTACATGAAATTAAGATTGTTCGTGAGTGCAAGTCAAGTTTCAAGGCTTTTGAGGGTGAATCTTAAGTCACTATTTGTGGGATTTAAGAGCCCATCTCTGGTTCCAACTGGCCTGATCTAACTCCTGAAGGACTTAATATGTAGCATGCTAAAGTCCCTATATTTAGAGTTCCTTCACTGTGGAGAATCTGTGTTGTATTTATTGTATTTTGTCTGAGGTATAGCTCATTGAAAAGTCTATTGTAAGTATATTATGAAAGAGATGAGACATGGATAGAAGTGGTATGGCTTCCCCAGACAATCCTCTAGCTGGCCAATAGATGTCCCCATTGTCTTGTCTTTTATCTGTCCTGTCTTTTATCTGTCCTGTCTGTCATTCATTCCATCTTCTTTTGTCAATCACTATTGGCTTAATTTTCCCCATTGAGTTCCTATAATCACCTTCTCCTGTTTTTTCATGTGTTTAGTTTACCCCACTTTCCATCACTGGATCACTCATTGTATTATTTAATTTCTCATTACCTATTTAGTATTTGGTGTCTGTGATCGGTTTGTTTGTTTTGATTTTTCCTTCCCCTCATTTTCTTCTGCTGTTAAGTTTTGTCTTTCCACTCTGCCCTCTGTCCATCCACCGTCGTCCTCACTCTGTCTGCCATGATTCTTGCCCATTTGTGATCCAAGACGAAGAGTAATTGCAGTTCAATTTGGACCCTAGTGCCTTTCTTTGGTTTTCTCAAATAAAAGTCAAGCCATGTCTTGCATTTACACCTCCCTTTTTGTGTAACGCCAATGTGTAAATGTCCATAGGTCCACTATGGGTCGTCAGTTCTAGTCATAGTGGCTCTAAGGCCTCATTCACACGGACGTCTGAACCAGGCGTTTTTCTGGCGTTCGTGGCGCCGGGTGAGCGCCGACCGTTTTTCTGCTCATTGGAGCAAATCAAAGCGTCCACACGGGCGTTCAGCACCGGCGTTGGGCCGGCTGCGTGTTCGGGTGGCGTCAAATAAACGCTGCATGCAACGTTTTCTTGGCGTCAAAATCCCGACGAACGCGAGGAAAACGGCGCTATTGTGAACGCCAGTGAAACGCCAATCGAACGCAGCTACAAAACGCAGCTACAAAACGCAGGGAAAAACGTGTATGGCGTTCAGAGAGCGTTCGTTTCGAACGTCCGTGTGGACGAGGCCTAAGTGTTCATTCTTGCTTTCAGAGCGCTGAAACCACCTTTATGGTGTCTGCAGGGGCAGATTAAGGTGTAGGGCCCCTAGGCTACATTTTCTGTTAGCCCCACTCCCGAGCTTATTTTAATAAACTGAACTTTTTTACCGTTCAATCAGGGGCCCCTGGCAGGCTGGCACACGTGGGGTGCCCTAGATCTCAGCCATATCTAGCCTACGCGTTAATTTTAGAGTATTGGGGATAAATACAAAATGATTTCATGTATTTTCTTCTAAAGCTATATAGAAAATAATGCCAAACTGTCGTTCTTTCTTGCCATGCTCATAAACCGACACATAAATCAAGTCATGAGCCGAGGCTAAACCGAACACATAAACCAAGTTATACACCAAAGCTCGATCCGAGTCATTAACTGGCACGTGAACCGAATCACGAACCGTATCATTGAAACAACTCACTACGTCGACCGATTGAGCAATGAACCGAGACACTGAACACACGTCACGTCATTTCAGCTTCATGCGTTTCCCTGCACTGATGATTTATAATATTTTTGTTAATTCATTTAATAAACTAAAAGAAAACAAAAACTCTAGACGCGGAAGTGACTTACAGCGTCATCACTTACGTCAGAGGTCAGGGTCGCTGCGCGCGCCGATGCAGATGAAGCCTTCATTATTCATATGGAGCGCAGTTGGTGCAAAAATCCTGATACGTAAACGTCTGAATAGTTCACTTTTTTCCACTATACACGGTTTGAAAAATCCAGTGTAAAGTCGAAACGTGCTTTCGCACTAACAGGGTTGGCACCAACATTGTGTCATAAAACGTAAGCATGACAATTGTAATTTAAGAGTTAACAAGGAACACATAATTTCACTATAATATTGCATGTTACATGTTTTGAAATGTGTGGAGTTGCTTGCATATGTGCTAGCAAAGTTTTACTTTGCAGTATGCAAACGTATGCGATTTCAAGGACCATCGTTGGTATTAGTTGTTGTACACATGGCCACACAAGAAAAAACATTTTTAGCGGATCACACACGTTTTAATGTGTTTTATGACTTTTTCCCAATTTATCCCCAAATAATTTTTTCTCTTTCATCGGTTCACCACTTTAATCTCCGTTGATATCATGCATTTTCTTCTCGCAGATTTACCACTTAAATCTTACTCATTTTAAATGGCAGAAAAAAATCTGATTTTTGTCTCACAAATTTATGACTTTAAAAACGTCGGCCCAGACTTGGAAAGGTACCACACAGGTACTTATGAGCAAGGTATCCTCCCTGGGCACTGCCAAATGAAAAGCTGCCCACTGTTCTCTCAAGGATGGGTCAAATGCAGGGGTCACATTTGGTTGTGGTGCAATTGTGTGCTGTGGTGTGGTGTGTTCACAGTGACAAAATAATTACTCACTTTGACTGGCGTTTTTGCATCGATGGCATGCCATACTTGGTGACGCCACTAGCCGGAGCGCTAAATGGAGGCGAGAGCACGCTCGGCTCTCGGCTGTTTTGACAGCTCGCGTTAGCATGCTAGCTAGCGCTGTTAGCCGAGCGTGCTAACTTTGTTTTGTTTTTAACCTTATTTTTCGTTGTTTCCAAGGAAACGTCGACGGTCGTCAGTGGACTCGGACCGTTTTCCCGGTCGGGATTTAGGGAATAATGAGCTGGTCACGGAATACAAGCGGAGCATAAACATTAAATACACATTTTGGGTTTATTTTAGCTCCGACTGATGTCACCCAAATATATGGTAGGAAACTAAAATACATTTTTCATGTTATTTGTTTGAAGTCCAAAGATGTTTTTTTAAACGTAATATTTATTCACTGTAAATATGTAGGTGCACTGTTTTACGCACTGTAAATATTAGCCATGCAACAGTACAACACCATAGATTTAAATTAAAAGATTAACGGCTGTTTTGATTAACGGCTACATAACAACGCAATTTCTCTCAATCTTATAACATGACACTTAATATTTATTACTACGTACCTATAATATAGTGGAATGTGAATTCGGCGAAAGGAATATTTAAAAAGTTGAGCGAGATTAAATTACAACAAATGCTGCATAATTTTCGACAATAATTTGCATTGCATTTTTTTTCTTGCAATATTCTGTCTAAAATATAGACAGAATGAGTTTGTTTTAGGGCATAGAAAATACCAATTATCATAAAGAAACTGGAAAATGACTAATTTTCAAGACCGCCTTTTTGCTTACTTTAACTTGAAAGCTCTATAGATAGTTTCACATTCCAAAACCCATAATTGGGTGATTTTTGAAAGGGAAAGTTAGGGAGTTTACACCGATTTCACCTAAAGTTTATGCCTATAACCTTTACCAAGTCAACAAGTATAATAAACTCCTTAACTGTCCCCTTAAAAATCACTTAATTCTTGGTGTTTGTTACCCTGATTGATGTAGAAGCTGGAAAATGACTGGGCAGGAGAAAGTCAAGAGATCGGATAAGACTTCTAAATAAAAAAATTGGAACTAGTTTTCTTTTTGCCTCAAGCAGCAAAAAGTTGTGACATGTTTGATTTAATTTGCCTGGATTTTAAAATGGTAATTAAAAACGTATTAATACCAAAACACTTGTGTATACTTTTGCAATTAGTGTACACTAGAAGAAATTTGAAAGTTGCATTATTGGTGTAAATAACTGGATGCTAGCTCTGAAATGACTGTGCCAGATCAAAAATTAATTAGAAAGCATTGCCACCATTTGTAGACCTTGTTACAGTGTGTACATTCTTTTTACTCTATATCTATTTTGCATTTTGTGCAAATTAAAGTTTCCCCGAGTTCAGCTTGATCTGAAGCCATTTAGCTGACTCCTGTATTTTTGAAAACAATCCAAACTTTGTTGTTTGTTTTTTCAACACTTGATTCCACTGTGGTGTTTTGTCAACAACAACTTTTTTTTACTATCTTGCATGCGTAGAACTTTCCACAATAACATGAAAAAGGTGCGGACGCTCCAGGCCTAATGGGGCAAGGATTGCCTCTAGTCAGTTCGTGGAAAGCAGGATTTGGACAGGTGATGTAAAAGGGCAAGAAACCTTGATAACGGTGTCGTCTTAAACACAAAGATCGGTAGCTTATGGAGAAACCAGCTGAAAAAGCATGAAATCACAATTTTAAGTAACTCAAACCAGGACTGAGAATGTGGTCAAAAATAATGAACATCATTCAGAATTCAGCTATTACTTTCTTTGGTACATTTCATTTACAACAGATGGGCAGTCGATAGCGTAACAGTTAGGAAATTAGGGAGTTATTGGATCGTCACAGTTCCAGTCCCAGACCGGTAAAGGTAGCACTGACGTACTCATAAGCAAGGTACCGTCACCCAGGCGCTGCTAAATAGCTGCCAACTCCTCCTTCATGGATGGGTCAAACAGAGAGGTCACATTCCGTTGTGGTACGCTGTGCTGTGTCCACAATGACAAATAATCACTCAGTTTAATATTAATTCTGTTGTTAATATGTAAGATTGTATTCATGGGAAAATAGGCATTAGGGTTTCAGTAGGGCCTTAATGGAGACTTCAGCTCCATCGAAAGTCGTATTTTTGCAGACAGATAGAGTTCCCCTGTGATCAGTTTACCTTCTCACAGTGTGTGTGTATGTGTGTATGTGTGTTTGGGTGTGCATGCATGTTCCATACACATTCTAAATACGCTATAATTATAAGTCCTGATTAAATGTCACAGTGTGTCTTTAGAATTCTACTAAAATGTCCTTATCATGCTTTATAAACAGCAGTTAGAGGTTTTTTGGAAAAGATTCTTGGTTTATGACCATACATTACTTAGAGCTATAATCCATAACAGCTCTATATAGATTTAAGGAGTCTTATCCTGAAACTCTTCTGTTTTCCGTATTAATAATTAATAGACTAGAGAGCTGTATCAGTTTGAGCCTTTGTTTTTGTGGTAGACACAGTCTCATGTTAACTTAAAAAATAAAAGTGTTAATGTTTGCTAATAGTAAGAAATTGTACTGTCAGGCTACAACCTTTTTGCTGCATGGTAAAAAAGGAAAACTCAGTCAGTTCTTTTATTTGTTTGACTAATCACTAAATTGTCCTGAAGATAATTTACTCAAGTTTCTCTGATTAAAGAATATTTTCATCTTTATCATTTCTATGCAGATGCACTCCCCTACAAAATTGCCACTACAATGATTCAGTGATCAGTATAAACATATAGTGATGCACGTGCTTAGTAGTCACCAAACTTTTTAAAACCTTATCATCTCTTCTGTAGTCTTGTAGAACTCAGTATCCATCCACCTATTTAATATTAATCTGCTTGAACAGTGGCAGCCTAATACAATAGGCCAGTAGCAATTTGTCATGACCTATTTTCTTGCTGTGAGGCTGTGGGCAGCTCGGTCGTGAGTGTGAACACGGCTTCATGCTGTTTAATGAGACTTAGTAGCTTACTAGCTTAGCTACTTAGACTGAGTAACCTTTAAGTTGACTGCAGTTTAGAAATTACTAAAATGATCCTGGCCTTATGTTCTTCATTCAGGTGCATGTGGCATTTAGCTGGCAGTAGAGGAAAATGGAACCTGACATCGTCCGGATGTACTCCTCCTCTCCACCTCCTATGGACGAGGGTGGAGAGGAGGAAGACGAGGACGAGTTCGGCGACTTTGGGGGTTATGGCGGCAACTTGACGTCCAGTTTCAGCTTCTCTGAGTTTGACACTCCTGAGTCAGTTGGCCAGTCACATGTGGCGGAGACCTCTCCTCCTGAGCTGCACGTCGTGCCTGATACGGAAGGTGCTTGGCCCGGAAAAGATGTTGAGACAGTTGAAAATAGGGAAAAGGTAGTGGAAAAGCATCTGGCTACCTTACAATCGCAGTGCGACATCATAAAGAACTGTGAGGATGGGAATCCGACAGCTTCTGGGTTTCTCAGGAAATGTGTTTTGCAATCTGACCCCCAGATGGAACTCTCTGCCACCTCTAACACAGGACAGCACAGTCCAGCTAGCACTTCAGTGCTTCAGGATTCAGAGTGCAGCAGGAGTGCAAACTACCTCAATAAAAGTGACATGGGTGCAGAACAAGAAAGGACCATCATGGCAAATTTATGCAGCACACAGACGGAGTATCCAGCCTCTAAAACTGAAGCAGTGAATCATAACTCAAAGCCAGTTCTAGCAACTAAAGTTGAATCATTCCACCCCAACATAGAGTTGACATCAGAGCCCTCCATTGGTCCTTGCCATCTTTCATCATCTGAGATCTCACAAAGAGAGTTGTCTAATGCAGAAAAGGGAATACAAGAATTCCAGAACTTCAGAACCAGTGAGGGTCAAGAAAGAATGGAAAGGAAAAAAGAGGAGGATGAAGGAGCATTTTTTGTTGCTGGAGGTCCTTCTGATGAAGACACCTTTTGTCCTTGCGGTGAAGTTCAGTCTCACGATAAGTCTGAAGATTCTAGAGATGATATCAACGCTTCTGCATCTGGAAACGAAGCTGACATAGTCTTTGATTCTCAGGATAGTGAGGACTTTAAGGACTGTGATGAGATTCCAATTGACCCCATGGTGAAGACACACATGCAGGCCACTAGCATAGAGGTGACAGAAGTTGTAGAGGAAGCTAACAGGAATCCAGTATGCCACAATGTGGATGCAACCCAAGATGTAGAGCCAGATAAGCCTTTAAACAGCGCTAAAACAAATTCTGTGGGACCCGCAATTGAAGACTTGGGGGATGCCGCTCAAGGTTTTGCAGACTTCAGCTACACAGAATCCATGCAAGAAGGATTTGCTGACTTTGTCACTGCAATGTCAGGCTGCTCCACAGATGATGAGTTTGGAGATAATGACAGCCTGAAGGATTTGAGGGAGGATGCACAGCTACCTGAAGAAGTAGAAAATAATGATGAACGTGATCAAGAGCAGTGGTGTTCAGAACTTCCTCCCAGTGACAGTTTTGCAGATTTTACGTCGGCCCCACTAGGAAGCTTGGCAGGCAATGAGAGTGAGAGTTGGGCTTCATTTGGCTCAGAGGGAGACTGGAATCGGCAAGAATCATGGGCAGTGTTCAGTAAGGATCAGCCATATAGATCAGCCTCAGTTCCCCCCAGTGACCACATCCATGCTGACAATGTATTGGTGAGTTGTACATTTTGCAGTTCTAAGTATTTCCTATTTTGCTGTGTTGCTCTCTGACTCTGTATCCCCCCCTGTTTGAGCTGTCTGTATCAGTACATTTCGGTGCCAATCAGATAGTTGCTTAACCTTGAAGCTTCTATACAACAGTTTATCAGATACTGAGAAGGAAAGAATGACCTCTTGTTCTTTATTCATAACCATAGTAGCAATATTAACATGGATGCAGCTGAATCAGGAATGGTGATAATTTGTTTTAAATCCTCTCTCTCTCGTATACCCTTACTTATTCTCTTACGCAGTTGAACTGCAAACTTCAGCCTCTTTTCCAAAGCACTTTCCACTCAGAGGCCACTGCTGAGGTCAAAGAAGTCTCAACTCTACAGGCACTGCTGGATCCAGAGGACCATAGGGAGGACGGCTCCCATCCTGCTCAGGGGTCAGGGTTTTAATCTGGTCATCATTTGCGTGAGAAAACTAATGCCCGTTTTGTACTCTAGTCCTCGTCCAGTTAACCAATCCACCAGTTAACAGCAATTTCTACTAATCATTGAAGTTAGAATTACATTACGAAGTCAGTGTTTATATTGGTAGTAACATTGCATTATATGGTTATTAGCTACTGTTAATCAGTTATGTGAATTATACATAGGCATTTGTTGAGCATCAGAACGTTTAGCGCTCAACGCTCTCCATCCCTCAGGGAGGCCGTGGCCATGTGGCGCCACCTGGTGGACATCCACAGCAGCCACGGCCTCAAGTTCCAGTGGCTAGGCTCACGCAGCAATAGAATCCTGCTGGACTGCCTGGGAATCCGTAATATTGTGAGTATCCGTATTAGATGCGCACTTACTTCAAACTTTACATGTTCATTTCTTTGAACCGCATGGATGTTTGAATGCAGTGTATCTGGAAAAGGCCTGACCCGTTTTAACAAAAGCTTTGTTGTGTGGGTGCCTTTCAGTTGTTTACTGGTCAGAAGAAGCACCCAGTGATCGTGCCTATGTTTGCTGCTGGCCTGGTGAGTGCAGGCCACTTTTTCACAGCACTAAACAGCATTCTGAGCAGCAGAACTTGTCTCACTGCAGTAGGAGATTGTTTTTGCCTTCAGCGTTTGAGAAATAAAACCATTGAACTGTGCAGCAATGTTAAGAAATCTGACTGATCTGATCTGACAGCCTGTACTGTAAAAGCTCTTGATTATGAAATCACAGTTAATTCATTTCACTCATGGAAAACCTCTGCGTATAGCCAGAACTGAAATCTAAAAAGAATGACATAAAATGACAATGTGCATATGTTTTTCTTTGTTTCACTCACTTCATTGGCCAGGGAATGCTGGAACCTACCAAAGATCCTGTGAAATCTCCAACTTCTCTGCAATCTCTCACTTCATCTTCACTGAGCCAGAGCAGATCCAGTCTTTGTACACATGTAAGAAAAAAGAGCATAGTCTTAAAGTCTTGTAATTGCTTTGTGTGGAGAGTTAAATGTGCAGCTTGACACAATTTTGTCAAATTGTCCTTGTATTTTACTACATTTTAATTACAATTGCTTGTTTGCATCCAGCAGATAGCGCCCTCTTGGAACGTTGGGGAAGACGGTATGTCTCAGCGCCGAGCCTCTTTCTCTGTAACGCAAGACAAAACCGTCCGCCACTGTCGGCAGAAGTCTTACTCCTGATGCCACCGCTCTCTACTTTCCTTTTTACTATCCCTCTTTCTTTCCATTCCTCTATAGGTCACTGCTACTATCTAGTCAACACTACTTTCTGAGCACTTTGGCCCTCCCTAGTTCTCCCTCTTCCTCTCCTGCCTTACCCTTTGGGGATCATCTCTCTTGCTGTCAGTCACCACAGGGGATATAGTCTTTTCTCTCCCCCCAGATCTTGTTCTCTTTATAGATATTTTCTCACTGTGAACACACTTCTCTGTCTCTGTGATCTCAATGCTGTAACCTGCTATGTGCTACCTCAGGTGGTCAGTATGCAGATGTGACCATGGTGTGGTCTGCTGCTCAAAATATGCAAACATAAAAATGTCAAATACACAGTGAATACACAACAGCAATTTTCAGCCAAAGTATTTGCCTCAAGTCTGTTAGTAACTAATTCACCACCTAGTGTCCCCCAGTACTCTGCCAGCTAGTGACCCCCGATTGTAATTCTTACCTCGGAATGTTTTATTTGTTCAGTTTCCCTGCACTAATGACTTGGATTTGGAAGGGCTTGCAGATGAAATGATAAGCTAAATCAGGTAAAAGAAAAAAATCTGTAAGAAAATCCATTATGTTGCTAGGATGTTATATTCTAAACTATTCCATTTTTTTTGCGAGGGTCAGTATTTTGAATGAAGCTTTAGGTAGATAAAACAATATTATTGTTTTCTTGTCATTTTTATAATTTATTTTTGTATTTATTTCCAGTAATCCTACAAAAGTGAAAAAGCCATAACAGATACATTCATGAAATGCGACTCAAAATCTAAATCTTTTCTAGGTTTTTCAAACCAGCTTTTTATTTATTTTTTGGGTGTTGGTTCATGTGTTAATTTATTAAAATATGTAAAGAGGTCCCCATATTTCTACAGAGCATAAAATGAAAAATTATTTTAGTTATATGCAACATAATATTCTTAAAAACATTCATATTAAGTTTGCTAGTTATTTATTTAGCTATTTATGGGTACAATAAGCAGTCTTCGTTTTTTAAGCATATCTCACAAAATCTCTCGATTTCATTATCTGTTCTGTTATTATGGCTTTTTTTTTTAAAATCCCTTCTTCTCTTCTGATAAAAGGGTACCTAGCTTCTTTGAAATCTGTCAAAAATAATCTCCTCCGTGGTGGACTTTGGTTATTTTATTTTTCTTGCTTGCTTTTTAGATTCTAATGATTCTGTTGCTCTGTCTTTTCAGTCAAACTCTTCTAAGATATTATGTGAGAATGTGCAAAATAAAAATCGTTTCTTCTTGAAATTCCTCTGTTTTCCTATTCTGTACTGCTTTCAATTGTCTTTGCTCTCCTCTTCCGTTTCGCCTTTCCAAGACTTGACGAAATCAGGTCACCTCTTTGAAATGGATGTGTTCTATAGGAAAAACAAGTCAAAAGAAATAATAAAATAATCCAATTAATATGGATTTGTATGGGTCGCTGACCAACATTGTTATTACGACTTTATTCCTCTCACCTGTACGTAAATCCCTGTTATGTTGCTATTAGAATCTGTACCACCAGCTGGCGCAATCTCTCAACTCAACCTCGACTTCTTTGGAACAGTGGACGACTGTAGCTCAGATAGTGATACTGACACACCAATGCCAGGTCACTGACCTATACAACACACGCACACAGACACTGCACATACATGCATTTGAAGTGGTGTTGCAGTGTGCATGCTGTCGATCGGATTTTCTTCAAATCTACTAACTTCTTAAAGCGGCATGAAACCCTCCAAGGTGTTAGTTTTTGAGTACCACACTTGTTGCTGGTATATAGAATCTTCTGACCAGTTTCAATTCCTGAAGTTATTGTAAAAATAATTATTGAATAGTCAGTGTTGAGAAGTAGCGTCTCACTCCAATATTATTACTATTCCCCAGTAACAGGTAGTTTAGGACATTCACCACTAAGAGGTCAAGGGTTCGATTTGCTACCTCCAGCACTACCATCAGTGGGTCTCTGAGGAAACTGTCTAGATAAGAGCGTCTGCTAAATGCCACAAATTAAATTGTATATACAAAATAAATTTGACCTTTTGTAAATGTTTGCTTAAGCAGTTGAACTTCTTGCAGCTGTGAGAATACTTCAGTTACATTTACATTTACAGCATTTACTAGGCACTCTTAGCCTGAGCGACTTCCATTTTTCCTAATTTCAGGGACGGTCTCTCCGGAGCAACTTGGGGTTAAGGGTCTTGCTCAGGCACCCAATGATGGTATGGGTGTAACGGAATGGTAAAGGTGCCAAACCGCCAGACCACCACTTTAATGTACTGTACATATTTACAATTTTTCATAAAGGCTCCAGTGTAACTACTTACTTTGAAATTCAGGACATTGCTCTGTATTTAAACCTTTTCTTTTTCTTAGAGCAAGTGCTTTTTAAGTTGTTGAATGAAGCGAGTGTCGTGTTTTTCCGGTCATTTGTGTTTAGTTTATTGTATATGAGGGTGTGGTGATTAGCTTGGGTGTCGTCTTGCGTCTTTTGTGAGTAAAGCTCACAAATAAGCATGTTTTCTGTGTGGCTGGCGCTGTATTTTCACATCATGAAAGTCCTGGGTTGATCATGGGGTCTTTCTGTGTGGGGTTTGCTTGCTCTTCCTGTGTTTGCGTGGGTAGGTATGAATATAAGTGTGTATGTGAGGGTTTGTGCGCCCTGTGGCACGTTGGTGCCCAACCAGGGTTAGTCTCTGCCTTGCGCCAGAGTGTCCCCACGAGCCTGATAGAGATTAAGCAGTTAACATAGTGAATGAATCAGTATTTGCTCTTTTTTCCTTACATTGTCATTTGGGTCAATGTAAGAGAGTGTTTGTGTGTGTTGTGGACATACCAGTCTTCATTTACCAGTGTTTACTTATGTTTTTTCTTACATTCCTTTTAAGATAGTTAAGTGTCATAATGTATAGTACAAGTGTAGAATTAAAGAAATGCCAGTAAGCCAGTGTCTTGCAATAAAATTTGTAGTAAAGTGCTCTTATCTAAGAACAAATAATAAAACACTGGTAAAAAACTGTGCAAGTGGGTTTTAAGAACAGATTTCTTCTTAAGAACGCTTCTCATCTTTTCCAGGAGTGGATCCGGAGTTGTTTGAACTGAGCGTCGCTAAACTGGAGACTAAGTCTGGCAATAACGTTACAGATGCTTTCAGCAAACTGATGGAGAGTGTAGAGAAAAACAGCACTGTAACCAGGTGTGTTACGCACACTCTCACACACACCGGTACACGTAATGATAGACGTAATGCTGTCTCATGAGAATGAGTGACCTTATTATTATTTTTTTTTAGAGTATTATACTGAAAAATTATTTGTGACCGTCTTACGTGTTAGAGTTGTTTAGTTGATTTACGTTATATAAAATGTGCTCAAAATGGACTGCATGTAAAATACATTTTAAGAAATCCTATGTAAAAACATGTTTTAGCATTGACAAAATTATACTCCATTTAATATACAAAAGAAATTCACTAAGATTTATGATACCAAAAAGCTAATCCAGTTATTCTTTAGCAATATATTATCAAAATGAAATTAATTAAATTACTATTCAATTAAATTATAATAATACTTATTTAATTATCTTTAAGTTTAATTATTTAGTTATTATAAAGTTGTTATTGATCCATTAATATAATTAAATCATTTATTTAATTTATTTAAATTTAATATCAAACTAAAACACTAAATAATTGTAAGAAAATAATCACATTTTAATGTGCACTACAAGTGCAGTGCTAAAAGTTACATTTTCACTTATTTCAGTTTTGGAAGGCAGAGTGTTTAAGGGTCCAGATTTATGAAGATTTATGGGAATCAATTTATTAAACTCTAGTTTGAGGGAGGTTTATTTTACAGTTAAATAAAAAAAAAAAAAGTGGACACAATTCTTTCTTCTTCTTTAATTAAGGAATGCATTAAGGCTTTACAGTTCATGTTATGTGACTAATAACAAAAATGTAAAATCTCTTGAACATTGTGTGTGTTTACTGCACAGAAAGCTCCAAAGCAACGGTGAGAAGAGTGAAGAGGCTTGTCGAGTGATCTCTCTTCTCCCCGACCTGTCCTTCATGCGTGCAAGAGTTTTAATGTTCCCCTCTACACTGACCCCAGCCGCCCACAACCTTTGACCTCCCTGCCACCATCGTCCAATCATCTGGCACACTGCTGCCTTGATTTTCCCATCACCTTTGCATGACACACGTTAAACGGTGAGTCTAGTTGCATGGAGAGGGTAAAAGTATTTTTAATTATGTGTTCTGTTCCTGAATTCTCCTGTAACAGTGAAAGGCTTTTATTTGTTTCGGTTTTTTTTTTACAGACGTACGATCGAGTGTTAAATGAACAAGGGAAAATAATTGCACATGCTGCTACTTGAAAATTACCTTATTAGTAAATTCTGACATTTTGCTTTGACGTTTGAGGATTGCATTTAGTTGTTTTAATTGCAAATTTTCGTGGTCTTTCTATTTCAAAAGCGGGTGAACCACCATTTTTGGTTTTTAACTATTCTCAACTGACTTGGTTAAAACTTGTGTGTAATATTGAATCATCTTTTTTGTTGCATGCCTTTTTTCTATCAGGGTTTATAAGCTCCTGTATTTATGACGTGTTTCTCTTTGTATTTATTCTTTGTTTAGTCCATATTTGGATATGTTGCACACATAAAGAACCGTATGAATGTCTACTATAGTTTTATGTTTGTGTGAGTTTAAAAGCAGGAGAGTGACACCTAGGTCCATCGAGTCAGAGTGCTGGCCGGAGCTCTATTTCTCACCATTTAAAACCCACTGCAGATGTAGACTAATCGGTTTGCCTGGTTAATGTAACAGGTAGAATTATATTTTTAAAAAACCCACCTAGATAATGCCTTGCTCAATCCAGATTTTCACATCTTTGCAATAAGGTGACTTTTTCTCTTAATCAAAGATGTTTGGTACATGTAAGAATGAGTGCGGAATAAAACAGTATACATTTTAATCCAGTTCACGATGTTCATTTAAGTACGTTATACATTTATAATATTTAAGAAATATTCCTTATATATTGGTGTAAACTAGCATATATTTGCTCAATATATCAATCAACACAATATAGAATAATTTCAATATATATCAATATATAAATTAATTTTTAAAAAGTAACATTTTTAAAGTAATGTAATAATATTGATTCAAATATTTATCGTTTTTTTGTTTTTAAATGAAATGAAATGATTTACTTATAGATTGGTGGCCTTGTAAGTTATTGATACTTACATTTTTACATTTCTATTGTTAAAGATATTGGTTAGTTTATAAAATAACTTCAGTATCAATACATTGGTTTAAAACTATTTGAAGGTCTTAAAGCTCAGCAGCTGAAGCAAGTAAAATTGGGTTTTCATGGACCAGATTACGATGGTGATTGGATACAATCGTCTTGCTGGCCAATATTTATTTATTTATTTACTTATTTATTTATTATATTTTATGCATTTATTTTTGTAAGCAGTAAAGTCAGACAGCATCTGGGCTTAATCCAAGATGAAATCACAACGAAAAACTGTGTAATTAAAAATAATTTGCAGGTGCGAATTAAACACAACGCATTAAACCGATATCTGCTGCATTGGCCGCAAGTCTCCGGTAAAAGTCCGGCGTGGAAACGGAAGAGTTAACGCGCATCTGCGTGCACCGATACCACTGCAGCTCGCGCCGCCGGTCCGCGTTCTCATCCTTCCTCTTACCGGGGATCATGTCCGGTACCGGTGCCGGTACTGGGAGCACCGAGATGGAGAAGCGGGTGAGTTTGTTTTTATCCCGTTTGCTCGTGTTTTTAGACAGATTTGATGGATAAACGGCTCTCTTCGGTCTTCACGCACCAAGTACGACATTCACGAGGAACGGAACAATTCCTAGGTCTTGCTCTAAATTTAAGAAAGCACGGAAATATGGCAAGAAAGTTCCGGTTCACGTGTTTAAAATAATTGTTAAAAAATCATAATTTTGATTGCTGTTTACGTTCGAGACGATAAGACGCAGGAGGGTGCGATCTTATTCGTTGACGCTAATAAGATGCAGAGCGCGGCGATGGGATTGGCTCGGGATATAATGAGATGCAGAACGCTACAAGGAAATTGGTTTAGGATAACAAGATGCGAAAAGCTCCGATGTGATTGGTTTACACTAATGAGATGCAGGACGACCCTCGGGTATTTTTTTTAGTATAATTAGATGCAGAATGCGACGAACGGATTGGCTCAAAATAGATGCAGATAGACAGAAAGATGACTGTACAAGTACAATGATATGTCGTTTGGAAAAATCTGCAGATTCTCAGTTTAAAAAATTAAAGTAATTACAATAAAACTATAACAATAAAAACTATAGAGCAGAGAAGAATAAATCAAACATATACACACAATAATACATGTACAGGGAGTAAGGTGCTGGATGAAACTATAAAAAGGATAAAGTAGAGGTAGAATATATACATATTTTCGAATAATTATATTATGTACGTGATAAAGTGCATAAAGATATAAAGAGACTTATTGAGAAGTCATCAAGCATATTACTCATAAAGTTCCAAATGTATATACATATTAAATAATATTGTCATTTTATGTCCGGTAATGACAATATTCATTTTTATTTTTCATTTTCATATTATATATAGAGGTCCAGAACGTTACGCTGTTAATAGTTTACCTTAATGAGATTTTATATTTTGATTTTTATTTAACATAAAGAGATGCAAAACGCTACGACAAATAGGCTCAGGGTAATGAGATGCAGAACACTGCGATCCTATTCGTTGACGCTAATGTTATACAGAATGCGGCGACGGGATTGGCTCGGAATGTAATGAGATGCAGGCCATTGTGATTAGTTAGAGAGCGTGCTTCCTGCTGAGCGGTAAAAAAGTCTCGCGCGGCGGACTGATGTGTGCGCGAGCGTCATGCGGCGGAGCCACGCGCTTTTGCTGCTGCATAGACGAGACACTCATTGCTTCCAGTTAAAGGGGCGTTCGAATTGACCAACGCCGGGGAGGCTGCGCACACCTGCAGGTAATAACACCAATACACACACACACATCCACCCACCCACCCACACACACACAATACTGTGCAAAAATCTTGAGCCATATCTACGTCCACCAGTGTAGGTACAGTGATTAATTGCAACATGTGGAAACATACATTCAAGAAACTACAACTCAAGACTACATTAAAAACACAGGAAATACTTTTGGAAGCAAAATATTAAAAGTCCAGCGTACTGTACTGTGTTTTTTAATGCTTGTGTACATACTGTTTGTGTATATGATCAACAATAGTGGAAGTAGACCCATATTATTTATAAAGTTACTATGACCAATTAGTACACAATTTCATTTGCAAGCTGTATGTTGATTATAGATAGATAGATAGATAGATAGATAGATAGATAGAGAGATAGATATATACTTATGCACATAATATATAAAGCATTATCTATCTATCTATTTATCTATCTATGTCTATCTCACATGTCTATCTCACACACACACACACATATATACGGTGTGTATATATATATATGTGTGTATATACATATATATACATATATATACTGTATATATGTACACACAAAATGCTTTCCAATTTATATACATATTATTTGCATATTAAAGTAAGTCATCTTAAGCAATACACAATGTTGTACAAAATCTAAAAGGCACCCCCTCATTTATTTATATTTGGCTCAGAAAATGAGACAGTGGGTACCATGATTAACTGCAAGACATGCAAAATGTATGTCAATACTATTGCTCAAGACGGCAATAAGAAACTATGGCTCTCTGGAAATAAGAACGAGAGGCACCTCTGGACTTTTGCTTAGCTGTGTATGTGTCTATAATGTGTATATGTGTGTGTATGTGGTGTTTACGAAGGCAAATACTGACACTATCAGGTTGCAATTGTGATTTAGCAGTTTACTAATCACAGGATTGCGGCCTTGATTTCATAATCTGCCTTAATTGGGAGAAACTGTATTATTTTGGGTGTGTTGGGTTTCTCGCTCACGAGGCTGGTCTCCGATCCGGTTCTGCCGTTGACGGTTTCTGTTCAGAAGAAGCTCAGCTGATTTTTCACATGACCTCTTGGGTGGGGTCTCACCCTGCGGTGCCGGTGTTACCTGTCACACACACTCACACACCAGCCCTGTTTACCCAGCTGGCTTCAGTCAAACAAGCATGACGTGATACGACATAACTGTCTGTTACAGTAAAGATATGTTTTTAGTTTGTCTCGTCTTAATCTTAGTCATTGACGAACGTTAGGGTTAGATTTAGGGTTAGGTTTAGGGTTAGGGTCATAACAAGTTTTAATTTTTACAGCAGATATACAGTAAATTGGTTCAAAATATGGGTTATCACTCTACTCGATTTGTGATGATCGGTATTGGCCCTAAATAAACCGTATCAGTCGACCCCAGTAATGATTTCAGTTTGTACATTTATTAGTAATATATATTACTATAGTAAAATATATATAAGGTTTTTGGTTCTTGTTCAGGTTCTAAGGTTCTGCTTGTTGTTCTGGTTCTAAGGTAAGGTTCTGGATCGTGTGTTGGTTCTAAAGTTCTGGTTCTTTTTAAGTTCTGTTTTTTGTTCCCAGGTTCTGTTTCTCTTACTAAGGGTCTAAGATTGTGGTTCTTGTTCGGGTTTCGATTCTAAGATTCTGTTTTTCCTTCCAAGGATCAATTTCTTGTTCTAAGGCTTAATGATTGTGGTTCTTGTTTAAATTCGAACACTCTTTTTCCGGCTGTAAGGTTCTGGTTCTAAGATTTTGGTTGCTGTTTTGGTTCTTGTTCTAAGGTTCACTGTTTTGTTAAGGTTCTGGTTCTAAGGTTGTAGTTCTATAGTACTGGTTCCTTTAGGTCGGTAAAAAAAAAGACACCTGGTTTGTTGTTGGTCAGACTTCTGATAAACTGTGTATGTGTGTGTGTAGGGTGAGGAAGGAGGGACCATGAAGGCCGATGCCGAGGCCGCTCTCTCGGCTGGGAGCTGTAATGCTGCTATTCAGTGTCGTGATGTGTGTCGCTCCTACGGAAAACTCCACGTCCTCACCAAACTCAACCTTACTGTACCACAGGGACAAATGTGAGTTATAACACACACACAGACACACACATGAATTACTAACACGATTGTTGTAAATAAATACATGTACATACACACACACAAACTGAACTCTCCCAAACAAGTCATGCTTGTCCTCAGGCACGTGAACACACTTGACACCTTTGTCACCACACACACATTATTCCTCCCTCGCTGCATTCCTGCACTACCCTGCTCACAAGCCCTTAAAGGTGCAGTACCTAAAAATTATTCCAAAAATTAAAAATGTAAAATTGTTAAAATATCAAATGTTAAAATTGTTGAAATATCAAATGTAAAACAAATGCAAATATAAAATTGGTAAAATGTCAATATATTACCCAAACATTATCTTAGAATGAATCTAATGTTAAAGGCATTTTGTTTGCATTACACCATAATATCTTAAGGTCTTACTATAGAATCTTATTATTTTATTTCCCAAAAAAGTCCATCTTGTTCATCACTCCCTAAAAGCAACAACACAAACATTCCATTGTTTGCTCCCAAAAGTTGACCACCCTCAACATGTATCTTGAGTGAGTGAGTGATTATTTGTCATTGTGAACACACCACAGCACACAGTGCACCACAACGAAATGTGTCCTCTGCATTTAACCCATCCGTGAAGGAGCAGTGGGCAGCTGACATGGGCAGCGCCCGGGGAGCAGTGCTTGGGGACGGTACCTTGCTCATGAGTACCTCAGTGGTAACTTTACCGGCGCTGGATTCGAACCTGCGACCTTCAGATCACGGGGCGAACACCCTACCGTTACGCCACCAACTGCCCTATATTTTTTGCAATATTATTATAATAACGGCTAATAAATTAATAATTTTTCTGAGTTTATTGTAATGATCAGTTCATTTGGGAACAAAAGAGAAAAGTAAGCTTTGGAAATCGGTCGGCCCGTTAAAGTCCGTCCGTCAGTCAGTCAGTCATTATCTGACCCGCTTAATCCCAACTGGGGTCGTGGGGGAACAGGAGCCTATCCCCGGAACGTGCGGGCGCAGGTGGGGAACAACGCTGGGTAGGCGCCAACACACCACAGGGCACACACACTCATACAATCACACACACATTCACACCTTACGGGGCCAATTTAGAGTCACCAATCAACCTACATCGTATGCCTTTGGACTGTGGGAGGAAACCCACAAGAACATGGGGAGAACATGCAAATTCCACACAGAAAGGCCCTACGGCCGTCCCCAGGGTTCGAACCTAGGACCTTCGTGCTGTGACGCTAACCCTGCGCCAACGCTCTGTTTCCATAAAATAGATATTTATTTAAAACTGTTTATCAGTTTATATAACATCATCCTTCATTATCTTTATCATCCTGTAGATTATAATCTTTAAAAAAATACTAGGCAAGATTGTGCAGTTGACTCGAGGTTGTTGCTGCGATTAAGATCTTTTTCACGATGATGAAATAGACAAGTGCTGCTGTTCTCACTCTCATTATCGGTGTTGCATAAGAGGACAGATGCAGCGTAGTCAGCAATGTAAATATTAAATTAAAAAATGAAAAATTTTATGTAATTTTTTTTACACTTATACTGTATATAATGAATAAATTCATTATTTACATATTAAAATAAAAATTTAAATTTATACCACAATAAAAATTTTATATACTGTATAATATAAGTAAATATAATATAAATAAATAACAGATGACTGAATATATATAATGATAGTAAATTAGATATTATTTATAAATATAATTTTTAAAATTAAAAGTGTTTTTAGAACACATAAATATAATATATAAAATAATTATATCAAAAGAATTTTTAAGTATTGCTTAATGTTTAATGATTTTTAAATTTCAGCTTGTCATATTTGCTTCCAAAATTACACACAATCTTTTTCACATTTCCCTAGAATTTAATCAGATTTTCTCACCAGCATATCTTTACAATATAATAATATGTAATAATAATATAATATAATAATAATAATAATAATAATAATAATAATAATAATATTTACTGCTAACAATGATTTATTTGGCAATTTTTCAACTATGTTCTGTCCGATTGTCAGTTACGGCTTGCTGGGCCCGAGTGGTTGTGGGAAGACTACGTTGCTGAAATGCATTGTGGGAACGCTGAAGATCTCGCGAGGGCACATCAGCGTTTTGGGGAGACCGCCGGCGTCTCCCGGACATGAGGTGCCGGGCAAGATGGTTGGATACATGCCCCAGGTGAGCCTCGTCTCTCTCACACATACACACACACTCGAGGGACCGTAAAGCCAAAGTTCTGTCCCAATACGATATATCGATTCAATGCCTGCCGATATCATAAAGTCTGTTACGATACGATTTCCATTCGATTCTTGACTTCTTATCGTCTCATTTTCCAAGCAAAATATCAACAAAATGAGGTTTGGTTATACTACCTACTTAACACAGTCACTTCCATTCATATCCAATCGCAAAAAGCAACTCAATTATCAGTAGACATTTTTTTTTATTCCTGACCTCAACCAGATATTAAAATAAAAAATAATTCACTAACATTTTCTTTTCATAGGTTTATTCTTAAGAAAATGTACAGATTTAAATAGTATTATATTATATGACTGTAGAATTTAAGAAAACCCAATTATGCTAACATTTTGCCCAAACAGGCATCCACTAAATACTATTAGCATAATTTGTAGATTTTGTTTTTACCTAAGACTTACCTAAGTTATGTATGGTGTCTGTTCAATCGTTTCATTTTAGATCCATGCTGTTTAATCAATGATTACTGAATCGACATATCGATGTAGATCGTTACACTCCTACTACAAAGTTTTCAGATAGACATCCTCAGAAGAATGGTAACTTTTTGAAAACGTTTGAAACGAGCAGTGTGGAAGTGCCACAAAAAAAGTGTGAATGTGTGTCTTTGGAGTTTGTAACATTAAAAAGCAGCAACGAGAGAAACTGTTAACCACACAACTATTCAATGTGCAAAAACACAACTGCTTATTATGTCTTATTTAAAACAGTCTTCTCACACCTAAGTGCACAATTCTTGGGGCAAGATTCACCATTATTTTAGAACTGTTACGTACGTATGGCACACGCATGAAGAGTGTGTATGTGTGTGTGCATACATGTGAATATAGTACAAATCAAGAGAGAGTGAGAGTGTGTACGTGTGTGCATATGTGTATATGTGTGAATATGGTACAGAGTGAGCGAGAGTGTGTGTGTTATAACGCATTCTACTCTCCGCCGTACAGGACCTGGCTCTGTATAACGAGTTCACCATCAGTGACACCCTCTGGTTTTTCGGACGAATTCACGGCCTCTCGGCCAAAGACACTCGGGCCAGGATGGACTTCCTCATCAACTTCTTGGACCTTCCTCAGAAGAACAGCCTCGTACGCAACCTCAGGTATCAAACACACACTGCCGCCTCACTTCACACTCCAAAACAACCAACTGCATTTTTACTGCTTTCACCTGTGGCTGGCAGATATGGGAATATATATATATATACATATGTCACATCCAGTTTTTGTAGAGATAGAGAGGACCAAACTGACCATTTGACCCAGTTTTCTCACTAATGACTGAACACTCATTGTCCCATCGATGCCAACTTAAACAATGAAAAGCGACCAGTCTGGCATCCTGCCCAATGTTCAGTTCTCTGATCGTCCTGTATTCCCAGGGCCTCTTGTTAGACCGACTTGTAATTTGGCCTTTCCAAAATTAACCCCAAAACTCCTAGCATTTATGTCAAAATAACGTAACAGAAATGCACTACTTTAGTTATAGTTATTTATGACTATTATAGTTATAGTTGAACATGAGTTATAGTTATAGGAACAAACTCTAGTAATATTACTTTTAATATCTAGTAATAATACTACTAACATGTAACCGTTACTCCAGTTAGTAACAAAGTGAAGTAATATTACTTTAAATAGTAACTAGTAGTGACATATGTAGCTACAATAATATTACTTTAGTTAGTCATAGAAAGTAATCGTATCAATATATATCTGCTACTTTAGTTAATTACTGTTTATGTTACTCCAACTAGTTACAAGCTGTGGTGATACTACTTTAAGCAGTAACTAGTAGCAATAAATGTTACGTTAGTTAATAAAAGAGGTACACATATTACAATAGTTAGAAACTAGCTATAGTTAGTAACTAATAGTAGTAACTAATACTAATAATATATAACTATTTTTCTTTAATAACAGATATTACTCATATTAGTAACTAGTTACAGTAATATTATAGTTAGTTACTAAAGTTAGTAACTAGTAGTAGTAATATATAGCTGTTATGCTAGTTAATTGCAGTTATATATTTCTCTAGTTAGTAACTAACTCTTGTTAGTAATCAGTACTAGTTATATATAACTTATTAGCAGTTATTTTTCTAAAAGTCATATATTACTATTACTAGCTATTTGTTAGTATCTAACAATAGTAATAATTTACTTTCATTGAAAACTAAATAGCGAGAGTTACTTGTAACCTTTCTGAGTAGCTAGCACAAATTTGTAAACAAAGCCATTTCTTTGGTCTCAAGCTCGACGTTTCTAGCAAAAATGTCCAAAGGCATGAGAAAGCACCTGATGTTGGTTCTCAAACAGATGTCGAAAGGGCAAGTCATTATTTTGAGCCTAGATCACGCGACTTGCGTTTGTGTAGAGCAATTATGGGCCTAGAGGGGAATGTTGAAAATACATACTTTAGTTTTTTAGGTGAGTTGCTGAACTGTTGATTTTCTCTAGCGTTTTGAGGATCTACCACACACTGTTTTCATTTGCAGTCGAGTTAAATTTTCTTCCGCAGTCAACAAACTTCTAACAAGTGAGGGGAAAGTGTGTTTAGGTGTAGGAACATTTCTACACCAAGCATAAGTGGAACCTCGAGACTATTTTTTTGTTCTTGTTTTTCTGCTTGCCTTGTACTGAAACTGAAGCTGTTTTTGGTTTAGTGAGGAATGTTTGGCACAAGCCCATTATTGACCTTCGCCTTGTCTGTCTGGTTTGGTTTCTTGTCCTGATTTAAGACAGGTCCAGCGGTGAGCAGGTGAAAAGTGATACTGCTCAACTTTATCCCCAAACACCCCTACATACCCATGCTAAAATTTTAATTAACAGGCCGGACTGGAGCCTAATCAGTATTGGGGTTCAGTTTGCAGATGTTTAGCTTGAACTTGTTATGCTTGAACAACTGAAACAACTTGGAACAACTGAAAACAAACTGAATTTGAGTGTCATTGTAAACAACACAGCACACAGTGCACCACAGCCGAATGTGACCTCGGCATTTGACCCTTGGCTTTTTTTGTTACCTTGCTCATGCAAAGTACCTTTACCAGTTTGTGTCTGGCAATCCTCCGATCACAACTCGCTAACTCCCTTATGAAAATCCTTAGAGAAGTTTCTGGAGAATTTTTTCTCTAAACTATACAAAAACCACAATGATGTCTAGACTTTGGAAGCAAAATGTAAAGCAATGAGTGTTTACGACTTTTGCAGAATCAAGACTTTCGCACAGGACTCGATGTGAGTTAGGGTGGACTTGTAATTAGTTCAAGTTAAACTGTTAATTAGTTTGTTAACTGGTTGTTTTTGGTAGGTAGATAGTTGAAATAGCTGAGCTTTTTGGTAAGTAATTTCTTGACATTGTGGCTTTTCTGTAGGTATTTCAACTTTACTGGCATTTTGGTAAGTAATTAGTTAGGTTTCTTTTAGTAATTTGTCACCGTTTTGTGGAGTTTGTAGTTAGTTTGTAATATATCATTGTTTGTTAGATATTAGTTCGGTTTCGGTTTGATCGTCTGTTCATTCATTTTCCAATAGTTGTTTCCAAAACCAAAAAGACAAACAATAAACAAGTTTTTCGTTTGAGTGGAAAATGTAAAATTGGAAAAGAACCACTCTTTATTTGTTGTTTCATTTCGATTTTGGAAAACATTTTTTCTTTTTTAAAATAAGCATTTGTTGGGAAGGTTTGGTTTCAGGTTTTATTTTGAAAATCGAATGAACGAATAATGCAGGGTTTAGTTTTTGTTGCTGATTGCAGATTTTACATATAACTGTTTGCCTGAAAAAAATCTGTTTTTATTTTTGTCTAATATTTTTTCAGTGGAGGTCAGCAACGTCGGGTCTCACTAGGAGCTGCACTTCTTCAGAACCCTCAACTCCTCATCCTGGATGAGCCCACAGTGGGAGTGGACCCCGTTTTACGAGCCAAGTATTCACTTTTTATTTATTCACCTTACTTTTCCTTTTCACTCTCACTCTCTTTTCAAACTCCCTAAATCGCACTTTGACACTTTGATACTCATCACTCCTTGAATAAAAGTAATATTATTACTTACTACCTGGTATTACATAAGGGTTGACTGATGATCTGCACTGATATTATTTAGCATTTCAATGTCTTTCTTAAGAACAAAAATAACACAATATTGGTGAAAAAATATGCAGTTTTCTTGTAATAAATGGTGTAAATGTTGTACATGTATTTGTATATGTACAACATGTACAAATACATGTATTTGTTAATATAATAGGGCCTCATTCACCAATTGTCTTTTTTTTTTCTTAAATTAATCTTAACTCTTATATGAAACTTAAATTTCCAACATTTCTAATCTTTTCTCTTAATTTTAACTTTAGTTTTGCTTAAAAAAATTAAGACATTTAAATGGAATAATAATATAGAACTGTTGAATTTAAGAGAATTCTATAATTAAGATAAAACAAACATGCATGCAATAAACTTTTGATTACAATAAGAGCTGTAAATTCAACAGTTGTAGAATCTGTTCTTACCTAAGCACAAATCTTAGTGAATGTTCAAATTTTTAAGACGAAATTTTCTGTTGGTCAGTGATGTCCAACGAGTGTATTTTTGGGAAATGAGTAACATGCAAATGCAGAAAAGATTTTGAATGATAGTTGTTTCTAATAAACTATAAGTCGTAATGCAGTTGCATTAAAGCATCTTGACCACATTTTTCAGTTCTAGTATTCAGCCTGAGTCTGTACACTTTTGGATTACACTTTGACCCAGTGGCTTTTGCCCTAAAATACCAAAAATCCTTCAGACTCATTCTTATGACCGCTCATAATCCATTTGCACCTCCTCACTTCCCAACCTTCACCTCTTGCTGCTGGGTTCATTTGGGTTTAAATCCCATTCCTTTTTTTAAATGAAATTCTTAATTCCCGTTCTTCCAGAGTCTTTCTCCTCCCTTCCCATGCCGGGAAATACTTGTGTAAGATTCTTTTGACAAATTTTTATGAGTTGTTCCCATAAATGGAAGGAATTACTACAAATTAGTGTAACTGGTGTAATTTTGCTTGTCTTCATTTAACTGTGATGTAACTAGTATAGGCTTAAATTAAGCACAAAACTAAAATTTTCTGGATAAAAATGACTGTAAATGTAAACCTTTTAAGGCTAGTTTCCCAAACTATGATTAAGATTAGACAAATTTTGAGTTTCAGTGCAGAATCTCAATTGTATCTGCAATTTAGTCCAAAACTAGGATTCGGGCTGTTTTCTTGAACATGGATTACGCCTAGTCTTGGACTAAATTGCAATACCAATGGAGTTTTACCACTGAAAGTCAAAGTTAGTCTAGGACTAGTCTTAATCTTAGACTGAGGAACTGGCCCGTAGTGTCTAGTGCCTACATTTTTGTGAACTTTTTGCCCACAGGATTTGGCAGCATCTGGTGGACATCGTGAAAGACGGACAAGTGTCCGTCATTATTACTACACATTATATAGAGGAGGCCAGACAAGCCAACACGGTGAGGTGTAAACTCTACCCATTCAAGTTTGTTTACCTGTAACCAGTGTTAAGCAGTAGAATCAAATCTATCGAGAACTAGAAACGCTCCAAAGGATGAAAATAAAAAACAAATTCTTGTTTTTTCATGATAACTCAATTGAGTTAACAAAAATTTGCAACAAGTGACTGGTTTTGCCATGCAGAGTCACATATCGGGGAGCAGCTAGCTAGAATTAGTGACACAACTTATTAATATCGAAGCTTATAACTTTTCTAGTAACTTACTCCTTTCTTATTACAAAAAGATACATCAATATGAAAAAGCTATTATTTCTCTCTTTTTACAAAGACTTTAGCAGTTCTTTGTGATGTTGAATTTGTAGAAGTAGCTTCTGATAGGCTAGTTCCAATTGATTTATTTTAAAATGTTATCAGGTGTATTACATATTATATGCTTTTTATTTATTTAATATTATTTGATCAATAAATTAAAATAGTTAGTTTTTTGTTTTAATATTAAATATGAAATTAAAATTAGCTTTAAATTATCTACAGATTCTGCCAGTTATATCTACATAAAAATGCAAATGCATTTCAAAAAATACACAAAATCCATTATGTAATGTGGAATATCGTGTGATACTTATCACTTACCCATCTTGCTGTTAAAGTCCTTTCTTAAACCTTTTAGATTAGATTAGACTAGACTTTATTGTCATTGACCAGAGTACAGCTATCAAGCTGATGAACTGCACTTAACTTTTAACCAGAAATTCATGAAAGACTTATTCACAGTACGGTTAATACGAATATATATAAAAATATCAATATATACCTATAAAAAGTCTCAAACACTGACAGACCTCTTCTGTAGTTATTTTATAGTCTAGAGTCCAGACCAGCCGTTACTACCATTCATATGGAGCTTATCGTTCTGTAATCCGTTTAAAAGCCTTTGCTTTTGCTCTCAATGAACTTTGCACGGCAAAATTATTATGTAAGCTTTTGAATTGAGAGCTGTAATGAGTGGAAAGATGCATGCTGAAAACATTATTTTACACGTTAACTTAAAAATACAAGTAAAAGATACATCAAATTACAGTTTTACAGTTTAACCCCCCATCTTTAATGTGAGTTTAGAAATATTTAATTCAATTTGATTTAAGATGAATTTGTGTTTGTATTGTGTATTTTTTTTAGATTCTGATTCTGATTCGAATTTTGTAGGAAGTGTTCATTCTCAGTTTGGTTCACAGTTTGTGCTCAGAATTCTGATTCTGAACATCTTCGGAAAATGTACAGTCTCAGTTCAGTTCACTTCAGCATCAAAGTTCTGATACTGAACATCTCGGCAATTGTTTGGTCTCAGTTCATTTCGCTCCATAATCCAAATTGGATTCTGTGTGATGTATTGATACAACCCTAACTGATTGCTTTAATAAACCCGTCCTTTATGCAGGTCGGTTTGATGAGAAATGGCCGACTGCTAGCCGAAGCCGAACCAGACATAGTAATGAAGCAACACAACGCCACAGTGAGTAACTCAGTAAAAAACTCCTCTTTAAAATGTGCCTGCATGTGAGTCATTCCATCATTTACATTTCACATCAAGAAAAAAGTGAAGAAATTTGTGTTCTTTACTGATAAATAATCCTTTAAAAGCAGTACATTCAAAGTTTACCCACTTGGTTCTTGTTTTTGTGTTTGGTGAGACGCTGGAGAAAGCTTTCCTGCAGCTTTGTGAGGACTCTGACCAAGTGGGGACCGAAAACAGTTCTCAGGGTCCCGGAGAAAAAATCAGTCCGTCTCCAGACGGAATACGGGACGAGAGCAGAGAACCAATCCTGGGGAAGGTCCAAACCTCAGAGACGGACATTCCTAAAATTAAAGGTGGGAAAAAGTCTGTAAGGCAGGTTTGGGTTGCATTTTGGATTCACATGTCAGATGTTCAGTTTTGGTTCGGTTTCCCTCAGGATCAGAATTTAGATTTTTGGTCTCAGTTTAGGGCTCTTCAGAATCAGATTTTTGAGATAATCAGAATCATAAGAATTCAGAATCAGAATTCTTTTGATTCTGAACATCTCAGGACATGTTTGGTCTCAGTTCAGTTTGGTTCAGAATGAGAATTCTGATTTTGAGCGTTTTGGGAAGTTTTTGCTCTCAGTTTGGTTCTCTTCAGAATCATAATTTTTCTGAATTCTTATGATCAGAATTCTTATGATTCTGAACATCTCGGGACGTGTTCCTCCTCAGTTTGAATTGCTTCAGAATTCAGATTCACAACTATCAATATAGTGTGACACGGTGGCACAGTGGTTAGCGCTGCCGCCTCACAGCGAGAAGGTCCTCGGTTCAGTCCCCAGTCGGCCGTAGGGCTTTTCTGTGTGGAGTGCATGCTCTCCGAGTGTTTTCTCCAAAAGCATGCACTATTGGTTAACTGGTGAATCTAAAATTGACCCATAAGGTGTGAATGAGTGTGTGATTGTGTGAGTGCTTGGGGACAGTACCTTACTCATGAGTACCTCAGTGGTAACTTTACTGGTCCTGGATTCGAACCTGCAGCCTTCTGATCATGGGGCAAACTCCCTACCGTTACGCCACCAACTGCCCCCAAAATCATTTACCACAAAAGCAAATAAATCAACTGTGCAGAAATTAAGAGTCTGAAGTATGGGGATGTTTTAAGAAAGAAATAAGTGAAAGCATGACATAATCCAGAGCAGTAAAGGCCCAGAGGAACTCCAGTTTGAGTTGAAGTGAACCAGAAGGAAAACTGAAAAAACTGGCAAACGAACTCACAATGTGAACACAACAAAGAAACTTCTTCTGTCGAACCTTTTTGGACTAGAGTTTGGTTTCTGTAAAGATGACGATATGTGAAAACATCCTAAAATAAGTGTTGTTGTTTTTTTTGCTTTGTGTGTGTGTGTAGTGCACTGGAAGGCAAAAGCACAACACGTCATTCCCAAATGGCGGAATATTGCTGCCTTGACGATCAAGACGATGGTGAGAATGAAGAGAAATCCAGGGTAACTAATCATTTAGAATCTTCAGCTAATCCAACACACGACTTGAACTAAATGTTCTTAAATAAGCAGGTTGATCTCAAAGCACAGTGTTTTCACAAAGGTCCTGACATTTACCAGTGTTTTATTTTATTCGAGATTTTATCTTACGTATGAACGGAATCTACAAATGGTGAACAGTGAAACTAATTTTATTGCTATTGGGGTTTCACCAGTTCTACAGTTGTATAATATTATACTATTTATGTGTCTCAACTTTTTATGAACTAATTTAGGAAAGAACTTCAATATTGGTTCAATGACTCGCCAAAAAATATACATTTAAATTAAGTTAATAAATGAACACACTGTATATGAATTTGTTTGCAAAGAATATTGGGTCTTGTTCAGCAATATCATCTTAAATTAATCTTACATTTTTCTTAAATTGTATTTTTTCTTTACATTAATATGATACACAACTGTAGAAGAAGCATATGTTGCACCAATAGGCATGCAATAAAATTTGCCAAAGATTTACACTTTGTAGATTCTAAAAATGGTGGATGTCAGAATATTTCTGATTTTTTAAAATGAACGAGGTCCAATTTGTTTGCCGGTTTTGATGTTATATACTGTAGGTTATAAAAGCATCCCTCCTCCTTCTTTTTCCCGTTTCAGTTCATTGTGTTTCCAGTTCCTGTTGCCCGTGATCCAGATCTGCTTGATGTGTTTGTGTATCGGCGGAGATCCCAAGGACATCCAGGTGGCGGTGGTAAACAACGAAACCAGCTCCAGCGCTTTCAGTCGTTCCCTTCTTTCCTTCCTCGACAACACCAGCATCCACCAGGTAACGCTTTCATTTACATCCAAAAATACGTGTCTAAAATGGCCCCGCTTTTCTTCTAAAATCAGGATTAGTTTTAGTGTTTAGTACTTATTTCTGTAGTTTGTACTGATTGTTTAGTTTATATGTAAACATGAAAAAAAAATATTTATTTTTAAAATAGCTCTTGTTGTTTAGAGTTTTGCAAAAGGCTTATTTATTTTTTGCACAATGAGTTTAACCTGAAAACAGTCCTGGAAGTTTGACAGTTGATGGTTATGTTTCAGTGCTGTGATAATTCAGAAGAAATGTAAAGTAGAGTTTGCAAAGTAGAACCTCTTAAAAAACACTAGAGAAGAGGAACTGAGACTGTCGCAAAGCTGCTAAAAGAAGAAGCACCTCTTCTAGTTTCAGTTGTTTTTTTTGTGTAATATTTTTGGTACAAAGTTTTTTTCTTTAAATTTTTCCGTCCCAATCAGGAAACGAGGAGACCAATTTGAACGAGCTCTTTTCTGTTGAGGGAAAAAACATAAAAAATTATCAGCTTTCTCACAACAATTAAACGGAATCAAAGTTTAAAATAATACATAGATGTAATAAATAAATTGTGTGGAAATAAAGATAAAGTAGATTTGGGAATTTCTCTTTGTAAATTGTGAAAAGTTAGATTTTTTTAAACATGTGGGATTAATGGATGTCGATTTTCTTACTTTTGTTAAATAATGAAAAAGGAGAAATAAACCAATATTCTATTGTGAAAAAATGTAATGACCACAGTAAGCTGTATTTCTTTTTCCCGTTATTTCACGTTTCCTGTTCTTTTTTGACTGATAAAAACACTTGAACCGCCTTCATTTATTTTTACACTTAAAAAGTCAGAATTAGTGCTTTAAATGCATTTTTTGCGTTCCATTCATCTGATTTCCAAAACAAAGTCTGGAAACTAAATTTCCAGCATTACGCATGATTTTCCATTTGCGTTTCAGGTGAACCTCTCCCACTCCAAAGCATTTAATGGTATTTACAATGGCGAATACTGGTGTGTCATAGAGTTCGGCCAGAACTTCACCTCCTACCTGACCAAAAGGTGAGCAAATTTTTCATCAGTCCCACATTTATTAAGGGATACTCCCTGAAAATGAACTCTTGATTTTAAATCTTAAACTTGATCACATATTCTGGGTGTTGGATTTATTATTTACTAAAGATACGTTTGCATGAGTACCAGGGGTGTGATGAGATCTTGTGCCACGTGCCATAAAAACATCAACAATAGGTTTTGTTTGTAATTCCAAATTGCAAAGAATGTTTGCGCCTTATCACATCACCAACAATGCTGATAAATATGTTGTTTTGTTTGTTTATTTATTTATTTGCATGGACAGAATGTTGCAGCCCAAAGTCTCCAGAGAGGTGGTGGAGGGCGGCTCGGTCCACATTTGGCTGGACTTGACCAGTGAGGTTTTTCGATATCATTAACGCATTTTTAATATTATAAACTTTTGTGTATAAATTTTGATTTTCTTTCGCCAGATCGACAAATTGCAATAATGATACAAAAGAAACTTCACGAGGCGTTTCAGGTAAACATTATTACTTGGGAGTCGTCAGATACACATTTCTGTTGTTCGTGTCGGGTGTTGACCTGTGTGTGTGTGTGTGTTAATTTTAGGCCTTCGTGGAAAGTAAGATGGGCAGTCTTTCCTACCTGGTCTCAGTGCCTATTAAGGTAATTTTGCTTTAATTTATCCTCCACTTGAGCGCTACTGACCTCTAGTGTTCATGGTATTTTATACATGTAGGGCCAATTTCCTGGTTGAGGATTAAGCCTAGTCCTAGACTAGTTCTGAGTTTGAATGGAGAATCGCCATTGGTACTACAAATTAGTCCAAGACTAGGCTTAATCCATGAGCGAGAAACCAGCCCATAGGGGCCAAAACAGTCAGTATATACCATAGTACAGTATTACCTCAGATTACCTCTTTCCAAAAGTTACGTTGCTAATTCTAAAATAATAAAGGAAAAAATCTAATTCTATTCACTAGTTTTATTCACTTAAGACATTTAAACACAAGCACATAAAAGTGGAACGTTTCATTACTGAATGACTTGTATTTCTAAGTGAGAGTCCCATTAAAGAGGTCTGGTTTGTTTCTAGAGGCTCTAGGTTGCCATTTTAGAAGATTTATTCATGTTAAGTTGTTTTTCAACGTAACGCTCATGTTCTGGAACGAATTAATGATGTAAGGAGAGGTGTTACTGTGCTGACATGTACTACATGATTTTATATATAACAAACCATGTCCTGTTTTAACAGGATAAAGCAAGATGCCCATCATAAAAGCATTACTGATACATTTCTAATAATTGTATGCAATACAGATTATGCTTTTTGCAGTATGGTTTGCATTATTACAGATATTATAACCTTTACTTGCCATTTTCTGCTAAATTATTGTTCGGAATAACAAAAGTGGTCAGTAGTTTATTATAGAATGTTATAATAATGATGAATTGTAAAACTATATATATATATACACACACACACACAGTATATAGTCATATCTGTATCTTATATAATAACATAATAACTCAGTATATCTGTAATTGATGTCATTTGTTTTTGTGCAGTTTGAGGAGCCCATATATGGCAGCCAGAACACAGACTTCACTACATTTGTGACACCAGGAGCAGTTCTGAGGTACAAAACACAAACACATGGTGCAGTTGGTAGCGTATCAGTTTAAGAGTTGGCCCTGTGATCGGAAGGTTGCTGGTTTAAATTCGGGACCAATGAGGTACTCGTGAGCAAGGTACCGTCCTCAAGCACTGCTCCCCGGGTGCTGCCCGTCAGCTGCCCTCTGGATGAGTCAAATGTTGTCACATTTAATTGTGTGCTGTGTTCACACTAATAATCACTCACTTTCACATGTAATTCACTATTCTTCTAGGAGTATTCATAAGACATCTTGATAAGTTTTGCTAAATAATAAATATACACTCATTCATCTTGACTATAGTTTATTTAACCCGATCACTTGAAAAAAATCCAGATAGAATTGAAATGATTTACTGTATAATTAGTACAATGAATAAACGTACATTGAAGGACGCTTTATATCTGATCTAAATAAATCAGGCCCTAAACGTGTTTGGTCTCATTGTCATTCTAGTACATAATATTTCATGAAATTCTGAACCTTGACTGATTCTTTCTCACTGATTTCTTTCCCATGATGCAGTATCACCTTCTACCTGGCTGTGGGGCTGACCGCTCTCTCCTTTGTCCTGGAGAGGAAGGAGGGGCTGCTGGACAGGAGCTGGGTAGCAGGTGGGATTGAAACCTCTCTTCATATGCACTTTAATAATCCACTTTGACATCAGGCCCAAAGTAAGGCTCGACTGACGTGGTTTTCTCATGTCCGATACCAATACCGATTATTACTAATCAAGTAGATCAGAACGGTTAGGTCCATATATATCTGTCAAGATATATTCATCTACATTAGACTTTCAGCTTAAATTTAAGGGGTTTAACAAAGTGTTGCATTACGTTTTCGGAAATTACAGTCAGTGCATTCAGTCTTCAGTGCCAATAACCATAAAAATTTAAGATATTGACGACAATAATCATCCAGACTGATCATCGGCCAATGTTGTTTTTTTTTTATTTAATCGGCTTAGCGATCTCAAGAATTGGTGATACCGTAACTAAAAACAATAATCGGTTAATCCTTTGAGAACTTGTATTTTTGTTATTGTACTTAAATATTATCTATACTAACACTTTTATTTGGGCTGAGTCATATCAGATCAAATCACATCATATCAAATATCGCCACTGATCATTTTCTTCAAATGATTTTTTTAAAGTACCTTGCACTTAACCTGAATATTAGAAAAACAAATCACTCACTTTCACTTTATCCTCCTCGTCGTCTGGTTTTTCTTCCCTCATTAGGAGTGAGTTCTCTGGAGACCATGTTGGCTCACCTTTTCTCTCAGCTGCTAGTCATCAGCGTCCAGATCACACTGCTGCTGCTCTTCATCCTGCTGGTTTTCAAGGTGAGCGCATGTGTGTATGTGTGTGTGAGAGATGAGCATCTTATGAATACTGCAGAAGGTGCATCTCGAGTTAATGGGCCTCATTCACTTTTTTTTTTTTTCATTTTAAAATTCAAGGTCTAAATCTTCACTTTTAATAAAAACAGACCTCCTGATCTGATATAAAGTGACGTTATATTATGTACGATGTTCTCATTTTGGATCGATGTTGATCGTTGAATTGACATATCAATGCACATTGTATCATTACACCTTTCATTTTTACCATCTCTCTCAGATCCCTAACGAGGGCTCGTTGGCGCTGGTGATTGCACTGATTGTCCTGCAGGGCGTGACTGGAATCTCCTTTGGCCTGGTCATCTCCTCCGCCATCGACGACGAGCAGTCGGCCAATCAGGCGGCTCTCGGCATCTTCTACCCCAATCTCATCATTAGCGGTAACTACTAACCGAAATTGGACTTTGTTATGTCGCATAATTCATTGCAACTGATGTCAGATTACAACATTTATAGTAGTTTACTGTAGCTTTAATATTGCATAAATGTAGTTTACCATAGTTTTATCTGTTCAGCTTTACATTAGATTTAATGTAGTTTACTGTAGCTCAATGTTAAAGTATCTTACTGTAGCCTTAATGTTTGTAACTTTTACAATCAGTTACTGTAGCTTTAATATTGTGTAACTATAGTTTATCTATCTTTACCACAGGCTTACTGTAGATTAATGTATTTTCATGCTAAAGTATCTTACCGTAGCCTTAATGTTCACAATTGTACAGTCGGTTACTGTAGCTTTAATAATTCGTAAATGTAGTTTAGCATAGTTTTCAAATGTATCCGGCTTTACTGTTGATTTACTGCAATATAATGTCAGTGTATCTTTTTGTAGCCTTAATGTTAGCAACTTTTACAGTAGTTTATTATAGCTTTAATATTACATAAATGTAGGTTACTGTAGTTTTAAAATGTATCCAGCCTTACTGTAGATTTAATGTAGTTTACCGTAGCTTAATGTCAGTGTAGCTTACCGTAGTCTTAAAGTTCGTAACTTTTACTGTAGCTTTAATATTGCATAAATGTAATTTACCATTGTTTTAATGTCTAAACAGCTTTATCATAGATTGCCTGTTGTTTAGCGTGTCTTAAAGTATGTTAAAGTAGCTTCCCATAGCCTTAATGTTGGTTACTGTAGCTTTAATAATTGTAAATGTATTTTAGCATAGTTTTAAAATCTATCCAGTTTTACTGTAGATTTACCGTAGCTTAATGTTAAAGTAGCTAACTGTAGGCTTAATGTCTGTTTAGTTTTACCATAGATTCACAGTAGTTTATCATAACTTAAATTTCTATCCACTTTACTGTAGTTTATTGTAGCTTTAGTGTTGTTTTAGCTTTACTGTGACAATGTATCTGTAATGTATCTAGCTTTACTGTAGTTTATTCATAGTGAAATTACTTACAGTATACTGTAGTTTACTTGTAGTAACTTTAATAGCTGTGTAGCTTTACCGACATTTAATATCTATCTGCTTTACAGTATTTGGACGTAGTTTTAATGCTTTTAGCTTCAATATCGTCCTCGTTTTACGAGTTTAGTGTAGCTTTAATCTCTATTTACGTTTTATCTCTATTAAACTTTACCACAGTCTAATCGCTAATAAATAGCAGCGACCGAAAAAAGTGATAAAAAGTTAAAGACTGAGATAGAGATGACAGAACTGAAGAAAAAAGACTAGCTTGTAAAAAACTTAAACATCTATTCTAGCTTCTTATACCTTTATACTGTTGCTTTCTCTCCAGGTGTGATTTGGCCAGTGGAGTGTATTCCATATCCTTTGCGTTACCTGAGTCTGGCGCTGCCTCAGACCTACGCGTCCGAAGCCCTGCGATGCATTATGTACCGAGGTCATAGACTCTAAACACACACTTCGCTATGTTTGTAAGGGACGGTCCTCACGGTGGACTGTCCAAATTTCTTAAACTGTTCTAACCCTGAACGTGGTGTTGTCTACCTTTCAGGATGGGGTCTGTCGAGGATGATGGTGTGGCGAGGTTTCGCGGTCACGCTCGGCTGGAACACCTTCTTCCTCATTCTGGCAACGGTTATCCTCAAGCTGAGAACAAGATAAAATCCCAGCTGGGAAAAGAAGAAAAAGATGATGATGATGATGATAAAGAAGGAGCAGCTTCGGGGTAGAAGGAGAAGTTCTGAGTTTTGAGGCTTGATTACACATTTTAAAAAAGAAAAGACAAGCTGCCAAAATGGGACAACCAATCAGAGTTGTCCTCTCATGTCAGAGTAGCCAGTCGGGTCCTTTTTTCCCAAGGTCCCAACCATGAGCCAGTTGTTCCTCAAGGAGGACACTGACGTTCGCCGACGTTCCCACCAGCGCGAAGTGTCCAACTGTGCAATCTGCAGCCTGCTCTTTCGGGTGGACATGGGTTATGATCACGTGGCACTTTTTTTTGGATTCGTCTATTTTTATCGAAGCAAGAACTGTCTGAAAAATGCTCCAATGTTTACATTCATATATTGCAGACTCAATCCAAACTTGTTGATGTTAAATGTTGGGAGTGGGAAATGCTAATTATTTATATTAGGGGTGTGATGAGAGCTCGCAATATTAAGACGTGACGATATTTCTCAACGAGCTGAAAAGCTGTCTCGCGATATAGTACAGCGTTATGTCTCAAGTCTGACTTCACACACTCACTGCGTGTACTGTACCATGTTATAAATGTGCCAAAAAGCAGCCAATCACAGACTTAAAGAAAGCTGATTGACTGATTTGGTCTCGGATCAGGTGGCTAATATGGTTCCTATAGTGAATACAAACACACATTTTTCCAGTAAGACACCAAAAGAAGCAACAAGAAGACAAGTTGTGGGTTATTTGAAGATTTTGAGTGTGATTAGTTCAGCCAGTACCCTAGTATTATTGTATTTGTTAACGTTATCGAAATCTGTTCATTTTGCAGGGATTATTGTTATTGATTATATGTATTGTCTCGTGTGCTGAGTATCTCGTCACACCCTTAATTTTTATCATTACAATTTTAGTCTCTAAGCCAAGTAACAAAAACCAGCATTTAGCCACAAAAATCAGTACTGTATTGTTTTCATTTTTCATGCATGTTTGCAAGATGTTTTTTGGTGACCAGTGTTAGGAAATCTTAAAAATGTGATTTTTTTTAGTCCAGATTATTTTCCTTGTCTATGTTATACATTCTCATTTACATACACACACACACACAAACATATAAATATATATAATTTCTCTCTTTTTTTTAGGGGCTGACAAACTGATTTTTATTAGTAATTGCAAAGAGCAACAACTGATATTTCGAACAGATTTTTGTGCTGCTGTAAAAATGAAAATTGGTGTGAAAATTTAGAATAACCAATACTTAAATACAAATTTTAATTGAAATTCCTTTCAGCATGTGTTTAATTATGAGAACTTGAAATAGCTTGTTATTTCGTCGTATTTCTGAGTTTGCGTGTCAAATTCACTTTCAGTCTCTAAGTCTCACAGAAGCCACAAAGAAACAAACACTTTTTAAAGTGAGCTTTTGGGGCAAGTTTTACCTCTGAGGACTGTGTCACTGTTCCGTCATCTCTGGCTGGCATCTCACCCATAAAGTCTGGACTAGCTGATGGCATGATGAGGACTGTCAAAAAGCACAATGTAAACCACAGGTAGCGTTAAAATAGGAGAACATAAATATGTATATATATATATATATATATATATATATATAATATATATACATATACATATATATATATATATATATATATATATATATACACATACATATACATATATACATATACACATATATATATATATATACATATATATATATATATATATATACACACATATATATAAAGGTATGAATACTGGTAACAGACCTCGAAAATTATTTAAGAGTACATTTCAGTCAATAACATTCATGCAGAGATTTGTCAAATATTTTAAACGAAGCCCATCCTTATCGTCAGTGTTGGGCAAGTTTCTTTGGACCAGTACAATACTGTCTCACCAGACTGTAATGCGTTACACGGCTCCTGCAATACTTTTGAGTTACTTTTACCAAAATAACTCCGGAAGTAGAACTTGGCATTCTAAAATGCTAAATGTTGTTTAATGCAGCTCATTAAACACTGCAGGCATAAAGTCTGTATGAAATAACTTTTTCTTGCTGAATTTTCACTGTGCGGGAAATCTCGCGGTGTTGGTGATTTTTTTAAATAAAAACAGAACTAAATTGCGGGTTAACATTGCGTTGTGAAGTATGTTACTGAAAAATGTAACAAGTATAACATTACTGAAATTGTATTAGTACTGCCTTACATTACTGCGTTACAGCAAAAAAGTTACGTGTCACTGTAGTTGCAGTACTTTTGTATCACGTTACTCCCAACACTGACCATATGAAACAAATGACCAAACAGCATCCGGGTTCAAATACAGCAGTGAAATATTGTCAAGATACATATAACTGCAGCTGTGTGTTGCCCAGTAAATCACTGTGCAGGGTGGGTATTATAAATACCCTGACCATTATTTCCAGGTTATTACACTGCTTGTAGTTTCCGTGCCAAACTCCAGTACGCATTGTGTGATTCAAAACGACACCAATTTTTTCAATGGATTTTCAAACAGTGCGTTTGGTTAAGAACCGCAAACAAATCACAGTTTACTCTTAAAAGAGCAAACAAAGAAAATACAGAAATGCTAATATGAACTTAGTGATATATGCTCTGATAATATGGGCATGCCAAACAAACAAATTTGAACACTTACACAGAACACTCTGCTGGAGTCCGCCTGCTAGCAACCGACACAACACGCCGTCCCGCCATCCCAGCTGCGGCACCCGCCACATTTCTACGAGGCCGATAGAGGACCCGCCTGAACGCCAGAGACACAAGTTAGAAAACACTAAAACCTCGTTTAGTCAGAAAACACCTAAAATATACGTCGAGCTGGCGAAATAAGTTGTATCAAATAATAGAGGCATAATCACCAGATCACAATTTAGTTTCGCGCGGTCTCGAAGATCATCGCTAGAATGTCTAATGATAAGTTGTGATCTCGAGATGACAAATACTATTCGCGTGTCACTCTTTACGGCTCATGTACATTTCGAAACTTTGCCTGACCCACCTTTCCGCTGAGTTCTGCCCACCTAATAATGACCCTGCCCACTTAGTTGGTCACGCCCACGTGGACGCCCTCACGCAGGTTAACTTCATCAACTAGCAAGCTGCAATGCTGGAGCGAGTGCAGGGCGTAGCAGCGAATTAAAAGTGGGGGACGGTATGGTGATGTGACAGGGTGTTCATACGCATAATAAATTCAAATGGAAGCGATGGGCATTTTACCCCAGCACCAAAGTGGCAACTTGAGGAACATGCCAGGATAACTTACATGAACCTATTTCTGTGAAATCATACTCATAAAAATACATCAATAAAACCTAAATCAATGTATTTACAAGGTTTTTAACATTTTCAAAATTAGTGAGATTTTTAATCAAAACTTCAAACTGCATTCTCTCCAGTTGAGTCAAGTTTTTTTTCCTTGTGTGTATATATATATATATATATGGAAGATCTTGAATGTAAAGTATAAGAAAACAAGTGTCTTGATTTCCTTAAAATATTAGCAATTTGTTCCACAGTAGTAATGAATTAAAAGACTAAAGTATGATAAGATATTCGTTGCAAAACAAATTTGATTTGAAAGGACAATTCTACTCTGGACGCGAGCAGCACGTGGGCAACAAAAGACAGCAGAACCCGAATGCCTCCACCACTTCGATGACCCTTTAAAAGCGATGAATTTCATGACAACAAAAAAAAAAAAGAATAAAGTGAACAAATAATTCAAATGACAAAAATCGCTATAAAATGGTTTATATGAAATATGATTCAACTAGTACACGTGTACAGCAGACATGTGGATGTAAAAGTAGCTTCAGTCTGAAAAGTTGCATCAGAGTTTACAGTACAAAACTGTAAAATGGCATAAAAGCCTGCAAATAGACAGGAAAAGTGGAAGCAACGCTCTTACATAGAGCTAAAATTGTAGAGCTGATCGCGGTACACTTCTCTCTTAACACTACAACACAAACTATACAAAACATTTGGACAGTACTGAAATTAATGGCTTGTCAATTTACAGAAAATCAATTGTTTATTAAAACCTAAGTGTGCTGTTGGCATGCACACTGCATAAAATGTTTTAAGTGTTCCTATAAAACATTAAGACGTAGACAGAACATTTAAAAAAATAACTGGCCTGTTCGAAAAAAGTGTTCCTTTATGAAAAAAATGCATATAACTGAGGAGAAAAAAAAAAAAAGAACAAATACCCTACCACCGTTGTGTTAAAAGTGCATAAAGTTGGGCCAAAGGCAGAACATAAGTGTCCATCTCAAGCATGTTTAGCAAAGAAAGTGTTAGTGCGTTTATATATTATTTTAGAACAAAAAGGTAAAAGAGCTCTGTGTTGTAGCCTGAAGACTATACATTAAAAAGAAGAGAACTGTACAGTTAAAACATGGTTTAAACCCAGCTCTGATTTTTGCTGTTTGCTCTTGCTGGCTGTGGTTGAAGATTCTGGATTTTGCTCGTGCTCTCGTCCCATTCGTAACAGTGATTGACCCGTGCACAACTCAGCGGACATTCCAGCTCTCCACGGCACTCGGTGTAGTACTCGATCAAAGCAGCGAGGCTGTCGAACTTTTTAAGGGACTTCTGTCAAAAGAAAGAACGTAGACAAGAGTGATACTTTTTCACAACAAATCTTTCCATTAGAGGCACCACTGTGTCATGACACATTGCCAGCCAAGGGGTCTAATGTGGTCAAAGATAAACAAAGCAGAAGATTACTTACTCTTTTACTAAAACATGAGAAACATACTACTGTCTATAATTGCACATCTTCAGTGTTACTCAATAAGGGGAGTAACTAAGTAAAATTAGAGACGCTACTTAGTTAACTACATATCAATAGCAAAGGGTTGACTTAGTCCACCTCAGCTCACCTCAAGGTAAAAACTTCCTTTGGAAGTCTTAACAGCCAGAGTGACCAAACCAGACGGGAAGCGTATGACAAGTGATCCAAGGGTGGGCTTTTTGGGGTGAGGACACAACAAGTAGGAACCGAGGACATCATCAGCCAGCAGTGAAGAACTGCTGTCACTGTAACACCATAGATTATATACATTACATATAAATCTGTTTACCTTTACTACGTTATTTGTTAGTCTCAAAATTCCATCTCTTACAGGTTTAGTCAAATCTACTGAAGCTTCTGGAAGCAAGAGTAATAACAGTGGCTGAATGATGTTTTCAGTGGCAGCAATCATTAACCCTCCTTGGAAAGGAAGTTGTATAGTATATTATTTTCTGAAAACATTGAAATATGTTTGTGGATCATATATTCATCTCATAAATGCTTTTTAATGCTAGATATGTATAGCTGTTCACTGAGGAAGTTCACCTAGAGACGCCAGCCCAGCTCCACACGGCATGAGCCAAGGCTTCCTCTGTTTCTGCCAAGCTTGGAGCGCGGACCCTGCGTACTGGAACACTGTCCTGAGCCATGCCTGTTTCTCACATACAGACGGGAGGAGAGGGGGAGGGAGAGAGATATCTTGAAACTCCCACAGGGACATCACCAGCTTCCTAAAAAGGATCTGCTTATTTAATTTAGCAACAAAAGGAAGTTCCAATTTAGAATTGTACTTATGCGATTTATTTTAGGAAGCAGTAGAACAACAAGCATAAAACTACTGGACCTCAACTCAACTCAACAGCAAATAAACAATGGAAAACGGAGAGCATGTGCTTACAGTATAAGTGAAAATAGCTGAATTAGTCACTTGTGACAAAAACAAAAAAATAAAAATGGGTGAATCATGATGATATCGGTGAGTTCCCATCACCCACTCCCACTGCCCATTTCTCAACCCATGCTGGTGGTTTAGTGAATTGGTCAATCATTAGTCAGAGTCTGCATTACCTAAGGAATTCTTTCACTTTTGACAGTGTTCTCTGAACACTCGTCCCACCTTGTGGAGCGTTCAGCCGGTCCTGAAGGTGCCGCTGTTTCAGAGGGGTGCAGGTAAAGGAGCGGTAAGCCCCTGAGCGAAGCACTTTTTCCCTAATGGCCTTCTTACGTACGAGTGTAGGAGACGTCGGAAGGGTGTCTTCTGGGCTGCTAGAGAGCTCCATGCTGGGTGTGGCAGAGACCTAAATCATAAAACATCATGGGCTGGTATCTTCAACATGGATTAAATGACATTTCTAGTCTTGGACTCAATTCTAGCATCAATGGAAATTTGGTCAGGCCTCGCCAATATCACCCAGCATACTAAAGGCTTTGTGAAACAGTTTTTTTGTTATATTTTTCTGACCTTCTCCCCTGGCAGCAAGCCCTGGGTCGGAGCTCTGCGAAATGACACCAAAGCGCTGACACTGAGAGGGAAGCCGTGGTTTAGGAGTGACGGAACACGTGTGGGCTTCTTTCCTGACGACTCGTCCTGAGCCTCTTCCGGATGTTTCTCTAGATAATAGAGCTGGAAGCAGCGGCACAGCAGCAGGTTCAGGAACTGTGCCTTTAGTCGGGGAACACAATGTGCATAAATTATTGTTGTTTATAACAAAACTGGCTATTAATTAATTTCACACTTATCATTCATGCTCAAGACTTAAAATTAATTATCTCCGAAATACATAAACATGCACAAAAAGTACAAAAAGGAATTTACATAGCCATTATAGACAAAACATTATTTACAGAGAATGCATGTTCCAATATCTTATATAAACGACCACAAACTGTTACATTTGAGACAATGAGAATGTTAGTGTTGTTTCTAAAAATATTTTTGTACAGATACATATTTCTTGTTTAATATAGAAAAATAGCGTATGAATTCTGTCATGAACATGGATAGAAACCATCACAACATACTGCTCTGGCATGTCTGGCCTTGAAGAGGTGGCAGTATAGCTGGGTGTCGGTGCTGCCAGGGTTATGGGCGACAAAGGCAAACTGAGCATTGCAGGGGCGAGCAATGGACAGGGATACACGTTGCATCGCATGGGCCATCAAAAGTATCTGAGCAGACACAAATGCCAAGACCAAGCAGCCAGTCAACATAGAAGACTAGGGTTAGAAATGTGAAAGAACTAGCAAACAAGAGATCTTACAGTTTCGTCCTCATTATACATTTTCACTCCTTTGACAGAGAACTTGAGGGAGACGGCACGCCTTCGTTTGCAGTTCTGTAGAGGATTTATGGGACCCAATGAAAACATTTATAAACAAGCCAGTGCGACACCATGATAATGTATCGAAGAAAGAGGCAGTACAACCCAATGAAAACATAAGTTACCCTGAGGGACTTTAGCTGGGTATGCAGTTGTGAGATTTGATTGTCCAGACAGCTGTCATCAACAGGAAATGAGCCAATGTACTAGAGAAATGAGTCAAGAAGTCATGACCTCTTCAGATTAATAGAAAACAATGGACAGTTATACAGTTACCTTAACTATTCTCTGCAAAATCAGAAGAATACAAGGTAGAATTAAACAGGAAAACTTTTCCCAGTGTTTAGTCATTGTAATTTTATGATGGTTACATCTTTTAAACCAAAAGTTTTATGGAGCCATTTTAAGGACATATTACTAGCAAAACACTGGGAGTCATTTATTCAGGACACACAGAAACATGTACACTTTTTCACATGAGCTGTTTGGACAAAGTTTTACCTCGGCAGACCGTGTCACCGTTCCATCATCTCTGGCTGGCGTCTCACCCATGATGCAGGGGCTGACTGATTTTGATGAGTACTGTGAAAGAGCACAAAGTAAACCACAAGTTTCTTTATAATAGGAAAACATGAAAATATATTCTTTTGAGAGACATACTGTAATTTTCCTTACAGTCACTGACTGCCTGAATTTAGTCTGATGTTAAAAACTAATATAGTGCAAACAAATTCTGCTAAAAACTGCCACAGCACACAACACAGTTCTTCTGCTCCTGTCCTGTTTTGCCGTTGTGCCAAAAGTCCTGTGGTGTTGGAGACTTTTACAAAAACTAAACAGCACTAAATTTCGGGTTAAAAGGGGAATATGTAATGTGTATAATATTTCAGAAAATGCATTAGTACTGTCTAACATTACAGCAAAAAGTAAAGCATTACTGTAACTGCATTACGTTGGTAACGTGTTAGTTGTAACAGGCGCTAAAGCGCATTGCATCAGTACTCGATTAAAATATTTCTGGGTGAAATGTGGGATTTTTTACACGCTAACATCACAAAACACTCGAGGACAAATATTTTGATTTCCTGCGAGACAATGATACCTTATACAGTGTTACTTTTAAAACGTAAAACAACTGCAAAAGGCATACAATCTGCAGGAAAATGCTCCTTTACTCGCCGACTTTTTCCTCTTGTGCCAAAGGTCGTTGGTCGAGATAAAAGGTTGTTGGTGATTTGTTAATAAAAACATAAAACACTTTTTTTTAAGTGTGTTATGACGGGAGTTACTGAAATATGCAAGGAGTATAATACAGTATTACTGAAAATCTATTAGTGATGGCTTAAATTACTGCATTATTTTGACAACTAAGCTGAAAAAGCAATACTCAAGTTTTATTTTGGTAAGAGGACGCGGGAACGGAATTGGAACTGAACTTAAAACCAGCCAAACATGAACTTATTTTTTACTGCGGCAACCTAACTAAATCTGGATTTATTTTTATTTTATAGCCAACTTTCACTTTTAGCGCACCCAAATTCCACCCAAACATGGCAAATGACTGAAGCGCGTCCGTGTGAATCCTTGAGGGCGAGTTCGTACATGACTTCTTGTCAGCAAACAGACTCTCCACGCACAAAAGATAAGTTTCATAATTATGCAACTTTCCCCTCATTTATTCATTATCAGGGACACTTATCTGACGGACACTACCAGACCTTAGCCTTCGCCGGCTTCTATATAAAATGCGTTAAAAAGTCTTTCACAGTCAACCATGCTTCAAATAACATTTCTCAAACAAAGTCGAATCCCCGAGCTCCGCCCTCCACAACTTCGAAGAACTCATCACGTTTTAAAAGAGCAAACAACAAAAAGACAAGTGCGCCTCTCAACCTTAGTGATATATACTCGCTGGGTCGCGTACCAAACAAACAAATTAAGACACTTACAGGCAATAATTCACTCGAATCCGCCTGACAGCAACCGACACCACACGCCGTCCCGACCTCCCAGCTGAGGCATCCGCCACATTTCGAAACTCTGCCTGACTCACCTTATCGCTCTGCCCCCGCCCACCTACTGCAGGCCACGCCCCCGCAGCACAAACCACGCCCACGCACCGCTGGCCACGCCCACGTCGGCGCACTGACCAGGTAAACTTCAACTAGCAAGCTGCAGAACGAACAACGGCTCTCATTATCCCTAAATTCCAGCATCCGTGAGAGAGACTGAAATATCTAATCACTGCCCACTTTCTTGAGGAAAAGAAATAAATAAATAAATAAATAGATTGTGTTTTTGTCGTGTATTTACATGCATGACTATACGATCTCATTAGTTGTTAGCGCTAACAGGCAATGAGATCATACAGTCATGCGCGTAAATAAACGAGAAAATACTTACCAACTTGCAGCAAAATCCTTTCAAAGTCTTTTCACGTTCCTTGGCTAAGTCTTACTTGTACAAACCTACTGCTAAAACGTGGAATTACACCGAGATATGTTATTTCAAAGGGGATAGAGTGCGGATTTTATGCCTTTATTGGATCGAAATGTCAGTTTGTCGTTTTAACATCTTGTATCACATGAAATATTACTTTGATAAATTTGAATCTTATGAAGTGATCCGTTTAAGGCATATTTAACATGGAGAAGGAGAATGTAAAGTTGGTTTTCCACGAAGACATGAGAAATACAGTATAATTTTTTTAACACTTTAACCTGTTAGTTCTATTAACACGCTCTACTACCGTTAACAGATTGAATTCTTGCTTTGTCATGCCTAAGTTAAGCATTTCACATGTCATGACAAGACTGAGTATGATTTGATGAACACCAAGGTCATTTAAGTAACTGTCATTGTGAAAAGTGCACCATCTCCATTTGACCCATCCATGTAGGAGAAGTGGACAGCCTTTACCAAGCAGCCCTTAGGGACGGTATCTTGCTCATGAGTGCCTCGGTGGTACCTTTACCGGTCTGGGACTTCTGGAACCGACGACCTTCTGATCACGGGGCCCACTCCCTAACCGTTACGCCACCAACTGCCCCCAAAGCATGTTCCATATTCCTAAAGCAAAAGTTCAGATAACACACTGATTACAGATTTTATGCTTGATAGACGTGTGGTCCATAAAATAACACATCTAGTGTTAAATTTTAACCTTTCACTTAAGGTCACTGTTTTCACTATCTGTTTGCGTTGTGGAAACAAAACATAAAAAAAGAAAATTTAACATCCCTTGGAGTACAAATATAGTCACTTTATTAAGGACTACAGAAAAAAAGCATATCAGTTACATGCATGCAGGCCATGAGCAGTGCTCATCAAATAATGTCTGATTCTCTGACTCTCTAGAACACATAATACCACTGGGTTAGTTGTGTTGTATGGAGGTTTGTCCTTAGATTTTACAAAAAAGAATTGAATGTGAAAAAGGAGAAAAAAAATCTAAACAAAACAATTTATGAAACTTCCCTGCCAACCTTATTTGCTAGGCACCAACAATTCCAAACAATTTTCTCAACTTTAAATTACATGAACTTAATTAACCTATTTTCTTTCATTTTTATGCATTTTCAAGGCATAACAATGTGCCTTAAAAAAGAACATAGTTTGTATTTAATTTTTTCAAACACTAACAATGTGAACGACAAAGATAACAGACAACTTAAAGTCTTTACACCAAGACAAACAAGAAAAAAATCTTTTTTTTTTTTTTTTCGGACAAAGTCAAGACGAACCGTGATGGCACCTCCCGCCCTCCCACAACTGAAGGAACATCTGAAGGAACATCTAAAACAAATCAGTCGCGTCCCATTCCGCGTTACCACTGCACTAAGTTTGTCACCTAGCCGGAGCAACTCGGCATTCAATACTTTACGCAAGTTGTGACGTTGGGGTAAATGAAAAAATCGGATTCTTTAATCTAACGGGAGACTACGAGAAGAGAGAGAACGGTGAAGCTACCAAAAATAATACAGAAGGAAAGAAACAGCAAATACACTGCAGTCTAAAGAGCTACGGTTAACATTTCGCCATCAGCTCATTTCTTGGCTCGGAGCGACTTGCGAGCAGCAGTCTTAGACTTCACACTAGCCGCGGCCGCCTGCTTCTTAGCCGGCGTCTTTTTGGCCGGGGGCCGCTTGGACACCCTGCTGGTCATCTTCTTGACAGCAGGCGTTTTGGGCTTGCCGGCCGGAGCAGCTTTTTTGACTGGTGTGGATTTGGCGGGCGCAGGTGCTTTCTTGGACGCGGCCGCTTTGCTAGCGGCGGCAGAGCTTTTCTTGGTAGCTGCCGGGGGCGGCCTCTTCGCTGGTGCGGGTTTTCGTGCGCTAGCCTTAGCTCTCTTGCTTGGTGGCGGCTTGCGCCCTCTAGGGGCAGGCCTCTTCTGACTCCTATAATAATAAAAAAGGAACATATTTTCATAAAAAGGCTAAATATCGGCAGCCCCCAGTCAGGAAATCAATAAGAAACTAAGATTTAGATTTGTCTGATGTACAATGTCAACCAATCTCAATCCACAACAATGTCAAATCAGCAATAAAACAAGATTACGGAACTCCAGGTTTTGCAGACCTTCTGAAGGGCTCTGTTTAGATCTTTGTATGCAAACACATCAAAAAACACGAACTTTTTTGTAGAACAAACTGGAAAAAGAAGAAGTGTCTGACCTCCTGGGTGGAGGTGGCTCATCATCCTCAGACTCTTCCTCCTCCTCTTCCTCTTCAGACTCCTCCTCTGACTCCTCTTCACTGTCAGACATTTGGTTTCTCTTCTGCTGCTGCTTGAGCTTTTGCTCCTGTTTCTGTTTGATTTTTTCCACCATTTCGGGAAACAGCACTGCAGGACTACGGGGAGGGATGTGAACAGAATGTATTACGGCATGTACCTCAAATTAAGCTTTAAGAAGAACATACTTTTAGGTGGCAAATTAGCAATAATATTAGAAAGCAAAAAAGATCATTAGTAAAATGTCATTTTTTGTCCAAATTGGGACTAAGTGAGTGGTGGCCTAGTGGTTAGGATACTCGCCTCTGGACCAAGAGGGTTCAAGCATTATCTTAACTGGATCCTTGGGCAAGACCCCTAACCCCAAGTTGCTTTCAGGGGACTCTCCATTAAATTAGGCAAAAAAAGTCGCTGTGGATGAGAGTGTCTGTTAAGTCCCATAAATGTAAATGTGGTCTAAGTGACTAAAACTCTGGGATGGCGATCATAAGAGTGGGGGGTTCGAATCCCAATCCCAATGAGTCTCTGTGCAAGACCCCAAATGGAGGTTGTCATTAGGAAACGCAAGTTGCTCTGGATAAGAGCATTTTTCTAAATGTAAATGGAATATAAATGTAATAAAATCAGCCTAAAAAGAATATACAACACTACAAATTGCCAGATGCCTCTCATGTCGTATCTTAATGGTGCCGCAGGTTTAGTGCAGCATTTTATCTTGAGATGTAGACGTACCTCGGGTAATACGGGTAGCTCAACTGGTAGGATCCACTGAGTCCGTGACCGGTGATCTGTTCCATCCAGCCCATCATCTTAAACTTCTGCAAGGTTCTCTTCAGGTTTGCCACTGCAAAACACGTGCGTAACAGAGTTTACTACAATGAATGAGGATGTTCTCGTGGGATAAAAGCGTTTGGTCGTGAGTGCGCGATGATACATCGATCGACATCGATACATTTAATGATCAACAAGCCCATCGTCGACTGAATCAATATGATATTGTATTGTGATGAAACTCGTGATTTACACCTTTAAAGCTTACCGAGGAGATAAATGTTCTGCTCCTTGTGGTTCTCCACCAGGAACTTGCGGAGCGTGCTGATGCTGCAGGATTTGGGCTCGTTCATGGCGGTGATGGCAGCAACCACCGCGTCCTCCAGCAGGCCACCGCTGAGAAGCACCTTGTTGCCGGACTTCTTCAGCTGTTACAGGAAATAAGTAAGTAAAACGTATTTACAAAGTGCCCCACAGGCGACAATCATGTGGTGTTGAACAATATCAGTACAAAATATAAAATGCAGATCAAATGAAAAGCAGCCAAAAATCGCAAATGCAAAAAATTGAAAAAGATTTAGAAAATGTTTCTCTGACATTGAACTGTTGCTGAGTTTGACGTGGCCTACATGGAGTAGGTTGGTAGCAAATTACATTTTCTGTTGGATTTCAATTAAGTTAAACCTGAAATTCTTGCTAGATTCACAGTGACATCAACAATCGACAAATTCACAGCATCGATAATATTGCAACGTCACTTTCAACTCAACAGGAGGTCTATTTTTGTTTGAAGAGATTTTTCATTTAAATGTCTGGTAATAAGGCAGGCACAGTGGTGCAGTGGTTAGCGCTGCTGCCTCACAGTGAGAAGGTCCTGGGTTCGAGCCCTGGGTCGGCCTTTCTGCACGGAGTTTGCACATTCTCCCCATGTTAGCGTGGCTTTCCCTCTGGGTACTCCTCCCACAGTCCAAAATCATGCACTATAGGTTAACTGGCGACTCTAAATTGATTGCTATTCATAACTGTCATTTCACAAGGTGTGGTGGTCAACAAAGTAATCACTTTGTTGCAAACTTAGTTAAGTTTAACTGGACAGTTGGTAGCGTAACAGTTAGGGAGATTGAGCCCGTGATCATAAGGTCGTTGGCTGAAATTCCAGACCGGTAAAGGTACCATTGAGGTACTCATGAGCAAGGAGCCTTCCCTAAGCACTGCCAAAAAAGCTGCCCGCTGCTCCTTCACAGATGGATCAAATCTAGAGATCACATTTATTTGTGGAGCACCCAAATGTGCTGCGCTGTGTTCACAATAACAATTCATTTTGAATGCAACAGTTAAAGAATGTTGAAAACAGTTATGGACAGGGTTTTCACCCCTAATAGAGCAACTTTTGCTCAAAGCTTTGCCCAGAGTTTCAAGATGACTGCTAAATTCAAGAGCTTCCTATAAGGATATGAAACAAGAGGGCAGCTCCCCTAATGTTTCAGAACACACACCGTAGAATCCATCAAACCTAAAATCTATTTTAAACATCAACTTGTTTGAGTAAAGGACTTAAGAAAGGCTGGAAGCATACAGAAAATGATGGTGGTTACACTGGTAAAACACAATGAGAATCACCTGGAAAGTCCCAGATGCCCCTTTCCCAGTGATCTGCTCCAAATAGCCCTTTTCCACAGACCTCTGCAGGCAGTTCTTCAGAACGTCAGGCCTAAGAAGTAAATATTGTTCAAATCAGACCTCACATTCATGAACTGTAGGGTTGTGCGATATGACCAAAATCTCATATCCCAATAACGATACACATCACAATATAGTACATTTTCTGTAAATTCAGTGGAACTTTGGCAAAGCAAAATTTCACGTCTGTGCACATTCAACTCTGTCTAAACGAGTGCTCCAAACACTCTGCGCACTCACACTGATATGGGTGTGATACTTAAGTAGTATTTTTCTGGGAAACTTATGACGTTTTCCCCGATTTCTAAAACGTTTTCGGATTGTTCACAGGTGACAGCCTATCAGTAATCAGTAGGGTTATGTCACGCCTGTAGACTGTCACTATAAAACCAAGTACAACGCTAGCATTGAATCTCTAGAACACAATCAGCTGATTGTAGAATAAACGGAGACAGAGACTCTCAGTGGAATGCTTGTGCCCATGGCCATATCTAGAGACAATGTTTCAGTTTTTTAAAGGGATAAAAACCAAGTACTTACTAACGTTGCACACGTAACTAAACTGGGTTTACTAAACTAAAAATCCCATGTTCTCTCTGACCTGTTCTCCACGTTGAGCTGGGGAAAGTGCTGCTCCAGATACTTCTTGATGAGAATGTAGGAAGCCTCTTTTGGCTCACAGAGACGCGTCATGATCAGAGGAAGAGTGTCTCCCAACGTACCCTTGGCTCCCGAGGAGGAGGAGGAGGTCTTCTGCCAACCGATCACAAGTTAGAATTTCAATTTCTCTCAACAGTCCACATCTATTCCGGCAAAAATCCACCACATACGTCTGGGTATTGCAATAAAAACTTTTTTGGACTGAAAAGTTTTCCCAGATTATGATTTTTCTATCACTGCATAAAGTAGCATGAGCAGTTCTGTCTGGTGCGCTTGCAGCTTGTTAATTACACAGATTTTTGTTTCATGTTGTTTTATATAACAGTGAACATAAAGCCACATAATTCTGACTTAAATCAAGACATTTTTATAAGTTGCTAGTACGGTATAAATGCAAACTGTACAAATAATTCAATATTTTTTATTCTTTTAATATTTTTTAATCCCTATTTTGTCCTTTATTAATTATTTTAAAATAATTTCTCACCCTTTCGTCATGTTAAAATTTTTGGTTTTTTTTATTGGATTATATTTAATCTAATTAGTTTTTTATACCATAATCTTCCACTGATTTATACTCCTAATTGCATATTCAGTTTACCTGCTTGTCTTTTTTGTTTGTAATGCATGTAAAGTACTAAATAAATATGATTACTATTATTGTGCTGTGTTAGCACATTGACAATAATTAATTACTAGTGTATGTCGTTTTATTATTCAACCCACTTTTGGCACCGCTACTCCTCCTTCAGTTTTTGCACTAAAAACACTGTTCCCACTGTAAAACGTGCTGGTTATACCGGTGTATTCACATTATCGATACGTGCACTTGTTCGCGAGTTCTGTCCATTTTCCTGTCTGTGAAAATGTGTTATTTGCGTCTTTATTTTGTTATCCACGCACGTTTGCCACTACTCCTCCTACTTTTGCCCCGTTAGTTATGTCCATTTTCTGTTTTCCGTTATTTGTGAGAAACCTCTTTGTGTTCAATGAGTAAATGTTGCTGAGTGCATTATGAGCGCTCTCATTTGCATCATAAACGGGATTTGTTACGTGACTGTACCATTATGTGACAATTCTAACCCTAATCCTCTTGCTGCAAAAATCACTCTACTTTCTATAAAAGTTATTATTGAGTGTCCCATGGGTGACTTCGAAAAATAAATCTTGTTTACTTTATCATACTAAAATGAAGTGTCTATAAACATAAATGTACTAAAAATATATTTTTAATCCCTCAACCTCATATTTAAAATATTAACCACTGGGTCAAAGCAAAGGAAAACTCATCCGATGGCAGTTTTTACCTTCTTTGAGTTGGAGTTAGTTGGGATCTTGCCAATGGTGAAGCTCCCCGAGAAGCCTTTACCCTTCAGCTACATGGGAAAGCAGATTATAAAGCTGTTAATAAAGAGAACGACATTTTTAGAACACTGTAACAATTACGTTTTTTTCCGACGACGCACCTGTTTGACTGCCCCTTTCTCTACCAGTCGCTTCAGTGCCCGCTTGTACAGGCTCTTGGTCCTTTTGTCGAATTCCATCTGGGAATACTTCTTCGTTACATATTTCATAATGGTGTAGATGGAGGCACCAGATCGATCCTTACAGTTCTGAAGAAGAAAAACAAGCACGAAGGAGCCAAATATGGCTTTAAATCACTGATACGTTTTACTGAGAACGTATGACAGATTAGCAACAAAAACAAACCAAGAAGTGAATTGTACAAATAAAAATGGCCTGAATAAAGCTCACACAGACCTCAATAGCATCGAGCAGAATTTCTTCGACTTTTGGCTGAGGCAGTGAGAGACTTTTGGGGGCAGTGGCCAGTCTGCTGGCCGACATCGTGGCCCAGGCCGGAATCTTTCTCTTCATTTTCTTGGCCTTTTCGTCAGTTCCCTCCTTCTCCCTGCAATCGGAGCGAAAAGAAACAAGATGAAAAATCCATGTGGAAACTGCTGACTCTTACATTTGTTGTACATTTTTATACATTCAAGTCTGAGAAACGAACTTTCATTGTCAAGATCACGAGCAAGATTTGATGGATAAGAGACTCTCAAAGTCTGTTCCATGTCTAGTTTAAAATGTATATTTTGTACTTTATTTATATATTGTTTATTCCATGTGCCTAATTTGTTTTTTGTTCCCTATTTCCTACTGCACTGTAAAAAGTGAAGCCAGTCGTCTCGTCTCTCTGTATATCTGTACAGTAGAGATGACAAAGTTCACTTTGACTTTTTTTGTTTGTTTCTGTAAATTCTTCAAATATGGCCTGGCCCTACTAGTGAGAGATTTCTGGTTCTGTATCCAAACAAGCACAACTTCTCACTCTTTTTTAGCGGCATCCTTCTTTTTTTTCTTCTTTCCTCCCTCCTCCGCTCCAGCTTTCTCAGATTTCTCTCCCTCTGCTGTTTTCTCTCCGTCCTCGCCCTCTTTTGCCCCCACGGTGGCACCGTCGGCGGCGTTCTCGCCCGCTTCGCCACTCGCCTCGCCCTCGGTGGCTGCTGCAGAGGGGGTTTTCTGCTCCTCTGCTGGGGTGGACGACTCGGCCGTGCTGGTTTTTGGCTCTAGAAAGAAAACGCAAAGGTGCATTAGGGTCAAATATGGGTTTTATACTAGGAATTCATCGAAAATTCGTCGAAATCGACATTCAGAACCTCTAATCGACATAATCTTGCCCATGTTGGTTATTTTTCATTATTTTACAAAGTATGTTAATACTTTTTACAGACTACAGACTACACTGAACCTTTATTTTTAAGGCTTTTTTTGCAGCAAATCTACTAAAGTAGTTGAAGCTCCTTCTCCAGCACTAAGTAACTGTCAAAAAGTTGACCTTTGTGCGTTGATGTTTTTATGCATTTCTTGAGTAAATGTATATATAGTTTATATCCACACACAGTGTATATCGCCATTTGGTCCATATAGTTTGTGATCATATTGTCCAGCCCTGAAATACGGGGTCAGAGTTCAGTCCTGGAGGGCCATAGGACAGTTTCGATCAGGTTCATCACATTATGGACCTATTTGCATTTTAGTACGAGCAAAAATCATATCTGAGCGTAAACGCTGGTCTTTGGGAAGATGTGGACCTTCAGGATTACATTTTTGCAATAATGGCTAGTTATACATGAAATCCTGGTCGTACCTGAATCAGGTGCTGGAGCTGGAGGCGTGTCTTCCTTAGGTGGAGCCGCAGCTGATCGACGAATCGGCATGGCTGTAACCTGTTTTTATGCAAAACAGAAGCACTTACAATATGCATTTATAATCTTTATTCACACCATGCAGTAACATGCTTAATGTTCGGTGCATAACAGCAATGTCACTTCAGTAAACTTGATAAACACTTTTTTTTTAAAATTAGAGTGGCAAAAATGTTGCAATGGTTAATACTTCATACACAACTACGAAGATGCTTCTAATGGATTTTTGGCCTTATTACATGGGGGCAATTTCAGACACCGAGGTCTTAATGGGGATTTAGTAGAAGTGCACTTGCATGTGCTTGTACAGCACACTTCATCTGAGGAGGAAGAAGAGGAGGAAGCAAGCTGATGACAGACAAGGCCAAAAAAGGACTGCAAAAGACGTGGTTCAGTCCATCAAGTTAATGTTGTTTGCAAAACACAACGCGACACGATTATTGAACGTTTTAGTGCAACGCGTGAAAAAACTTGCAGACACATGCATGGCGCAAATGAATCAAGTTTGCAGAAACATAAACAAGAAGAAGATCAAGATCATCATCATCATCATCATCCCGGGCACAAATCGAATCTGGCCATTTTGTCCATTTACCCCACACAGTAATGGCGCTTGCATTGGACTGATGGCAAAATGCAAGGAGTTGAAACGCGATTAAAAAGACGAGCAAGCGGCACCGGGCGACCCTCGCACACTCCCGCGGCTTGGCAGCCGATCGAGGGCGCGAACGTCTGAAATGAAGCTTGTTGCGTACCTTGATTCACTTGATTTAAATCAGTTGAAGTAAATTCACCTCCTCTTTGTTCGGAATTCTCTGTTTCGCTGCCCCTCCCCTTCGCTACGTCCACGTCCAGACGTACGTGACGCCGAGACGCGGCGCGGGGCGTGGCCTCGCACGCATCTCAATTCAAACCGATGCAGAAACACGCGTGCGTTCCAATCCAAACGGTGTCCCCTACTCTCCAAGCCCTTACCGCGGGTGAGGTCGGCTGAGGAAACTTCACTCGGCGAAACTGCTTCAACGTGGACGTCATATAAAGTCACATATCCCAAGGCGGCAGTCCAGTCGCTCTTTTATGCTTTATTCATGCTGTTAAGCGGTGCTTCTGGCTCGCTATTGTTGTGAAGGAGCCAAGTTATCTTGTGTCAGGACACTCAATTATAACACGATTCCTGCATGAGCAACTAAAAGCTTTTAAAGGTCAGTTGCTCAAGCTTTAAAGGTGTCGTCGATTTAGTGTGAAGCGGGAACTGCTGCACACTTGTGCTTCACTTTTCCGCAAACCGAACAGGTTCACACGTAAAATCTCGAAGTGCACTTCGTGGGGTACTGTGAAGCGATTGGAACGCACTTATTGACTGACGCGTCATATGCCGTTTCACTCGACCACTGTGTCTCAGCAGGTATTTTAAATGTATTTTTGTGCACGAAACGTACAAATTTGTCAAAATTATATGGGTGTGCAGCAAATCTTTGAAATAAAATCGGCAATAAAATATGGTCAAAGTGTCGCCGTCCTGCTTCGAGTGTTTAGGGGAGGTGCTGCCCTCTTGTGGTCGGTAATGTAAGTGCAGTCATAAAATCGCCACAAGAGGGCAGCAGCGTATCGCCGTCTGCTATTCTCTGTAGCCTTGACCTAATCTGAATGGTGTTTTACACACAATGACACACACACGTTTCACCATGTTTACTTCACTATACTTTTAGGGACATTAAATAGACATAATTATTGCAGTAGCTAAATAACTCTATGCCTGCCCCTAAACCTAATTCTAAACATAACTTCGGTCAGCAGTTCTGCTCTTTAATTCTTCTTAAAGTTGTTTTAAAGCAAAAGTAGTCTAGGTCATTAACACCCAAACTGAGAGGCAAGCGTTTGACTGAGAAGGAGAACTTCATGGTAGCTTAATTTTTCAATACTATATACTGTATGTACACAGATTTTACCTCTTTTACGTTTCACTTCACGCAACTTCTCAAAAGGTACAACGCATTTTGATTCATCTACATTAATCCTGTAGTACTCATTTATAAAGTTATAATACATGCATAATCATGGATACCTCTCTGTTATCGATAAGGGTTTAAATCTTTATGAATAATATATTTTGACATTTTATTCAAGTTTTTTAAACCGTCTTTCTGAACCACGTGCAACAACCTGAAAGGTCTGGATTCAGGTGGTTTGGCTGTGAGTTTCGTTGTGTATCATTGCTGTCCTAGGAGATGTTCTTCACACAAAATGTTTTTAAACAGGATGCTGAAGTGTGAACAGAAGCTAAAAAGTCTCATGCAAAAGCGAGGCGCATGGCTCCACAGTCGGCATCACAACAACACCGCCCACGTGTTCAGCATGAGTCTTTCACTTCCTGCACGTGGCTTCCCCCCCCGACGTGAACCCCTATCGAGAAAGAGGCCCTGCGGGAAGCCTGTGGTGAGTCGGAAAAAAAGCATGTTTGGATTTTATTCACATTGTCAATTCAACCATAATCACTGCACCAGACTGTTCTTGACTTGTGTCTTGTGCCAAAACTCGACTTCATCATGTATCAGCTCTGAGATGATGCAGTTACCATGCCAACACGATTCCTCGTCTCTTCAGAGGACTAGTCTGGTGTTGCCTTGGAGACAAAAAAAAGTCTAAAGAATCTAGGCGATCTCATGGAACTGTATCACAATCTTTTTTATTTGTTTCTGTGTTATTTCCCACGATCCCTGACTGTTTGTTCCTTTGTCCGCATTCCCTCATATCGGCTCATCATAGATTTGTGGCATAGTTATATTTGAGACAGAATTTGGACAAATGTTAGAAGTTTTCCTTAACTTGACATTGAACTATTAAATGTCTATGTACATGTTTGATTCAATACACTCTTGTAACTTAATGATAAATTGTGTGTGGCTATCTAATGCAGAAAAAAAGCAGTCTATTATGTAAAACACATTATGCACAGTTTTGCGCTCGAAATAGTCCATGAATAACTGCCGTGTGGGCGGTTCCTGTAATTACAAGATAGAACATTGTAGTCAGAGAGTCCGGGCATGATAGATTTGAATAACACCCTTTTGCCTTTTATGATCCCGCACAATCTGTTCATAGTTACAGTGCACTGAGTTTGAAATGGAAAGAGCTAAATGGAAATTGCCACTCTCCACAGGAAACGACAGCAGGACGCTTTCTGAAGTCATCTTAACTAAGACTGGAATCAAATCCCAGATGCTTGCAGGCATGTCAAGTAAAACCTCGGCTTGGAATATTGATGAGAGGTCAGCGAATCTTGCGAGCCCGCTGGAGTAAGCTTCATTACTTCTGCGCAAACACACACACGCACAGACCCAAAGATCACATGGGTTCACGCCGATAAACAAACAAAGTGTCTGCCCACATGATTTCAATGAGCTTTGAAAAGGTGTTGAGCATGAGTTTGAGTGCAAATGGGGTCAGAGGGCCCCACAACAGGGATGCTGGTGCTTTATGGTCAGTTGCCGGATGAGATCTAGATTAATTAATCATTAACATGAGCACAATGGCTTCACAGTTCACAAATCCACTTTCAGTTCCCAACGCTAGAAATCTGTGGACATGTATGTATTGTAACTCTAGCCAAGTCAAGCAAGCTTTCAACAGTGCCAAACTGTCATTAAAGGCCATGATAAAACACTAGAAAATGCATTCTTTCAAAAGTCAATATTATTATTATTATTATACAGAGCACCACAACAAAATGTGACCTCTGCATTTGACACAGCCGTGAAGGAGCAGCGGGCATCTTTTTTTGGCAGTGCGTGGGAAGCCGTGCTCGGGGAGGGTACCATGCTCATGAGTACCTCAGATACCTCAGATCACAGGGCCAACTCCCTGATGGTTGCACTACCAACTGCCCCTTGAACATATTACAATATAATTTAAATATATTGTTTAAAAGTTATAAAATAACAAGTTGAAAATGTTATTTCATTTGTAATACCTCTCTATACATTATTATTATTATTATTATTATTATTATTATTATTATTATTATTATTTATTTTGCTGATACTTTTCCATATATTTGACTTTTTGATAAATCAAAAAACTTGATAAAAAATATTTCTATCACCTATGATGTATATAGTCACATTCTACAAAAAGAACAAACATTTTCAACATCACTGATATTGTTTAATGTAACTTTCACTTTCCCCTGATGAATAAATGATTTCACTTAGAGACAAGCCACTTGTTTGCCTTTTGTTTTCCCACCACAGGCTCATATCTCTGAAAAATGAAAAGAAAAGAACACCCGCGCATGTTCTACACCCACACATGGCAAGCTACACCTCTCCTCTCTCGGCTGTGTGTGGGTGTGGAACTGACTGAGGGAGTAAAAGAGAACCGGAGCAAGAAGTCAGGTACTGACTAACAGCTCTAGAGTGGAGCTGCCAACGAATGTGTGTGTGTGTGTGTGTGTGTGTGCGTGCAAGCGTGTGAGTGTGAACTATTCAGTTTGAGGTAAGTCTGCATGTTGGTGCACTTCCTCTTTAGAACACGGATTTTGTTGAGACTTTCGCTTCTGTATTCGTTCCATCTCTCCCCCTCCTCCTCTGTCTCTGCCCATCTGCCACTCTCACTGACCATCACTTCACTCCTCTCCATCCATCCATCCATCCATCCATCCATCTCTCCTCTTTGTCTCCTCTTGCATGATCTTTCTAGTTAGGGAATCTCACCATCTCTCTTTTCTCTCTCTCTCTGTCTCTCTCTTCTCCCCCTCCCCTGTCCTCTCTCTCTCTCTCTTTCTGCATTTGACTTTCTGTCATCTCCGTCATCCACTGCAATTTGCATGAGTGACGTTTGTGTATTTCCTCCATCACCAAATAGAACGGCAAAAACAGAAGAGGAACAGGGCCTTGCTTGCAGGAGGTGACAGCACAAACATGGTGCCTAGACACAGCTCTCGCAGCCCTTACAGGCCGGTTCCCGGATTTCCGTGGTACGTGGATTTAAGGAGGAGGCAAACTTCATCCAGAATTCCAACAAGTGGCAAGTTCTGGTGAGTAGCCTGCGACTGCTTTGTCCCTGCGCTCAAAGCTTCCTCCACATTGAAAGTGACTTTTGATGAGTTCAGGCGATAGGGAAGTCCTGCACATGATTAGTGGTTTGAAAGAAGAGAGATAACGTTTCAGGGAGAGATGTAGTGAAGGTAGGAGACTTTTGGATAGTTCTTTAGATGCTACCTGTAACATGTAATGTGAGACATGATATTACAAAGTTATTACAAAGACTGTTAACATTTAATTCAGACAGAAGAATCGACTGGGTTTTGAGTATTGTCACAGAAGACAATGGGGAGATCCAGTGAAGCTGTTGGTTTTATATAATAAAATATTGTGAACGTAAAAGTTCTTGTAAGTACTATCTTTGTTAAACATGCAAAAATGCCAGTATGTTGCTAAGGTTTAAGAACAATAGACAATATTTAATGCATTTTAAGAGTGAAAGTACTGAAAGTTCATGTAAGAGAGTAACAGGGAGAGCATCGTAATGACACGTTCTCATGGATAGCTTTACACAGTACTATAGGCAGAATGTTAGTCCAAAAACTTTGTGGTTGCTTATTGTTTAAATTTACAGAGAGGCTGACTGCCAATATCAAATATTATATTATATGGGATGCAAATACAAATGATCAAATGCAATAAATCAGTATTTGACATAAGAAAGGCATTGGAAAGTATTGCACCTGTCATATGAACTAAATATTTGATGTAATATCTTAAGATTAACATAATTTCTTACATTGATTGATTTTCCGGTGATACATATATTGCAAGCAGGAATGCCCTAAATGCAATAAATAATAATAAATGAAAGTGTAATCTTTGCGTTGTTGCTTTTTTCTTTTTGCTTCATTGTAAATAACCAGTAAGTCTCATCTTGCGTTCAAAACAAAGGCATTCCTTTTTTATTCCATTTTAATTGTTCCAGATTTTTATTTTATACTCACCCGTTTGCATGTAGCCTTGCATTTGCATATAGCCAGCAAGATCTCATCTGATAATAGTACCAAAAGCTATAAATGAAGTACACTGCTCATGAAAAAGTTTCTTTTCACATGGGTAAAAAAGTTGTATAAAAGCACGCACTGTGCAGCACGCCGTAAAACGAGAGTCGCCCTTCTCGGCCTCAAGATGAGTCATAACTGTACCGCGCTGCCTCAGATTTCATCTATATTTCTGCAGAGTTCAAATATGCAAGGGTGGGTTTACTGCAAATGTGACTCTGCACGGCAAAACCAGTTGCTTGTCGCAAATTTTCAAAATTGAGTTATTATGTTTTCATGAAAGGGCATAAATCAAGCTTCAAAACGGTACCTATATCGAATGAATCGGACGACATATGACTGAGATATCAACATTCAAAGAAGTCAGGTTACTCCTGTCACGCCAAGTAAGAAATGGAGAAATCTGCCTTTGAAGTTGTTTATCGGCGTAGCACTCACAGACACTTGGTGCGGTTGCGGCTACGTTTGCATTTACGGTAGCCTACGCTGCAGTCACAGCCGTACGGATAGCCTACCTGCATTAGGTTAACTGAACTCGGGAGACGAAGATGGATTCCGGAGAAATATCTTCACGCTAGTCAACCAGTGGATTTACCGTAAATATTGAAGTAGAGCGGTCTGCTGGAATTGAATTCCTCACCTCAAGAAAGTCACGTTTTTAGGATGGAAAGGGTACATTTTTCAGCTAAATTTATTCACAACAGTACAGTATAGACCTTCCACCGTTTCAAAACACTAAAAACAAAAAATCCAAATATTTACCCCACACAACCTAAACGGTCTTTTTCCTCCGTTGCGACAAGCGACTCATTTTGCTGTGCAGAGTCACAAATGTGACATTTAGGTTGGCATCTCAGCACAGTTTCATATTAATTTATCATTTGAGGATTTTGCTTGCATCCTGGCCGGTGCAAACCAGTGGCACTTATTACAGTTATTGCTTATAATTAATGTACATTTTACAGTCATACATTATCACTTCTGTAAGGTCTGCAAAACAATAACTGTTTCCTACATTTCATTTTGAGCCACCCCCTCCCCCTTCCTTCTCTGTAATGATGTTGGTTCTCTGCAAAACAAAATACAATTTATTATTCTTCTGGGAGTCGGCTTCCCATTACCTGCATTCCTGTTTATACAGAAATGGGAGGGGAGGAGATTCTTTGATCCAGCGGAGCATGGGCCTAATGAAAACTGTGTTTCCTTTCGCAGGTAATTAACGGTCTCTGTCTCCCAGCATCACGAGGGCACAGTTACCATGGCAACTAGCAAGCAAGGCTTTGTGAGAGCTGCCGAGCCTCAGCACTCCCTCTCAGCACAGAGAGAGAAAGACATGCGAGTTCAGGCCCCACTTGCAGCCATGTACATCCAGGCAGTGCCCAGTCTGCCAACATACCCTCAGGCGCAGCCGGTAGCCATGCAAGAACCGACAGTCATTCCTCTGTCCGTGCCGGTGATGTGCTCCAACCAGACTCTGCCCTTGCTGACGCTGCACATAGCCGGGGGTCCGGCCCTCCAGCAGCAGAGGCCTGAAACTCTGGCACCCTCATCTCGACCCAAGTCTTCAGGGAAGCATGTGTGTCCACACTGCAGACGGGACTGCCTGAAGCCGAGCGTACTGGAGAAACACCTGCGATGCCACACCGGCGAAAGGCCATACCCCTGCACCACCTGCGGTATCTCCTTCAAGACACAGAGCAACCTCTACAAGCACAAGCGGACCCAGGCTCATGCTCGTCTCTCTAACGAATCTGGAAAGGGGACCTTTAGCAGTCAGGAGAGCACCGAAAGCTCCAGAGAGACCTGCTCCAGTTCATCCTTGGAACTTCAGAGTGAAGATTCGATTGAGTTAAACAAAAGCGACAGAGTTTCCGCTCCTGCAACAATGAGTCAAACAATAAGCTCTACTCAGGTTAGTTCAGCAGAAAAGAAAACTGGGTCGGGTACAGAGTGGGCTTTACGGAAAGCTGCAGTTGTTGGACTTATTGCTTCTCCAGCTCATGGTCAGCAGGAAAAATTGGATGCCACAAGTGAGCAGATATTGCCTGAAGCCAGAAATGAGGCTGCTCCCATACAGACTAAGAACTTGGCTGGAGATGGTCGATCTCCTCTTCAGAGGCAGAAGGCCCTTTTCTCAAAGCTTTCTAGAGGCAAGACACAAGTCTCAAGCTATGATAGCACAGACTCTGGCTTCAGTGAAGGCAGTGAACAGCACTTGACCTCGAGTCCTGTAGACAACCCACACAATCGCAGCATGGAATCTTTGACAGAGTCCAGCATGGAACTGCAGGAGCCAGAGAAACCTCCAGATGTGGCAACCAAAGATGCCAAAGCCAAAGTATCTGTTCAGGAGAAACAAAAGCTGGAGGAGCATATCTTGAAGTTGATATCTGAAAACAGTGTGCTGGTTGATGACAAGGACCTGGTCAATGTGCGGCCTAGAAAGACGATGCTATACAAGCAAGGCAGCATTGATCTTCCCATGCCATACACCTACAAAGACTCCTTCCACTTTGAGATGAGAAGCAGTAAGCATGTCTCTGGCTCGTTCAACCCGGACACAAGAGGTAGGCCCACTTATAGCTCAGTGCCAACACAATACTCTGCCAGTCTGGAGCATGCACCGTTAACACGAAGCAGCTCTTTGCCATTTAGCGTCGGCATCCAAAACAGAGATAGAACAGTTTCGCTTTGTCAAGGAGACAGTACCCCACTGAGCAGGCGGTGCAGTGCGGGGAACATCAGTCTTTTTAAATCAGTAGATCAACATGCACCAAGCCATCGCTCGCTGGTCAGACAGGTAGCAATGGACTGTCTATCATCAGCGGAGGGTCCTCCAACAGACAGAGGGAGCCTCAGTAACCTCAGCTCTGATGGAGACTGTGTCGACCCTGCTTCAGAGACGTTAAAGAAGCCACAGGGCCGCAGGAAGAAAGCAAAAAGGTTTGCCTACAATAAGTGGTACATGTATGGGGACGGGACGTTCAAGAAGCTCTACGATACTGAGAAAGATGGTCTATTGAAGAGTAGAAAGTCTGTACTTGGCCTGGAGCAAAGAGGAAGCCAGGTGAGTCAAACAACTCAGCAAGACAACACGTCGGCTGTATCGGTGAGCTTTGCTTCCTGTTCTGCAGTGTGCCTGCCCCCTGCTGTTAACGTGCTTGCACCACAGACATCAAGTCAGGTTATTTCCTCCTATGTACTACTGCAAAGCACTCAGATAAAACAAAGTGCCACGCCGTCACTGTGTAGTTTGGACAAGCCAAGTAATGTTCCAAGCTCAGACTCTGAGGCAAATTTGACCAAAATGACAGAAGAAAATGACAAAAAAGCAGGGCATCCATGCCCTGTCCCTTCAGAGAGGAAAAAACAAAAGACAGAGGAAAATCTTTCTGCTGTGATGAAAAATACAGATACAATAATGAGACACCAAAGTGTTTTGGCCTCTGGGAGTGGGCAGACCAAAACCAATTTATGCAATTTGATAAACCAATCACCACCATTAGTAGAAGATGATGCATGCCAAAGATCAAGTTTAGCCGTGCTACAGAAGGACAACAAGTTAAACCTTTGCAGACAAGGCAGTTTTACCAATCCATCTTCTGCAAACCAAAGGCAGACCCTTTTCAAGAGACACAGCTCTCCTCTTTTTGTGACCAACATGACTGGGACATCTGGGTTCCCTTCTGCCTCCTTGAGTATGTCTGCTGGTACTCAAGCCAAGAGCAGCTTTCTTCCCAAGTACCAGCTGAAGATTCCATGTTCTACAGATGGAGTGTCAGATCCCTGTCTTGGCAACTCTTCTTCACAGAGTCTGACTTCATCCAACCAGCCTTTTAGGCAAAGCCACCATACAACACAGCAGATCCTTCCTGGAACAAGCTTGCCATCTGTATCCCAGAATCAGTCAGCAACAGTTACGTCATCTGGACAACACCAAGAAGTTTCTTTGTGTAACGTTTCTGTCAAAAGGACAAATTCTTTGACATCTTTCACAGAAGAGAACACACATACAATTTCAAACAAACACACAGGGTATCAGACCGACAGGTGCACATCATCTTCAACCATTATGACTACGCTAGTCGCATCTATTGCACAGAACACACCTACTAACACACTAATGCAAAGCCCATCCACAGCATGTACAGCCCACAACATGTCAGCAGGCTCTGTGTCATCAGTTCTTAGTCAGCCTCTTCAAACTTTCACAGCCTTGGGACAAAATCAATCTGTTGCAGTTAACACAACACAAAGTGCAATCTCACAAATGAGTCATTATTCTCCATCAACTAAAAACACGGCAGCAGATGCCACATGTGCAGGTGCAGCATCAACAGTACAAAACAATCCTTCTGTATCTACAGTTATCTCGAGACAAACATCACCACCCACCATGGATGCCCATGTCTCAACATGTCAGAACCCGACAGATGGCAGCCCTTTGGAGGTCAGCCATGCCGCGGGAGTGCAATTTGAGGGCAAGATGTTGTTACTGAATGACTCATTGCAGTCATTGGCTCAGGACACATTTTACGTGCGAACAGCAGACCTTCAGATCGTCATGCAACTCATTTCGGATGAGCAGTTGGCTCTAATAGAACCACAGATCGAAACTCAAGACTTTAAAATGGAGGGAAGTCAGCTATTTGTCAGCAAAGATTCAGAAACCTCCGGAACGGGTGCAGTCCGAACAGGTGTGTCACAGGAAACAGCTCAACAGTGCCCTGGTGACACAGAAACCAAGCTTGACGCTGTTCACAGGAATGTAAACAGTAGTCATTTAGACCAAATTTCAGACACAACAGCAACATCTGCTAAAACAACAAGCACAAAAAACGCAACAGATAGTATGAAGGCCGTCTTTGGTCTTCATTCTCAGAACATTTATATGACAAATGCTGGAACAATGGGAATTACTTCAAGTTCGAGTTCAAAGATGGAGCTGCAGGTCTCAGCTGAACCTGAGAGCAAGTCAAATACATTAGAACAGTTCAAATCAATAAGTCCAGCACCTGAACGCAATATATTGGTAAGAGAAAGGGAATCATCTGGGTGTGATAATATCACTGCATCATATCTCAAACAAAGGTCTGCAGAGACAATGGGTGGACTTCCTTTAACAGACAAAAGTGTCACCAAAACACAAAGTGTCCCAATGACTTGCGGCTCTTCTGTGCCCAGCAGTGTCTCTAGAAACCTTTCTGAATCTGCAGTGAGTGGAAAGGAGCAAAGCTGTCGGGACATTGCAGGTGGCCGAGAAGCAGTGTTCCCATCATTGACAGAGGAAACCCTGCTTCCAGAAGATTCTGTTTTAGTAGACACACCCCAACCTGTGGACTCTAATAATCAGTCTGAAACAATGATAATTGAACAGCACAAATCACTTTATTTTGTACCAAGCATTTCTAAACCCGTAGAAGGAGAAAAGCAGCAAACAGAGACTTGTAGTTTGGATGTTCCTCGAATCCCACTGACTATCGTCAAAGCTGCTGTTTCAAGTCAAGAAAATCTTATCCCTAACGCTCAACCAAGCCACCCCAAATCAAAACAGTTAACATGTGCCCCTTTTACTCCTGCCAGACAAACAAGTTTGGGAAAAGTTTTATCCCACACAGTAAGCCAGCACCCAGTTTTAAATCGAAATGGAAATGAAGGAAACAAAGACAGCCTTCCGGTCCAAGCACCAGCACAACATCCGCACCATCAGGATTCTTTTAGTTTGGGAGGAAAGGTTTCCTGGAGGAACAGCAATGAAAGTAGGGCCCTTACAGCCAGACATGCTCCTTCAACAGGTGCTCATTTTGAGTCAGACAGGCCAGTGTCCAAGTTTACTCAAGAGGAAAGTATCAAGTGTGGAGAGGCCCTGTGTGGAAATCCCTACATCAGTCAGGTTCCACATACAGGTAAGTTAAACAAGGAGACCTTTTGATCCTTTTGTTGTTTGACATGCATTAATAAAACATAAATGAAAGTGGGTGGCATTTCTGGGCAGTGGGGGTAGATTCGGTCAAACGAGTTTTTCACCTTTTATAACCACGCTAAATGGGAATAGAGTCGAAACTGAACAGAAAATAAGACAGGTGAAGGAATTCATGACGTAGGGGGAAGGTTTTTCTTACAGCTGGAATTTCTAACGTGGAGACCAGCTTAAACCATTTGAAGTAGAAATTAGAAACCTTGTTGTCCTTATTGCTTCCTTTTCTCCCCACTTTTTGGCGGTTAACTCTCTCCACAGGTTTTGTCTTAGAGACACCATTTATGGCTTAATATATTCACTCCATCGAGGAGAAGTGAGGTATTGCTTCTTGTGGGCAGCTACTTTCTCTTAGATGAGGTCACACTCTATGACATCAACCTAATGTTTTCATCCCACTGAAATGCTTTTTTATACTTTGTTTTTCCTTTTTTCTGCTTCTTCAATGGGGAAATGTTAAACTGCTGCCACATTTTATGGGGAAATTGTTGACAGTTTCACCTGCTTTCCTTTTTCTCCACACACTTAACACCTTTCTGACTCGTTTGCTTTATTTCTCCTTTTTTACTTTATTCCTCCTTTTTACCTTTTTCATCACTCTATCCATTCCTACTGTTTCCAGCACAAAGCAATAATGCAATTTCATGATTGCTGTTTGCTGGTTGTTGTTGGTTCTTTGCGGATCATATCACATTTTGGAGTAAGACAGATAATAGTAAAAGTATTTATGGACTAGATTAAGTCAAAGATCGGCTAAAACCAGCTTGATGTGCCAATTTTATTTCAGTAGGACTAACGTAAAAAATAATAAATCGCCTTCAAATTTTATAATATTGAATAACATACAGTGAAATGGAAGAACAGGATATGACCACATATCCCCACAAGGGGGAGACAGCTGATAATAATATCCCTTTTCCTTTTAGTCCACAATTTCAAATGCAACCCATTGCTTGACACAAAATGAACAAAATTTCATGACACTGCCCTAAAATCAACCAACATTATATATTTATTGGTGAATACAAAGATTGTTTTGATTTAGGCGTTAAACTCCCACATGGCATTACAGGGCATATCTGTAATTTTTTTTGTTGCCAAATTCCAGATTGGTCTCCTCTGCTGCCCAGTGATCTCAGAAAGGGCGTGACTAACAAATGCAGCCTTTCAAAAGCCAATCAATATGTCCTTTTGAACTGCCAATTTCACACAGAGGTGAAAAAAGCAATGCCCAGATCTGAAAAACAGGCCAACGTCAATCTGATCTGAAAGAAATTAAGCCATCCTTTCTACCCCAAGAGCCAGTTTTACATTCATGATTCATGTCTGTACTGAGAAAGTTTCGAATGTGTCGACATCATCTGACAGACAACTACATTAAATACAGGGAAAGCTTCTAAAACTCTGTTCTGTTGACATTTTCAACTTTCTCCCCAATGTATTGCTCCAGTATATTACGACTTTGGATACATTAAGCAGATTGCATAAACATTGGCAACATCTCCCAAACCTTTCAAAAAGCTTGGACAGATTAATCACAACCCTCTCATTTTGTATGACTTCATTAGCATTTTCATTCGGGGGGCAAATCAAAGTCAGCAAATGAGGGATTTGTTAAGTTTTTCTCGTGATCACCAACAAAAGGAGCTACAGTATATATAAACTGATCACGTTTAAGGTTTTAAATCATCAACTCACCCGGGCACACAAGTAGGAAAGTTCTTAAATAAATGTGTAAATTTCCAAATTACAGTTTTTTAATTGCCCATTTCAATAAATTCTGATAGTTTCCTTCACAGTTGAATTGTTTAGGCCTCAGCAAAACCTGTTTAAAAAATGGCAAAGTACCCTGGATGCCTGAGCAGGGGACCTAGTTTGTTTATGACAACATCCTCTGTGCTTTATAGTTTCAATAACCTTTTGAATGTGTTTTTTCGCCAGGACCTCATGCTGACCCGGCCCTTCCCTGGTCAGTCGCAGTCATTTAATATCAGAACCTTGTTTAAGAAAAACATTTAATCCTTTTAAGTCCTGACAGTGTCGATTGTGCCCTTTGGCTCTGCGACTGGATTCCCTTTCCGTAGGTCACAGGCCACGCAAATTAGTCACAGTAACAAATATGGGAAAGGTCAAAGGTTGATCAGAAAGGCTCCGAATAAACAAGATGCCTCGCTTTCCCGATAAGCCCTCTTAGAAAAAGCATTCTTCACTCGGGGACGAGCAACTGAAGACGAGTGTAGTTTTCTCCAAACTTGATGACGGATCTTTGCAGCGAACTCTTTGGACCTTAACTACCCCATTTTAGGTGGCTGTGACTGAACAGACATTTTGAGGGAGACATCTTTGGGGGCCTTAGGAAAGATGGGCCCCCCCTCAAGGCCTGTTTGTAGCTCAGACCTCGAGGTTAGAGGGATTTTAGGCCTGTCTCCATTCCAGACGACTGACATACGATCTGTAATCCAAACGCAGCCTTTTCTTAGAGCGGTGCTGCACTCAGGCACATGCAAGAGTTCAGCCAAACCAAACATGCCCTGGAAGACCCGAACAATTGTTTTTCATCAACACAAATTTTCCCTATATCTGCGGCATCATAATATATTGCCGTGCACGTTAATGGCTGTGTGTATATGTTATGTTTCTTTTTCAACGTTTGGCGGACAGTTTCCTTTGTCTTTAGTCATATGTCAAATCCATCGATCAGTCCTATTTTACAGCATTTAGCAGACGTCTTCTCCAGAGCGACTTCCATTTATTAATTTCAGGAAGACTTCCTGAGAGCAACTTAGGGTTAAGGGTCTTGCTCAGGGACCCAATGCTGGAGGTAGGATTTGAACCCGCGACCTCATGGTCCAGAGGTGAGTGTCCTAACGACTACGCCACCAACACCCTAGGGGTGGGAATCGAAAACCAGTTCCAATTGATCGATTCCATTGGAATTGTACACCTCCAGCGTTATCGATTCTTCCCTAAGTTTGCGTCGCGGTATATTTACATCACACTCTCTGCGTTTGTTAGCGGGCACGATTCTCACAGTGAAGTCCAACATTTACTAAAATGTTCAAGTTCAGTCAAATCTTCTCATTTATTATAGATAAAACTAAAATTTTAGCTGATAGATAACAAAAACCACCAGCGTCTACTCACAGTACAGCCGTGTACTAGTTATTTATTTCATCCCGATGCGCGTCCACAGCGCTATTGCGCCGTGGCTCTCATGTGGAATGCCCTCAAGCCAAAAACATACTTCTCTTCCAGAAATCAGTCAAAAATGAGTTATAGGGCAAATGACTTCAAATGCTCAAAAATTGTCAGAACTTCAGTATTTCTTCATTTTCAATTAATCAGAAAATATTTATATTAAATTATAGTTAAAGAGTAAAAAATAAATGCATTATTTGTTATCAAATAATTTTATTTTATACCCAGATGGATTCCAAATAGATTTTAAAAAAGGTGTCTCCACCTGCACTAACCTTATTTTTCTTCATAATACTAAGCAATAGAATGTCTCTGCATAATAAGAACTCTGAATATGAATATGTTTATGTTCTCAGTCTTGTACGGACATCATTTTGAGAAAAATAAAATTGTTGCTTTTGGTGCAGAAGACTGTGTGGAAGACTGTGTTTTCGGATTCAAAAAACTACTCAGGAATCGATAAGAGAATTGATAAGCCATTGGATTGATAGGCAGAATCGACAACAGCATTGATATTGATAAAATCTTATCAATTCCCACCCCTTAAAGCTATGAACTTAATTACTTTTTCAGCAGCATTGTTACTTCTAAAATGCTGTAACTTTAAAAGTAAATACTATTTTTTATAAATGGCAATATATCATCACAAAATATTTATTCTTCAAAGATGAGTATTTTCAACTTTTATGGCACAGTGTGCGGCAAGCTTGGTTAATTTGTGGCAGTGAAGTTTGCCAGAAAATGTTGCCACAAGATATTACTTGTGGCAATGTTCTGGCAACAATGTCAAACTGCCACTAGTGGCAAATGTGTTTGCCAAAACAATTTGCCAGTAACAGCAAACTTGTAGGGAACTTTTGGTGACAAATTTGCAATGTGCATAAGTTTTCCACAAAGTTTGCTAGTGGTCCACAAGTTGGCCACAAACCTAATGTGCATGTGAAAATATGACCTTGCTGCAAATTTGCGACAACGTTGCTAAAGGTTAACGGCCTAGGTTAGTAGCCTAAAATATTTGTAAGTGTAGCTTGCAACTTGAAAAGCTACTGTTCAAAATAGCATCCCCAACACTGATCACATCTCAAACAAAAGTTAGAGTTTTCATCAAAAATATCACGTTAAACAAAATAGTGTTCATCCGAGTGGGTTTAAAAAAGGCTATGCAGTTCTCGATTGACTCACAAGTCGGCAACACCTGCTCTTTTTTGAAAAAGCACCTTATCTTAATCAGAGAGCTAATTATACCTCTACATGTCTCGTCTCTGGCCAGGTGAGAGAATTCTAATTCTTGGAATGCAATCTTCGGAGCTTACGTACAGTCGAATACCCCAAGGGGCATGTGGGACATGCTGAGACCGAGACTTTATCTGCAGAGCCCTACAAAGCAGGCTTCGCAATCCCGCTCCAAAGCAACTGGTATTCATTTATTGTTCTCCCCTCAGGGCCTCGGGTGGGTGGTGCTCTCCAAAGCTCGCAGCTCCGGCGGGAGCCTGGGACGGGGAGCCAAGGGTGCGCCCCTCAGGAACCTGAGAGTGGAGGAGAAGGAGGAGGAGATGAAGAAGAGAGGGTGGGCACATGGGCGGCGGAGGCTAAAAACACCAGTCCTGAACTGGAGGACCACGCCAGAAAGACTAATGAAGAGGTGAGTCAAAAGCAGAGAGGAGGAGGAGGAAGAAGGCCAGGGTGGGGAGTTGACTTGGAGAGGTGACTTTCCTATAGCTGAAAGACTTCTGGTTATAAATTGATTCAAAATAATTGCATATCATGAAGAAAACTGATTTACACCCCTGCTATCCAGTGACCTTCCTCAATTTGTAACTTCATTTATCTTTGTTCCAAGCAGGGGGTAACAAGAAGTAATGGTACAGCAGAGAAACCACATCCGTGCCTTTCTCAGCCTCTGACTAACATCTCACAGGACACATCATTGCTGGCGCAGCTCGACACGTCTGGCGAATCAGACAACACCGCTGCAACTTTCTGTGAAGCAAGAAGTCTCTCGCGTGACTTCGGCCAGAGGGAGGGTTCCTGCTTTGACAGCTCAGAACAAGTCATAGACAGTGATAACAGAGTGAAAGGGCCTCCGAAACTAATTAGCCAGAGCAAGGCCAAGGAGAAAGATCAACCCGAATGTCAAAAGAAGGTCACGTCTTTAGCCACGGCGTCAAGTGATGCGAAACGGTGTCATCCAACTTGTGGACAGGATGACAAAAGAGAGACGCAGCTCAAGATTTCGTCCCCCCAGTTAAGAAGCTCACAGTTACAGAGTTACGAACACAAAAAAGACGACACAATAAAACCCAGCGTGCCTCATGAATCTTGCATAACGGTACAGTCTTGTAACCCAGAGTGTTGTCGGTTGATAAATGCCGGGCCGGTACGCACCAATACAAATTGTACAAATGTAACTGTTAATAACTACGCCATACAGTCCAATCCAACATTTTTAAACACAAATCAAAACAATCCTACAGATCCTAATCCACCACAGTGCCATTTGGGCGGCAGCTATGTGGAAGAAAGCGAGAGTTCCAGCAGCAGCGACGACGAAGGGAAGCTTGTCATTGAACTCGAGTCAGACAATCTCATATACACAGGTGCCAAAACCCCATAAAACTTCATGCCTGGTTTATGTGCCTTGGACCGTATCGTTGTGTGTCCTTTATGAAATATTGGAACAGTTAAGAGTCCTTCAATCCCATCGTCCTCACGCTAACATTCAGTTAAAAATTGCACCTGTGCAGTGAGTCATGCTACGTTGCACATCTTCAGGTACTTCGCTAATGGTTTGACAAGAGCACCTGGACCAATGCGGTGCACAGCAGACGCGTAGGAATGCACCTAAAAGACCTTCGATGGGTGAGTCAAACTTGCTCATCCGCAGAAAACAGGAAGTAAACATGAGAAGCCAAATTCCCACAGTCAGCGAAGTTCCTCAGGGCTCAGTCAATGGTCCTTTTAAGCCACGCAGGAATATTAACATTTAGCAAAGACGCAGTCATTAAATAATGAAAAAAAAAAAAAAACACAATCATTCATGACTCCTTCTTTGACATTTGCTCTCTCCAGCTTCCTTATTGATGAGCAGCTGTTAAATGTTAATTGATTATAATAAATATTGAAAAATCCTGTATGATGATTGTTTAATATTCCCAAATCCATTTCGGGTTTTTTTTTGCCATTTTACCTGCAACTATATTTTGTTGAATTTTACTTTCATATGAAATAATATGTGTTTTTGGAGCCATTTCCTGCTCTCTATGACATTTTTACTTCCTGTAATGTGTGCATTTATATTCATGACACAGTGCATACATCTTGATTCAATACATTTTGATTAGTTAACCTCTGCAAAGTATAGCCCCCTTTGAATGAAGACCAAGCAAAACGTAATAGAATGTTATATATGGTGTGTGTGTGTGTGTGTGTACTTGTGCATCTTTCTAAGTTTCAAACCTCAGACTCTCATTTCTCATTCCTGTCTCTTTTTCTGTGAATCATTTTGCAGCCTACAATTTAGCTTCTAATGTATGACTTTCCTTAAGGGTTTACACTTCAGTTGTGATGAATCTGTAAGCAGTATGAGGTTTCAACCACACATGTTCTGGTATGTCTGTTACTCGCAATTAATAACCAACACTTCTGTGTAAAACTACCGCATAAAAAGTGACAGGCCAAAACTGTGCCAGATCAGTGTGAGGTCTCATTCCATCCTCAGTGGTCCAGTCTGAGAACGTCGCATCCATCACTCTAGGGTTACATTCTTCTTGCTTTAACAGGTATAAAGTCAACGGGGAGCATTGCTGTCATCTCGTCTTTGGCAAAGAGCACTTAACACTTGCCTTAAGTCATAAAATGCAACAAGACAACATTGCTGTTATTGCAAAAGTGTTGCTATTAGTGGTTAGGACTTAAAAAGGCAACTGTCCTGTGTTAATTGGAAATAGAACAATCAGTAACTGGAGTAGAAGCTTAAAAATGGAATTAGTTTAAAGAATGAAGTAAAGATTCTACTTGAGCAGGCAGGGATGATTTAAAGTCAGTTCTAGGCTTTGTGGTGATTTCTAATGATATGGCCTGTCATCTAAGATGTCATCGTTAGAAAAATAACTCATTAACATGCTATTTTTTAAAATAAGCGCAAAAAGTTAACATATGGCCAGGTCACATGTCAAGTCTGACAAATGCAGTCCACGAAATATCATTAAAATAGACATAAACTATTAGATGTGAAGCCAGGAACCAGCTGATATAGTGGGGAAAAAGGCGGTCCGATAATGCATTAGACATCACCACAATTCCACCCTCTTTTGTCTTTTGTTTTGCATTTGTTCACAGGCCAGGCCATCTGCAGCACATGTTACTTGTTTTAGGCTAAAATCTGTTTGGGTGTCTCAGCTCAGACCTCTGCTGAACCTCAGCACGGCCTGCCAACCAAACTGCCCAGGTTTGGCCAACGAAAGATTCCCTGTGTTGTGCCATGCAGCAGCTGGTAACTGCCAAACTGTCAAAGTAAATTTACTAGGCCATGCATCAATCTGTAGATAGGCGCATAGCTGAGAATTTCCGTTGGCGGTGGTATGTGCGTGATGATTTTTTAAGCCAGCGCATAACCGTAAGTGCAAGACAGTCGTTTGTTATTGGTTATTGCTGCTTGAATGATGGTCAAGCTTTTGTCAAGTTTAAGGTGGGGTTCTAATTTGGTTGGACACCAAAATCATCTTGAGGAATGTCTAAAAACGGGGGCAGGCAGTGACCAAATAAAAATGCTTGAGTTCTGTGCTCAAGTATTTTAAGTTTACTCCAGCACTTTTACGTCAGTACTTTTGACTCCATGTGGATGAAGGCTCTCATTACTCATTACTTCTGCATATTGTTGAAGTTTGTGAAGAAAAGCTCTCTTCTATAATACATATTTTCTTGGTTATATGAGAACACCCAATCACAGAAGTTCTACTGTCAAATTTCAGGTGCATGTTGGAACAGTGAATTTGGTGGTTGCAAAGATGGCTCCTTCTGCAGAAGGCTCAGCTAAAGGCTCCAAACCAGAGCAGCCATATCCTGCTTGAAATTTTTGAGATGAGAGTTATTCATGCCCTTTTAAATGTTTGTATGGACTATCTTCAACAGTAGGTTGGGTAGATTAATTGGTTTGCCTCCTAAATGTAGACAGACATATGTAAAAACAAGAACCCAACAAAGAAACTTCTACATGACTGAAAAATGGCAGAAAACGAGAGAATAAGAGAGAGACACTTGCACTTGTCCTGATGAAGAGCTTGATTGATGCTTTTTAAGACATTAGCACTTGCGCTTTTGGCCTGATGAGCTCAGGGAGAGCTCGTTTTCCGACTTCTGGAAGCCCAGGATTGATAAGGACGATAAATAGGAGGGAGCATCATTATAAAGGTATTCATTTTCATCTGGTCTGTGTACACTTTAAGTCTTAAAGAATAGCTTTGATAAGAGGCAGGGTGCTGTCAAGAATCTGGACTGACCTCACACAGGACTGCATAATTTGTGCTCGCTAATGTAAATCTGTCTCAGTCCAAATGCAGCCTTCTTGTTCTTTGCATGGACATAACCCGTTCCTCCCTTGATGAGCTCCAAAACAACGACAGAGAAAAAGGCTTTTGTTATCTTTTTCAAAACTACATTCACTCCTTTTTCATCTTATGTCTAGTCCTCTCCTGCCAACTCCACTGAAGGAATATTCATATATCTTAACGCTGACATAAAACCAAGTTGTTCCAAGTTTGCAGATCTCAGTGTTCTAACAAGCTGAAATTTCATCTGAGGCAGATGTTGTTGCACGTACTGTATCTAATATTCATATGTTCATATGAGGAGCAAAATTTATAATATTTTCATATTAAAAACAAATTGCATGCATTTCCAAAACAGCAGCATTAGAGCCAACACTATAACACTGTGCACGCGAAGCTGAAGAATTAATAAAGGTTGCTAAGTAATCTCACGACACCCCAAATAATCAACACAACCGTCTAATAGATTCTTGCTCTCACACAGCTGCTGTATGTCAGGGAGCGTGTTGTGGACGTAGGTTCCTCCAGGGCCAACAATCACTTCACAAAATCTGTTTTTGCCTCCTAGCATCTCCTCACATGTTCCAGCACTGAGAATAGAAAAGCCGAAATTGAGACGGGGGCCAAGCATAGCAAATCTGAGGTTCTCCCGGTGCCAGTGTGGGCTTTGGGTTTGCAGGTCTTGTGTACCATAAGTGAAGAAGGCATCCACTAGATGAATATTAGAGAGTTCTGGTTATTGTAGCTATTGTAGGCTTCAGCTCAGAAATCTTACACACAGAGGGAGTTGAATTGAATTCAGTGCTACTTCATTACTACTTTCTTGCACCATCATGGTCAAAAATATTTCCAGAACAAATGTATTCTTTGGTAACACCTGCCACAAGAGTTTACTTCAGAACCCCCTCATTGTTGTTCATTATTATTATTATTATTATTATTATTATTATTATTATTATTATTATTATTATTTATTATGAATTGTGATATTAAATATAATCCACATTGTGTATTACATAAATAGTTCTGGGTACAGATTTGTATTATTTTATAAACCATTAAACTTCATTTTTGTTATTAAACTACGCTACTTAACTATATCATGCTGTGATTCATAATTTTGATCTGTGTCCAATTAATTTATTTAACTATTATTTTAAATGCCCTAATTAATGTTCTGGGATTCTATTTGCAAGATAACAAATTTGTGACACTGCACGCAATACCAGTCGCCGCAACGGAGGTTTCAGGAGAAAACGAAGCTTATGTTATGCTGGGTAAAATTTTTGGATTTTTGTTTTATATATGAAACAGTGGAAGGTCTATACTGTACTGCTGTGAATAACTGAAAAACTTACCCTTTCCATCCTAAAAACGTGACTTTCTTGAGGTGAGGAATTCAATTCCAGCAGAATGTTAAAAGTTTCTGTTTTGACCGCTCTACTTCAATATTTACGGTAAATCCACCGGTTGACTAGCGTGAAGATATTTCTCCGGAGTCCATCTTCGTCTCCCGAGTTCAGTTAACCTAACGCAGGTAGGCTATCCGTGTGGCTGTGAATGCAGCGTAGGCTACCGTAAATGCAAGACCGCAAGACCAGACCAAGCGTCTGTGAGTGCTACGGCGATAGCCAACTTCAAAGGCAGATTTCTCCATTTCTCACTTGGCGTGACAGGAGAAACCCGACTCCTTTGAATGTTGATATCTCAGTCATATGTCGTCCCATTCATTCGATATAGGTATCGTGTCGTTCGTTGATTTATGCCTTTTCAATAATAACTCAATTTTGAAATTTGCGACAAGCGACTGGTTTTGCCGTGCAGAGTCACATTTAAAAGGACAAAATGGACCAGGCATTATTTCCCTAGAATAAGGCAAATCTGACTGACCCACGTTGGCGATTTTCACTGTCAGCGAAGCAGCATGTGTTTTTGTTTATTTCGTCGGCCTGCGGTCATAGACAAACAGAGACAGGGGGGATTATCTCAGGAAGACTTGTTGCTGCTAAGGTGATACCCATAAAGCTGCCAAGGCGAGCTTCGTGCTGCTGCACAGCAGGAAACCTCCAGAGGGAACAGGGGCGCATTCCAAGGGAGAGAAAAGGAAAAACATGGCTCGTGGAATGATGGATCCCGAACCGCACTGACCCAGCCTAGAAGTCCGTCCAAACCCGCGATCTACAGGACGAGGTGGGGTGAAGGCCCTTTCTCCTGTAAACAATTGTCACCAAAATTACAGCATGCAATTAATTGTCGTTGTCGGCATGTTAATTTCACAGTTTTCATGGCTCTTCTGGGACACTGTGGTATTTACATCGGTTGTTACTGTTAGCAGCATGTTGTGGTTTCATGCTTGTCAACTCCATTTGGTTTCATCTGCGGTAGGTCGTCGCTCCCGGTACATATTATCACTATTAGGATTGATTGACAGGATACATTAAATTGTTGATATCATTCTTTCTCTCGTTACTGTTAGTGAATGTAAAACTGTTGGGACACAACATCCCAATATATTTTTGATGCTAACAGAGATTTATGTACACAGAAACAGAAAGAGGGACTTGGGGGTTATTGAGAGAGACAAGAGGGGGCAGAAAGGTCTCAAATATGCCATAAATTTCAGGTGGAGATCTGTCTCTGCTGAGTGTCACACTTTAAGGCTCTGGCCGGGAGCCACCTTTCTGCCGGCAGTTTAACTGTGACTCTTCTTGACACATCCAGCCTTAATTAGATCAGTGCCATCTGTCAGAAATTTGCCTCCGGGGAATATGGTTCGAAACTCACCAAAAGGGCCCAAGGACTTACATCTACTCATCTTACAGCAAACAAATGCCTGGGTTGAAGTTCTTTTACGGGAGCTAACAGCTTCCCCTCCATTGTCTCTTCCTGCAAGACTGCAATCAGACAATATGGGCAAGGCAGACGGCCTCATCACAGGCCGTCTTTTTACTGTGGAATGTCTCCTACTTTAAACATAAAAGCATGCAATGACAAGAACTTAAGGACACTCGAAACCTACAAGAAGAATGACGGTGTCACTTATCTTTATCACAAATAATAATTTATATTCATTCATTCATTATCCAAACCACTTAATCCCAACCAGGGTCGCAGGGGGTGGTGGACCGGAGCCTAACCCAGGGACTACAGGCGCAGGGCAGGGACCAACCCTGGCCAGGCGCCAACACACTGCAGGGCACACACACTCACACAATTACACTCACACTCAATTTAGAGTCGCAAATTAACCTATATTGCAAGCTTTTGGACCATGAGAGGAAACTGGAGCCCCTGGGGGAACCCCATGCGAACACGGGCAGAGCATGCAAACTCCACACAGAAAGGCCATACGGCCGACATCATTTGTAACCTACAACCTGAATCTTCTCCAGTAGATTCAGCCTGAACCCTATTAGAGCATGTTTTTAACGTAGCGAGCCCACAATCACCACATGAACAATAAAACCAAATGGAAAAGCACATTGTTATTACTCTTAATGGGAAAAGGGTGCGGTAATAGCCTTTGAACACTTTTTATATCTAAAACACCCATGTGGAAATTTAATCACTGAGCATTTCACAGCTAGGCAACTGCCTAAAAAGTGGTTTAAGCTTCAAAGTAGGTGTTAGTTGGGTCAATATCTCTTAGCAAAGAGCTGAAATGATCAAAAACACAACAAAAGCAGGTCCTTGGAAAAGGATTTCAATGAGTGATTTATAAGAAATCCTTAGACTCGTTCATATTTTTCATCTGTAAACAATTTTCAATGTAGTGTAGCTAAATTACAGCAATAAATCAGCATATCCTAATTGAATTAGCATGACAGGCCCACCAAACATTTTGCTAACATGCCATGTGTAAGAATATTCTCTGTCTCATATTTCCCCATTTTGGCTGATTAAACAGCTTCAGGCCGCACTGAGACGTTATCAGTCTACTGAAAAAGTGTGCTGTCCTTGCCAAAAAAACATAATGTTTCACAAATGTTAAACTGACTGTGCTAGCTGTGTGGTCATTAGCTTTTAGCTTTCTTTTTCGCCTCCACTGAACTCAGAATTAACTCACATGGAAGGCTTAGCGGTTTCTTCTCACATTTAAGTAATAAGTGTAACACTGAAAGTGACCTGGAAACCCACCTCCTCGATGAGTTTCAAAACCAATATTTAAGTTTACTTAGTGTAATTGCAGTTAATACTGTAATTCATGCATTTAATAAAGGAAAAGAATTAAGTTATCGTACCCCACAGTTTAGAACAGAACCCACAATTGAAGCTTTGTGGTAAAAAGCAGTATTCTGACACCGCGGTAGTGGTTAGTTTAGTTTTTTATCTCCCCGCATGCCAGACATGGATTCTTCTTGAAAGACCACAGGATAATTAACCAACACTCCATAAAGCCATCAGGGAAGAGCTCTTCTTACTGGGTCTGTTCCCAAAGTACAGGGTCAGGAAATGAATGGAAAGATGTGATTTACCTCAAATATTTGCTGGGGCGCACCAATGCCAGCAGTCACCCATTTTTCAACTGTGGTAAAAGCCTGAGGTCAAGGCAGCGGTTATGGCAAGCCAAACGCATATTGGCAGTTCACATGTAATAATGTTTCCATATCGTGTAACATTCAGGGTCTGTAAGGTTCATATGCAATGAAAGGTTCTAATCGTCCAGATATATACAGTAGGTCATTTATGCATAAGCAGGATTTATAGAGTGTAGCATGTTGTGGTCTAAGTTTCAGCACATGACCATCAGAATGCCCATTCTAATTTTACATCAACTGAAATCAATATCTGAAGTCCTGAATTAATCAGTTTTCACAGATATAGGTGCTAATCTAGGTGCAAGTTTAACAAAATTATCTGTTACCCTGTAATTGTATATCCTCTTTTTACTTAAAGTCAGGTATTCTTAAAATAATATTAACTTAAAATTTGATTTATAAAACTTTAAGACACCTGGGGTTGATTTAACTCACTTTTACACTATGTTTTTATAACTGTGTGCTTACTGGACGACTCCAAGAGAACTTTCTGTCAAAGATGAAGTGCAATCTGTTCGGCTGTTGAATTAATTCCTCAAATATTACACCAATCATAACATCTCCGGACGTGCCAAAATAAAACTTGTACGTGCCAGACAAGCCTTCCAATGCGATTTCTGCGATTCACAGCGAAGGATCTTGGCTTATATCAAGAAGCAATTATGCTATATATAATCAGACCCAATGTCGTGCAAATCCCTGCTATCGAGAAATATATTATTCCTGGAGACCCAGATAAAGATTTAAGACTTTTTAATTTTGCTGTCGCTGGGAACAAACCAGCTTGGATTGACCAAGAATGAAATAATTAATAAACCCGTATATACCAGCGGTTAAATAAAAATGGACTGCATTAACTTTAGTTAGAGTTAGCAATGCTACCTCTGAGCGAGTGCACCTCTGTGTGTTGCTCTCATTTTGGCTCATGCCGGGCTGGCAATGGGGCCCCACGTTCCCTGTTTTTCAAGATTAATTTCCCAGTGGGATCAATGTGGAATGAGGATTTTAATTGAGTACTTTGCATTCCCATGATATGCAAGGTAAGTTCTGCCTCCCGTTCAGCCTCCACCTTTCCCTGAACCTTGTTTTTATTGCATGTTTTCTGTTCAAACAGGAGCAAAGACCCGGGGAAAAAAAACAACACCGGGCAGTGGCAATAAACCGTGCAGACATTATATTAGCAAAAACCTTTCTTCACTTGTTTCAATCGAAACCCTGCTATGCACAAGAATTATGCATGGTGAAATTTCCCATTTCAAGGGAATGCCTTAAATTGTGAAATGGAATGTAAAAAAACCTTAATTTCAGCATAACAGAAATGATAATGGATGATTAGGTAATCGTTCGCTGCAGTTTGAAACCTTTCGTCTCCCTTTTCTCTTGCACAATAGCAGCATTCCGACAGGCTATTTTCTCCTAAAGTGACTGTGAGACCTTGGGGAGAACTTCCCAAAGAATAATTTCTACCTCGGCCTGGTCTGCTCTAACGCAGACGGCTCAGCCATTCCATGTTAAGTCATCTGGAAACTTGTTGACAAGCCATCCAAAGCATCTGGGGTGCAGGGAACAGGGATCCAATCAGAAGCACATGTCAGAAATGGACTGTGGCCTGCTATGAAGGCCCAGTGAATGGTTTACAATCAGACTTCTGACCAGACTCCTTGCGATTACGGGGTGATACATAAAACAGAAAAGAATGCCAGACATCACTGTGAATTCCATCGTACCATATTGGTTAACCATATTCTAATAGAAGAAATGCTTATTCTTGGTTTGAGACACCATGCCTGTCTCATGACCGTAGTGCTTTTGGCCGAAGCACAGTCTTTCGTGACTGAAGCAAACTCAGTACGAAAAACATAACATTCCAAGTTTTGGATGACACTCTCAGGTCTTTAATTCAGAAATTTTTATATTAAGCGGCAACTTTGATGCGCAGTCAAGCAAAGCTGAGAAACTGGGCTTTCTTTCAAAACACTAGCTCAAAGATGAAACTTTCTGTGAGTTGCCCTTTCTTGTGGGATTGGGCCTGTGTTGACTCTGTGAAGGTTATATACTTTTTGTCCTAAAGAAACTTTGCACTGGACTGAAAAAAGTTTCTCACTCCAGCTGCATACCAAAGATATGTTACATTATGAGAAAGAATTCGTTTGTGGAGGAAGAAAAAATATCCTAGTATTAAAAAAGTGTGTAAATTCACTCAGACTGGATCGCTAAACATTTAGAGAGGCGAGATAATCACACAGTAGGCGTACATGATGGGTGGTGGAGGACTTTACAGATATCTGGTTACACTCTGTACATATGCAACGAATGATGGCTTGCCCTTTGTTTGACTCAGCCGTTAAAGGGGCATTGCTGCCAAGACGCTAATATGACTAACAGCGTAATTTCCTTTAATTTATTGTTAGTGCATACAATGCGGTGGACTAAAGTTGTAAATAATACATTCACTACACATGGAAGAATGAACATAACATGCTGTTAAAGAAAACAGTCTTTATGAGGCTCAGGTGTCTGTAAATTGTAGACATGTGATTATGAAATCACCAGACAAACGCTATAAAATTGAGATCAGACCTAAGCATGTTTGTTTATCTGTCTTTTCCATGTAAACAATATGGTAGTAAACTAGCATCAGAAATTAATTTATTGCAAGGAAACAACATAACCCAAGAGGTCATCTTACTTCAAACTCGACATGCTTTTGAAAGCATTCATGGAACTAATTAGCCAGGCTTTCTTCTAGGTGTTTAAATGTGGTTTTCATTTGAGGGAAATATGTAATAAACCAGGGCCGAGGTGTTTTTACTTGCATCCAACCACAACTCCGAGGATATCCTTTTTTTTTTTTTACGTGGGGTGCTCACGGGATTCAGAAACACGACATGGGCTTTATTCTTTGATAACTCAAGCCTGCAGGTGATTATTATCTCAGTGGTCCGCCCGAAAATGCGCTTGGGCTCCAGCGGGTGGTGCTTTGACTCGCAGCTCTCCGTTATAAAGGCTGATGGCTGGAGTATTACGCCTAAAGAAGCTCCAACCCCCTGCTCGCAGAAAGACTCCGGCTTTCTCACCTTATTTTCCCCACCTCTTACCTGCTTACACCAACATGCCCGATTTACTGGGAAGATGTCGTGTTCCGAAGAAAACGCACTGTTTTTCCTGGCTGTCGTCTTATTGATCACTTTTGGGACAACTTTGGATTTAATCTGAAGCATTTTCCCCCACTTTTTTTTTGTCGGACGCGTCTTTGACTTGTTTTGGGAAGTAACTGGGTTATGGCCAAAGCGTTGTTAATGGATTTGGGCGTTTTGCTTCTAATTGGACTAACTGCTGCTTATGCGAACGGTAGGTTTTTAAAAGTGGTTTCGGTTTTATTTAAGTTAAAGGTCGAGTTTAATGTGCTGTCGCGTTCCGACAGGTCATATAGTTTGATATTATTTTGTACAAAATTGTTAAGTTAACGAAATGATAAATATTTGGAACATTAACTGAAACTCAAATAGTTTGAGGGAAAATGCGAGATTAAGATTGCGTTTGTAAATTATTTCGACTTTCCAAATTTTATATATAGAAATGAACTTGAATGAACTATAATGAGATTTGTGTTGTTAAATTTAAAATGTTCTTTTCTGTTTGGTGACTGATATTTTATACGTTTTATAAGTAAAAACATATTTATTTAAAGGTTCTGTACCATGTAATGTGAAGGTTCTTAACAGCATAGCAGCATTTACAACAGATCAACCTGTATTTTGAAGAGTGTACTATTTACTTGATATTTAACAAAATGTCCAAAATTGCTTGCACACGGAAACATCTCTAATATATTAAATATAAGATTTAGGATTATTTTTTGGCACATGCATATTTTTTGATATATTGTTAAAATGCTATATTGCACACCAATTATTTAAAATACAAATAAATACATTTGGACATTCAGATTTTAGTCCTGATATATTTTAGACTTTCAAATTTATTTCAGCTTTAATTTCTATTATGGACATATTTGCATTATATACAATATTTAGATATTTTTGCAACTAGACACTGACCTTGACTTTATTTATCACGCATCAGGTTTTTTTCTACTTTGTAAAGATGAGACAGTGTACGCTGTCCCCTGTTTGCCCTCTGCGGCTCCAGAGACTCTCTCACAAGGAGCCTCGGCCCCCCAGCCACCCAAAACCCGCAGGAGAGCCAAGCGCTGCACATGCTACACCTATTCAGACAAAGAATGTGTTTACTATTGTCATCTGGACATCATTTGGATCAACACACCAGAGTAAGTATTTTAACCTGCGTTCTTCAATGTTGAAGCACAGAGTTGTTGGAAAGGGTATATATTGTGCATTTCATATATAATAACTGTTTATATATAATAACTGTTTATGTTACTAAAATCAGATATCTGACGTTATTAATATCAAATGTCTGCCAAATCTATTGTATGGATTAACAAACTAAAGTTACACTAATGGGTTTTTCAGGCGATTAATCACATACAAATAGTCATGGACGTTGCAAGCGGTGGGGATGTGGGTGTTACACTTTTGTCAGATTAAAACAATACTAAAATATGCTGTGATAAAATAAACTATGATCATTACAGGGGGAATTTTACTTCCCCACCCCAAAACCACCTCACTTTTAAAAAGCTTGATACACCCCTGCAAGTAGTAGGTAAAAGACTCGTGATAAGCAAGTTATACCCTTTATATGAATGGCTAATAGCAGTTATAGCTGCTGCTGTAAACAACATGAGATTTGATAACCGCCTTGATGATGGGGGTGAGAAATTTTCTGTGTCTCACAATTTTTAGTGGAAAATTGTCCAAATTGGAAATTGGCCCGAGGCTCTACTTCTCATATGAGATAAAGCAAAGATTTTTCTTGTGATTGTTAGATGGCACAAGGTGACTCTGCCTTACTTTGTGATCAATATATGATGTTTTCTACCTCTTCTTGAATAGAAGTCTTGGTTATTTGCTCAGAAAAATTTAGGAAAAGCATCATCACAGTAAATTGGACATTTAATTCTGGAATAATGATGCAGTTGCTATGGAGCACCTGCACCTGCATTAAAGACAGACTAAACAGAATAGACATACATCAAAGACGTGCTTTCTTCACAGGAATGCTAAAAGTAATAACTCTTAGCAGATGAGACAAGGTGCTTTCTGGGCAAACTTACTCCAGCTTCAAAGTCCATTCCAGTTGCATTACATATGGTGTGAGTAACATTGGAACAATGCAACAATTGTTAAAAGGTGCTTAGACCGTCCACATTAACTTAGTCATTACAGACCTTGACAGGTCTTCAGCCTTGACAGTCACATAGAAATGTAAATGACAAAAACTGTCACTGCTACTGAAAATCTGCCTTCCAGACAGAAAATTTCAGCGCAAAAGGTCTGAACAGGGAAAGTCTATTGGAGCATATCAGACCCAAGCACAAATCACATTTAAAGTGTCTGCTTTTCCACCCCGCTCCATTGTATCACATGTGCTGACTGTGTGTTGACAGGCGCACCGTTCCGTACGGCATGTCGAGTTACAGAGGACTTCAGCGTGCTCAGAGGTCCGTGGCAGACGTAAAGGCCATCACACGGCGCTGCGTGTGCGCTCTGACGAGTGATGCGGCGTGCAAGAGCTTCTGCGGCGAAAGGTAACCTAAAATCAGGGGCTTTAAACTAAATTTTACAAATTTGAAAGATTTCTCAATCTTAAAATAAGGTAAAATAATCCAAAATTGCACTCAATTGGTCTGTGCATTTCTTGTGTACATCCTTTGTAAAGTTTAAAATATGACTAAAAATGTGAGAAAAGCTGTGCAAGTTAAATTACAAATCTAATAACAGGTCTGGGTTCATATAGAACCCAGAACCCTGTCCACCTGTTAGTGGCCTAGGCCCTAAAACTTAATTTTTCATGCAAGATGTTGGAGAGATCAGAGGCTTTGGAGGTTAAACCCTTTTATCCAGGGTTCTTTAAGTAGAGCAGAACAGCTTTCTGGGTAGACTGCAATTCAGCTAACAAACTGATGTTCCAGGGATTTTTGAGTTCACACCCTTACAAAAAGAAAACAGCAGGTTGGTTTTAGTTGATCATCAGCATAAGTTGGTCCACAAACAACTTTTAGCATCGTTTAGGCTGACTGGTGCACAGCCTGTTTGACAGTCCATTTTCTGAATACTTGACAAGCTTGATCGGCATTAACACTTTTATTGCAAGAGTAGGCTATAGATTTAGACTTTGTGAAGAAATAATTAATGCATAAAAGATGTCTAAGCTTGAGCTGGCTGAGCTTTAAATCAGTTTTTACAGCATTAAAAATATCAGCTTCTAAGAATATAACGATAAATTGATCTTCAATACTTCAATTCTATAATTCAGACATGTCATATTGTAACATTGCTTCATATTAAACAAAAAGTCTGATTTTAAAACAAGAAGATGTTTGTAATTTTGATATGAATGGAAGTGATTGTGTTAAATGAGCACACGATTTCAATTTGAATCGAAATTGGATTGTACCAGACCTTGTGATATCGGCAGGTTGAATCAGTGTACGGCTTATTGTGAAAGAACGCGTGGTCCTACATCATCAAGCAAAATGAGTATCACCGGTAGTCTCATCTCATGGGTCGATCTGTTGATTGTTGTGTCTTCTTTTGTTTTTTTAATCCAGGGGGAGGTCGCCGTGACCACCTGTTTCGGCTAAACCACGTTGGACACCCCCCACCGTTGCATTCTGTCTAAACGCCTGGGGACTTAACCTTAAAGAAAAGACTTATCTCTGTCAGACGAGAAGGAGTAGGAGGATTTTTATTATTCAAGGGAGACCTAAAAGGAAAGATGAGAAGGACAGTGGAATTCTTGAAGCGCTAACACAGGGGGGAAGCAAGACTTTGATTCACAAGCTTGTTTCACAAAACGAACCCGACTTGTTAAGCTCATCGTATTACGACTCGCCTTCTGGACCTATGTGATAACCAAAGCCGACTACGTCTCTCCGTGGGACTCTTATAACTAACAAATCTGTGGCTTTACATTTCATAATGATCATTGGCCTTGAGCTTTTTCATCTATCATTAAATATATTCTTGAGGCTCAGAATTAATATTGACCTAGTGTTCGAGTCCAATATACTGTATAATGGAATGTTTGATTAAGTCACTGAGCCAATTTGTAAGGTGGCATAGCGCTGAGACGACAAAGAGTTTCTCGTATTTGTTACGTTCAAATGACAGTTCAAAGATGGTCTTGCAGTAAAATATAAATTAACACTTTGTACTGTTAATAGACCAGTATGATACCACATATGTGCTTTTTAACTATTTCGTTCTCTAAAATGTCAAATATGTTTGCTTGTTAATATGAAAATTGACACAGTTTATTGCATCAGACGTTTTAACACCCGTGTCACGTCCTATGACTGCTTGTAGAAAGTTTCCCTGAAATCGAAACGTGTCTAAATTTTTCATCAAAAGGACAAAAGGAAGAGTCCCTGAGAGAGGTGGCTCATTCCCTGACTAATTAGGTGCCTTCATTTGGGAAATGTAAAATATGATTTTAGCGTTTATTGTGCATCATTTATGCATTAGTGAACCCAGCAGGAAATCCATGGTTTCCAAACCGGAAGTTTGTTTTCACGTGTATGTTCCCAGACAGTGTGGAGAACTCTCTCTCTCTGTATTTATTCAAGTTCTTTTCATTATATTTAAGGGAGCAGAAATTGTGAGAGCCGCTTGTACGAAAAAAAAAGGAATGTTCTTTTTAATCTACTTCCTTCTTAATGGATAACATGCATATTTATGTGAAACATGTACAGTACTTGTCTACTATTAAATTAAAATGATCGCTATTAATATTTTCTGACATTTTTCGTCTTGGACGTTGGACTCTCTACCGAACTATGAGTGGCATAATTAAACAAACTGAAGAATACCGTCAACATCCACCTGAGCTGAGCTTAAAGTCGGGGCTCAAGTGTAATATAAATGCGTAATATGAATCGTCCGTGGGTTTTACTGTCTCTCTTAGTCCAATCGTTGCCACAAGAGGGAATTGGTTGTTCTCCTGGAATTTGCCCCGTGTGTGCTCCCTGGAGTTTTTTTTTCAAGGTAGGCAGATGAAGGAACGATGAGAGCTGTTATAAAAGCGACTAAATAAAATGAAATTCTCAGTTGGGGATATGTGTATGTTCAGAATAAGAACAGACTTTTATCCGAGCATGAAATGCCTTTCCCTCTGTGATGACAAGATGACTGGGAGTTTAAAGAAAATTACATTCCGTCAAACTACATTAGGACAAATTTTCGTTGCAGTGATGAAGAAACCCTTACAGATGTCCCAGGTGCCTGTTACTTAAACTAAATCTTTTTTTACACAAACATTCGAAATGAAGTAAAACCTGAAATACATAAAAATTCTGTTATATTAAAATACAGTTTGGCCGAGTATTATTCTGGAATTGCCAAAAGGTTAAAAGTCCTGCTGTGGTTTTGTTATCTTCAGTTTTTCTTCTTTTTCAAGAGTCAGAGCCGTGAGCGACTTCTAGAAACTTCTTTGCAACTCTAAAGCGCGGAATATAGGCGCATCCCACACCGCTATTTGCCGCACGTTTTAGCGTTGGAACGAATTTATTACCAAACATAATGTAAAACCTAATGAGTTCATGAGGTTTTACATTATGTTTGGTAATAAATTAATTTAAGCAACAGAAAAAATCTGAGGAGCCACTTGGGAGCCGAAAGAGTCGGCTCTTTTTAGTGAGCCGAGCCATAAGAATCAGCTCTCTAAAAAGAGCCGGAATTTCCATCGCTAATATCTGCAGCAAGAACACGTCTGACTGGTCAATTAAAATCATTTTCTCATCTTATTGGTCGCTTTCACGCTATTATGAAAACGCGGCAATAGAGAAGGAGACGCTTGAAATATGTGACCCTCCACTGCAAAACCAGTCGCTTGTTGCAAAAATTGTCATGATGTTTTCATGAAAGGGAATAAATCAAGCTCCAAAACGAAACCTATATCGAATGAATTGGACGACATATGACTGAGATATCAACATTCAAAGAAGTCGGGTTTCCCCTGTCACGCCAAGTGAGAAACGGAGAAATCTGCCTTTGAAGTTGACGTAGCACTCACAGACGCTTGGCGGTCTCGACTACGTTTGCACAGAGGTGGACAAAGTAGTTAACTTCATTACTTAAGTGAAAGTACAGATACCATTAGTCAAATGTTACTCCAATACAAGTGAAAGTAGTACAGTCAAAATTTTACTTAAGTTAAAGTACTGAAGTACTTGTTTTAAAAAAATACTTAAGTATTAAAAGTACATCATCTTTCACCACATTGTTGCATTATTGCCACAACACTTACAAGTTTAGCACTTACACTTACAAAGTGCTAAAAATCAAAGCATTGGCACTGAGCAGCCATCTTGGACTTTGAACTCAGGATCCTCTGTGCTGCTCCAAGATATCTGGTGGGGTGTTCCAGAAATGGGGGCGGCAACTTCAACCCTCAGAAAATGACTCGGAAACGAGCACCAGCGGCAAATGGAAGGCACGACTGAAGACTGAAGGCTGAAGCCTCTTTGGAAGCAAAATACTGTATGAAGGAATGAGTTAGTGGCTCAAGACTTCTCCATAGTGCTGTATATTACGGCATTAGGAAACTGTTTCTCCATTTTTAATTTTATGAAACAGAATTTACTAAAAAAAAACCATGCAGAACTGGTGTAAAAACGGAAAAGCTGATGGTGTCAAAATCACTTTAATCCATCAGGGTGTCAAAATCAAAGGGGGTCCTGATCGTATTTTTGTTGAAATGAAGACTTCAGCATGGTACTGAAGCACTGTTCTGTGCTTCTGTGTCTACTATCCTGTTTCTACATCTAGTAAGCTAGTTTGTGATTCATCTGTTGTTTAAACTGAACTCGGCTACTTAGTTGTGTACTTAGACTGTTGTGTTTAGCTTAGCTGGCTGGTTCTTTGCTGCATTAGCTGAAACCCTTAGACTGCTGTTGTGTGTTATTCTTTGCTTGTGTTAGTTTCACTACAATTTACCTGACCATTGTCACCTGGTGTAAGTCAGGCCAGGGCTAATTAAGTGTTAATCTGGGGGAGTGGCCTCCACGTCCTGTCTGTAGCGGAAACACTGACTCCGAGGGACCGCAACACTATCAGCTCTGATCTTGGCTAAGTATCTGTTTGTCTTTTCTTATTGCTACAGAATGTGCGTCACACCCATACCTGTTTACATATCGTACAGATCCCAAAGTTACAGCCCTCATCGGAGGAGCAGAAATCCATGTAACCTCTCTCAGCCTTTCATGTCTCCACAGCCTCCCACTATCGTGCATGGTGGTTTATGGAACTGCCAATCTAGCATCAAGAAGGCTGACTTCATCACTCCAGCTGTTCCACTTCCTTGCCCTCACCGAAACCTGGATCACACCTGAGGACACGGCTACTCCAGCTGCCCTCTCCTCTGCCTTTGCCTTCTCTCACTCTCCTCGTACTTCAGGCAGAGGTGGGGGCACAGGTTTGCTTCTCTCTCGTAAATGGCGTTTCACTCCTGCTAATCTTCTGCACCTCAACATATCCTCTTTTGAATTTCATTCTGTTACCGTCACCTATAAATAATGTACAAACCACAAATGAGGCTACAGAGGCCTAACATACCTAACACCTAACATAACACTTTTGAATATTTAAGAACTTCCCCTCATTTATTTCCGGTAACCCGCGTTTGGAGAGACCCGGGTGTAGCATTAGCATACCGCTGTAATTCAGAACTCAGAATTAAGTACAGTCTTCAATCATACTTACATAAGAGGTACAGTCTTCCTATGTGTCTGCTGTGTAAACTGGAGACCACCTGGCTGCCATTTTTTAACACAAGCCCCTGCTGACTTTGGCTCTGGCTTGCATTTTATCTCCAAATACAGGACAAAGCCGCAGCAAGTGACACTAATGATTAAAACAGAGCTCTTATTCAAGCGATAAAAACACATTCACCGTCTTAATCTGGAAGCAATTACAAAGCTTCAGTAGCATATAGTCCGACTGTCCTTTCATGCTTTCATTTCCTCCTCTTACCCCTGGAGGTAGGGCTGGGCAATATGGACCAAAAATCATATCTCAATATTTTTTGGTAAATGGCGATATACGATATATATCTCGATATATATATCTCGATATATTATTTTCGGTGAAGTAGTAACAAAAGCCAATTCTGGGTCAAAGCCACACGTACCAACTGTCACAGGGGCACTTTTATTAAAAACAAACTAAAATATATATTGAATAAAAATGCTTTCTGATTAAAAAATAAAATGTATATATAACACATTCCTCTTTCACAATAACCTGTACAAACAACAAAACTGACTGAATAAAATTGTTCGACTCCTGGTCAGTGTATCCTGTGCAAATCTCAAATAAGTCAAATATTCAGAAGTCAAAGTCAAAGTCAACTTTATTGTCATCTCTGCTATATACTGTACAGATACATAGAGAGACGAGACGACGTGGCTCCAGGTTATTTCCAGTGTAAACAAACAAAGAACAGTAGAACAGAGAATAAATAACAACAAGCTAGGGTCTTAGAAAAAAAAGTTGGTTGTCAGTTGAGTTCTTGGGACGGTAGGGATTTTTTCCCCCCAGTGGCAGCAAGGGATGGGAAATTTATTTTATTTTTTTATTTTCGTTTACACAGGGCCGGCCAGTGGCATAGGCAATATAGGCAAATGCTAAGGGCGCCATCCATCCAGAGGGCGCCAAAACGGAGGAAGAAAAAAAGTGTAACATTCCACTATTCTTAAAACTAGTTGGTATTAATGTGTCTTAATATGAAAAGAACAAGCCCACATGAATTTACCTGCTTAGCAAAGCCTATTAAGTAGTAGTAGTAATAATAATAATGATACGTAACTTTCCTATGAGGTCTTTGTAAGATCACCTTTTTGTAATTATTTAAATCCTTGTAATTTTTTGTGCATTGCCTTATTTATATTGTATTTATAATTTAAGTTATGTCACTTTTTATTTTGGGAATATTTAAATCTAATACTTTATGTAAGCAATTTATATAGTATTTCATATATTCGGTTCATATTTTTTGTATTTCTTTCTAAGTATTTTGAATGTGCTATTGGTTTATTTAAATAAAAGAATGTCTAAGACAAAGCTACGGAAGTCCGTAGAGGACGTACAGTATTTATTTTTTCCCTTTTCGTTTTCTCGAGATCACGACTTATTTTTCTCATGATCACAACATAACCAAAGTCGTTTTCTCGAGATCACGACTTATTTTTCTCGTGATCATGACATAACCAAAGTCGTTTTTCACCTGATGTCTGAGTCTTCTTCTCAAATGATGAACACTAATATTGTAATTATCTAGTACTGAAAGACATAAAGTTATTTCGTCTTGGGACAGTCTATGATCAAAGTAAAACCTGATGCGTTATTCCATTATGGTAATACTATATCTCGTATGAAAATATATCGATATATTTTAAAAACTCAATATATCGCCCAGCCCTACCTGGAGGTTAAACTGAAGCAGAATTATTTTTATTAACCTTATTTGGACAAACATTGCATGATGCATACAGTGGACAAATTCTATATTTTTATACATTGTTAATATTAGTGAATATTTTCAAATTTCAACTTTTTAATCCAGAGAATTAAGCCACTGAACCCAAAACAAGGCCCTAATCCTATATTTCTGGAGTGGTTTTGTTAGTTCAGTATTTTAATGCATGACTTTTCACACAGCTCAAAGCAGTAAAACCCAAAACTCCCAATAAGACTCCACGTCAAAATTTATTTATGAACCTAAGCAATGAATGGAATCGCGGGAGTTTGGAAAAGTTTTTTAACAAAGAACTATACATATGATGAGTTTTACTGTGTTGTTCACTTAGAACAATAATCTCTGCACCATTCATCAACGTAGAACCCGGTAAACGCCCCATTAGTAGCAACTTTTACCTTTTATCAAACATTTTCCAAATACAGACATTCAAATTGCCTTTGTCAGCCGAATAAATCACGTCGGCATGCCACATCATATTATTATATCAGACGATTTTGTTAAGATGTGCACTCAGTTTGTGTTATTGCTTGGAGAAGGGAAACTTCCAGCTCATAGGCCATTTATCAGCTGTACTGTTTTACAGCTGCCAGACTCCCACTCCAGATCTCTCACTATGGGACGAACCATCATTTAAACTCAATAAAAATACAGTAATACAATAAAACTCATTCCACACTGAAGGCTCAGAGGGTCCTCAACAATGTAAATGTGAAAAATTCCAAGAGGCCATTCGCAGCACATTGTGCGTGTCATGTCGCAGATGCTGGGTCTGCTCTACCGAGGGTGTGACTGTGATTTAACTCATAAGTAGCAGATGTGTAAACGATAGGTCATTGGAAGGTTGCATAGAAATTTACTCAGTGTTTCATTCCAATTTGTCTCGTTATGGCAAGAGCTGCGGTTGGATTTCATCCAGTACTTCAGAGGGAGAATATACACTATTTTATGAGAGCTTATTTTAGATTAGACATGGCACGATACCACTTTTTATGTCTGATACCGATACTGATATTGTACATTTGTATATCTGCTGATACGATACAATACAAGTCTTTTTTAAACAGAAAATAATGCTTTACAAATGTCAAAATACATGACTGAGATTATTCTGTTATGCTTAAGGAAATACTTGACTTAAACACTGTTTTCCTAACTAAAACAATGTAATAACTACACACCCATATGTATATGCTTAATTATTTATTATTAAAATCACATCTGAAAAAATTATTCATTAACACACATTTCTGTAATTTTGTGAAGGTCCCTAATCCTGCTGCACTAAAACCATCAGGAAGAAAGAGATTTCGAGTGAGAACTGGTGTTGTTAAAGAAATTAAACAGTATGATTGCGTGATTTGCTTTTGGGGTTGTAGCGCATTGTGTTGCTTGCTCTGCTCATTGTCATATCAATATATCAGTAATAAACTAGCTTTACTGCAGTTCCACTTCCCATGCAGAACCAACTCAGCATGCAGATCAGGCTCCATAGATCAGCCCAATGCCACCAATTCCTGATCCAGTGCAATAAATATATGAAAAATAAATGTAGAGAGCCAGCAAGAGAACACATTCTTCATACCCATTCTTATCATAATAATCATAATGTTGCAACATTTAGTATTTTTTAAAATTGAAAATGCAGCTGATTCATGTTACTAATATGTTTTTATATTTTCTCATATTTGTATGTCTCCGTTAGTCAGCTAAATATTTGCAGACTTCTCCCAAGACCTTCTTAGATGATCACCGATGAATATCATAATCAAAATATAGTGATAACGACACAAAATAATACACTGGTTGCATGAAAGAGGCATTTAATTTCTTCTTTTAATTTGTTCATATTAGAAAAAATAAAACTGGGAATATATTCTTTTGTTACATAAGACCTAACTTTAATTTAAGAGAATACACACCCACATTTCCCTGGGCCTGGAATCTGAGTTGGATCTGAGTGGATGAACCCGGCTGGACTTAATTATGTCCCACAACCTCTCCTGCCTATTTGTACTGTTTTTATTCATGTCTAGTTATGTTTTTAATCAAATCTCTGTAGGTATAGGACTTGGGGTCGCTTTCTGATGGCTAAGCCTTTACATTGTCTGCAGCAATTTAAATTCCAGAACGACAATACCACAAGACATATCCTGTATAATCATAGCTATGTTGTGTGCCCTGTATTATCACTGGTACTCAATAAAGCAAATGAGTAAGTAGCATCCTGCTGACAGCAAAATTCACTGTAACAGCAACTAAATAGAAGGTAGTAAACCCAAGTCTTTATCTTTTGACTAAAAACTGTGAAATTCCCTCGGACCGGTGAGCGAGTTCCTGACCAACAGCTTTTCATATTGAAATGAAGACATCTGCCATTACATTTGGCTGCTGCGTCATCAGAAAAAATGTATAAACACATTCTTTTCATGAACCTCAAAGTACAATGCATCAAAATTCACTGACCGCATCCCTGAATGGGCTCGCTGTTAAATTGCTCCAAAATATGTTGTTAACGACAGCCCAGTCAAATCACACAGTAGTGCACAGAACAGAAATTAAGGCAATTTTTCAAAATAGACTGTAAAAATCTTCTGAGTTAGAATAACAATTTGAAGGAGTTTTGCCAATGTGTATACATGATAAAAACAAAAAAAAATAACTATAATGAAAAAACTGCAATAGATAAAGCACCCCACACAAATATGGGCAAATCACTAGTAGGATGAAGTTGTTTGAACATTTATTTTCTTTATGGTGCATATCTTGTCATTTACACTGAATGTCCCTTGAATTTCTCTGGCCAGAAAATGTATCCTGCAGGGGAACTGGTTTTGTCTGGTTTTCAACTATTTAAACTTCTGACTGAAACCAAAACCCAAACCCCACTGTATGGCTGTATTGGTCCCCTGTCACAATGCATTAAATCAGATCTTTATACACCCCAAAATATGTCCCCAATGTGCTGATAAAAGCTGGGTATTGACATTTAAAGCTGCGGCTTAAAGCTACTAGACACGCTGCATTGACAAAGGAACTCCACCAGGAGAGTCAACTATATAGCCCCTCAGGGAGTGCTGTGTTTGGAAAGCTTTCACACCTAGCTAATAAGTAGGAGATAAAAGGAGGCATTTTTTCCTGGGCCAACTGGGAGCCATCAGATGGCCACGATAACACACAGAGGTTATACCCAGCGTTTACGCTGATGACCCCACCAAAGCGATAAGACCGGCTCTCTCAGATCCTTTTAGAAACCGACTTTTGAAAGCATTTGAGGAACAAGAAAATGGGAAAAGAAGAATTTCAGTCAGTCCTGTGATTACCTAAACTGCATGTTAAAAGTGTATGTGGATTTAAAAATAGTCTTCAAATGCAGACGTTCTTACTTTGATCTAATGACGAAAAAGATTGGATGATGATTTGAAGGATGATTTGAAGCAATCATAAGCAATTACAACAGATCTCTTTTAAATCCCTAGAATACACAAGTATTTCTCAATTAGTCAACAAACACTGGCACTTATACTCATAAGACTATAACGAGAAATCAGGCTGCACCCATAATGTCCAAATCTGATGCCATCATATAACTTGGAAAGATCTAGAACATGGTAGAACTACTTCTAAAAGTAAATGTATAGGATTAGGGGAAGGGATAGATTTATAATTCAATTTTGGTAAGCTATAAAGCAGTTTTGGATAAGGTAAGAGGTACTAAGTGCTTTAAATAAATGTAAAGTGTTTATATAAATTAATATTAACAGCAGGTTTTAAGCATATAAATCTTAGACTCTTAAAATTGCACTTAAAAATGACCTCCTTGCACCTTTCTGTTGGTCAAATGCGCAAAGTTCCGTGTTTGTTAAACAGGTGACTTCTCCTCTGGGGTGACTTCACTGGTGGGAATAGTAACACTGCATTACTTTTTACACAAATACTTTCAACAAATGGCGTTTTATGGTAGATGCCTGTTGAGGCTTCCCCGCATCTCGGCATCCAATGTCCTCCGGATCTGCAAGTGGTCAATAACACCTTACAGCAGACTGGACAAAAGTTTTGGGTTATATGCCTCCCTTTACATTGACAACTATGAGGTTAAGTTATCAGCTAGCTAAGTTACCTCAGCTAATGTTACCTGATTTCTGTGGGTTGATAGAAAAACATATCTCTGATAACTTGTTTGGTATTTTTTCTGCTTTATGTCAATTATGCAGTTTGTCACAATTAACAAAGCCCACCTTAACTAATCCTAGGTGGCAGACTGGGTGTTTCACCGTAAAAGTACGCTTGAGCTGACGTAAGTGTAGTGATATAGTCAGTTTTCCTCATCAAGTTAGCCCGCTAATGCTAATTAATCATTGCGACGACTGGCAGAGGCTGCTGTTGTTGAGCATTTGTTTCATTGGGTTTGTTCTGACTTTTGATGAACATGTTATCACTCATACTCTTATTAACTTAAGAAATTTATTAACTGTTTAATTGTTTTTATATATACAGTGTCTATATTTTTACCTCAGACTGACTGGAGAAACCACTGTCATTCACCAGGCACGTACTGAAGTGAAAAGTGGAAGTATCTAACTCTGTTTTCCGGTTCTAAAGTTGTATGTTTCACATATGGATAATTTATTTGGTAGACAGAGAACATACTGTCGTTAAAGACAGTTTGGGACCACGCTATACCCCAAGTTTTCCTTCCATTCCTTAACAGAATCTACATGTGTGACTACTGGCTAAAGACCTGGGATCTGGGCCTCCACGAATCTAGTCTAAAACAAGTCTCACGCAATTTCGAATGTAACACTTTCACAATGGTTTCACAAACCAAAAAGAAGCAATTTGCACATTTTTCTCCACATTACATGCTTGCTTGTGGTTTTGGCACACCAAATGATGTGTGAATTTATTATTTATGATGGATACAGAAGCATGACCACAGAATACCACATAAATGGGAAATTGACCCAAAGTCCTGGGTGATCACCAGAGGGGTAAAGGTTATAAAACTGCAAAAGTTATAAAACTCTATATTGGCCAATATGGTAGATCTGAACCTATAACCACAAATGCCTCATTTTGTTGATGGAGGTGGTGACATAACGTTATTAGAAATGATTGGATATTGACTTACATTGGACGCCCTGGGTCTCAGCGATTAGAATGGGCATGCCTTTTGGCAAAGCAGGAACCCTTGTGTACAAGCGAGCCTTAAACATTACTTGGGTACATATGTGGAATGTTGGCAGTGACGATAATCAAGTTTGATTGAGGTTGGAGGTGCACCCAAGGCGACTGCAACAGCATTATTATTGCAATAGGATAATATCAGAGACGGAACGCAGCCCAGTAGAATGATGTTTTCTAACATAACTGTTCGAGACATGTGGTTGCGGTAGCGCTACAGTGACATGCAAGTGCCTGTGCAACTGAATGTTTTCCTTGGAGACAAACAACGTACGAGTGGGGGATAGCGACCTTCACGCCAGCAACTTAAGCAGCAGTTCTGCCTGCATTAGAGCATGCAGACATTTCTGCCAATAAACAACTTTTGGCATGACAGAATTTTTGATTAAAAGAAAATAAATGACTTTATGTGGCGAGTTTAATTGAGTCATTGGCCCGATACAATAAAGTCTGGTGCTCATGGGAGGGCACTCGCCTACGTTCCACGAGGTCATCAGTTCAACCAACAAGTTGCAGGTTAAAATCACTGTCAGCGAGGCTTCTAGACAGAGCATCTCCATTATTTGTCAATGGGAAAAGAGCTCTGGAAAAGAGCCTCTAATAAATGTAAGATGCCTCCATGACTACCATAGTAGCCTCAATTAATCCCAAATTACACAAAGAAGATCTGACAGCACATTAGAGCTAGGGATGCACCGATCCGATATGTGGATGGGATATCCGTCCGGCAAACATGGGTGTGTAATTACATTGTTTTAGTCAAGTACTTCCTTAAGCATAACAGAATAATGTCTGTCTGACAATTCCCATCCTAGCACATGCCTGGAGATAGATATATTGAGGATCAAATGATAATGTGAGTGATGAGATGTAATAGGAAAATGTGTGAAGACATTTTGAACATAATGTATTATAGGCACATTCAGACTCGAGGGACCCAGTCTTTAAACCACAGCGACTCAAAAATGTTTGAGTTCTCAACACTTTATATTAGGTCTCTACAAGAGTTCTGCTCTTGTTTACAACTTATTCAGATGTCCCAATTCCAATATCCTTCTCTTGCAACATGTTGGAACATGCCACTTACTTCTCTACTCGTAGCAGCGGATAATTATGTGCATATTCTAACACAGTACATGACAGTTTAGGCGTTGACGAGTTATGCGTTACTGATATTTGTGATATAGTAGTGTTGTTGAGACTATTATTTATATAAACTAAACTATAAAATTAGCAATTTACTAAAAGCACATGGATCGACAATGTGCAGTCGTACATCTAGAAAGGGCTGTTTGAGGGAGAGATCCGCGTTCTTCTCAGGTTGGGTCATGCATGGCTGGCACAGGTAGTGCAACGGCATGTGTAAATCCTTTTCAAAGGCTAGCCTTAGGTGCATGACAATGCATATATTTCATCTGCACCAATCTAAGGGTCTTAATTTGACAGTTGATTCAAGACAGCAATATAATTACTTCAATTATCACCCCTTTTTCAAAGTGAAATTATGTTGCTCACTTTGTACATGCATCACCCCACAGACAGTGGTGGTAAAGTGCACCGGGCAAATTGATTTGTGACTGTTTTGTGGTTCTCATATTTATTTTAATGTCTTCTGGTCAAATTTCTTTAGAATAACTCTAAGGTTGACGAGGGTGGAAAACTTGAAAACAAAAGGCCATTCCGAGGTGGTCGTAGTGCTAACATGAACCCATAACATACAATGCGCTTGTTAAAATGGATATGTAATTTATTTTCTATTTATTTTTTGCAAATTTGCTCAGGGGACGGCGTTTATTTTCTTCTAATTGTCAACGTCAGAGAAAAAGATAGAGAAAAAGATATGGAAAATGGCCATGGTAAGTCTAGCCTTATTGAATAGAGACTTGGTATTCTTGGTTTTCAGAAATAGTGCAAGTTCAACAAATTTATGAAACTACAAAAATGTCAGAGAATTGGTTTTCTTTTTCATGCTTTCAGCTGGCCAGATTAGCCAATTATTTTGAGTTTATGTTGGACGGATGAGTTGGGAAGGAGGGAAAAAAGACAGAGGTTTAGTTTTTCATCTTACAACCGCAACTTCTTCACTCCACAGACACCTTTAAAGTGAAAACCCATTTAGTTCAACGTTCAACTGCTGGAATATCCAGGTTCATGTTAAATACGACTTGTTACCTGTACACCTCCCATATCTGTCTCTTGTAGAAGGGAATTATTCCCCAAAGAGACCTGTAGTCCTGTCACCACCACTATTCATGAAAGTAAAATGTAAGTAAGCCATAAAGACATACCAGTAACACAGTTCTACCAAGGCTTCATAATGCTGAAAAGTTCAGCTTCTCTTCTTGTCTTTGTGTATCTTCAAGAGAAACCCACTCCCATAGAAAATTGGGAATGTTTTGCCACTTCGATACCAATCTTTGTAAAGAAAATAGCTCAAAGTCCAGACAGTGCTGCTATTGTACTCAGGGCGGTCGGCACATTTCACGCCATATTTAATGGGGTGTGAGTTCATATAACAGCCAAGAAATTGGTCCAAAGTCATGAAAGTCACCTGGTCTACCCGGTCAGCGTAACCTGACTGGACGAATCAAAACAACACTAACTGGTGTAATAATTACATTAGACTGATCCTTTAGGAGAACGAACAATGTTCTATTTAATCCTTTGATACATATGCTAATACAAAAACAATGCCAGATGAGAAATTCTGCAGTACCACCCAATATATCAAGATCAAGATAAAGATCTGTAGATGAAAATCTATTAGTTATTGCCCAAAATAGTTCAAAAGAGGAATATGACCAAGAGAAAAGTCATTGCTTTGCAACAAAAAGTATGTCAAGATCTATGATGCGATGAGCCCTTTAAAACCCATTTTAGTCTTTAAATCTGACTAATATTTGCACACAGGAGAAACGCATATGAATTTGATTTGATCCATTATATTAATCTCATCATGCCACGACGAATCAACCAGCAAACTGCTTACATGTCATTAGGCTAAAGTTTTTAACAATCAAAGACACGCCAGGATAAAAACTTGCCTGTCGTTCTTGCCAAGCCATATTGGAAAAATTAACATTTTGTCAACTGGGTAAACAAATGTAATTTCAGCTGAAGACATTCAACTGTTGAGACACAGGCGAACCTGAATTGTTCAAGGCACAAACTTCACCTTGTTAACCTGAAGGCAGAATTTTTTAAATATATTTAAAAAGAATAATATTTCAGATATTTGTTATGAAAAACATCAGCTGCACTTGGACAAGCATCAGGACACAGCACTTGGATCGAAACATCCTGCAAAACATTAAGGCAACACAAAATTAGATGTGCAAAAATCATTTTGCAGCTTGTACAGACAGCATAACTGTATGTAAATAAAGGATTTTTTTTCCCCCCAAAACACCTGAAGGGGTGAAAAATGGTGTAATGGAATGCTTTGTATCTAGCAGCTCTCTAATGAGTTCCTCTACACCGCTACACGTGTCCTCTTAAGAAAAATGTGGCCGATGGCGTTTTGCATGCACGAAACACGTCCACAGTCCTAAGATTCAACTTCTGTTTTTTGCACATAACCTTCGAGTTGGAGATGACTCGGGATACGTGTGTGGAAAAAATTAACAACGTTTTTATGGTCTGTTGAGACATATCAACTGTGTTTTGATTTTTAGCAAGCCATTAAAGTCTACTACAATAAAATACACTGTTTAGGGAAATACACCTTTTTTATTGACCTTTCTTGCAATGCAATGCATGGGAACACAATGCTAATCCAGTCCCCCAATAAATTAAAATAAATGGTGCAGTAAAAAAGGAGCGTAATTAATGGGTAGGGGTTAATGGGTCTTCTAGTTTACATGGAGTAATATTTCAAACAGGTGTGCAATGAAACCTATTCCGTTAGAAACATGACGGGCCAAAATATTTTGACTTAATATGATACTGCTCATCTAGGTGCTGTCAAAGCAGCTCTAAAGAACTTGGAAAGTGTCCTGTGTTGTGTGGTAATGACATTATCAACAGATGCTAAGATATCTTGGATATTTTTGAATACATTGTGGCTATAGTGGGTATGTGAGTGTGAAAGCTGGAAGTCAGATCAATAAAATAAGACTTTCTAGCCTGTTCAATTACATCCTTTGGATTATTAGTTGGGTACTCTGGCTGTCAATGAGCCAGAGTCTATTGTCTAATGTGAGGGTCTATTGGTCATTATGAACGCATCACAGCACAGCACAGTGCACCACAACAAAACGTGACCTCCGCATTTGACCCATCTGTGAAGAAACTCACCAAACTGCACCAATTAAGTTTTTTAAAAAGTGCTACTACTACAAACTGCACCAATTAAAAAATAACTGTTAAAAAGTAACTGTTACTACTAAGTTAGAAAAGGAGGGATAAAGTTGTTTAATGGAATGAAAAGGTCAGGTTGAAGGTACAATCTGCTGTATATATGGGAAAATATGACCACTTTTTGTGACCTAATCTAAGTGGAAAGAAGAGGGAAAAAGAGATGCAGTTGGAATGTTCACAAGAACAGTAATAACACACCTTTTCTCAATAAACGGAACATTTTAAGCCATGAATGGTGTCTCTACAACAAAAAGTGGGAAGCAGAAGAAGAAGAAATTGGATAACAAAGAGAACATGGTGATAGCAGTTACACAAAAACAATAAAACATGTAAAACTCCTTTTGGTTTTGAAACAGGATCAGAACTTTTGGGATTAACACATGAAATTATGAATTCATACTTTCTGCTTTCAATTGCTCCAAAATAAATAAACTTTAAAAAGTTCACAGATTAAGCTTTTAAAGCCTACCTGTCACTGTGGCAGAAGCTCTTACTTATAACTGAAAGACCACAACAAAAATGAATCTGACTTTGGGGCTAATAGCCAGGAGACACCACGAGTGAGGATTTACAGCAGCGTGAAAGAACGGGAAATAAGAGAATGCTGACAAGAAGACAGATCAAATTCATTTTCTTGTACCTTAGAGAACAATGCAGATGTTCATAGGACCTGAGAACTACACAGACGTCTCAGGCTGAAATGCAAGTGTGACAAAATGCAGAAAATACCAGGAACAAATACAGAAACAAATTCACATTGTCAAGGCTTTTGGTTATTCTGGATATTTATTCAGTGGCTTTGTTTCAGGTTGAAGTGTTATTGTGTAAAGTATAATAATGTGAAATTCAAACTCAATACATTCATTTTTACACTCATGATACTTACCAGATGTTTTTCTAGAGTAATTTTCATTTCTTAATTATAGGAAGAGTCTATCTGGAGAAACTTACAAAGTACAGTTATTATGCAGAGCCATTCAAATTAAAAAGTAGATTTCAAAAATGTATTTCAAACACACTATACAAAAGAGAAACACAGGCTGCACATCACTGGATAGAGGAAAGTTGAATAGCCCTGTATTTATGATAACAAACAAACAAAAGCAGGTACATACTATTCCTCAAGACTACATTAAAACAATAAAGTCTGGCTGTTTGGAAGGAAAATACCAAAAATAATGCAATCTTTGCACGGTACTTATTGTGTCATATTATTAAAGCAATTTTACTATGCTTAATCAAGCACCAAACTTTGTGATAGTAGTGTGATTTTCCACAATCAAAAATCATTAATAATTAGGCATGCATTTCTGCAAGAAAATGCCAAAGTTTTGTGGCTGTGACATGAAAACTAGAGTAGAAAGTATTTGATTAAAAAGCATTGAAGTGAATGGGGAAAAAACGACGGATCATAAAAGCAAGAAAAAGACGAGTGAGGGTCGAAACAAGATTGAGATGTGTGTTCAGTGAGGTGGTCTGAGGTGGTATAAGAACCGTGTTGACTGTCGTGTGAAAACAGGCGAAATAAGGCTTTCGAGTCCCGAATCCCATGTATTCTTAACGGGAGACAACAAATGGGTTCCTATGAGGGAAATAAACGACGGGGGGAAAAAGGATGAAAAAGACGAGTGTGGGTCATGACGGTTACAGATACGTGAAGAGGCACGTGGGCCCTAGATGTCACATGGTGTGGTGATGTCGGCATTACATGAGGTCACGGTGCAAGCCATTTTATTCAAAGAACAAAACATAAAAAGGCACGAGGGCCACGAACAAAACAAAACTCCTCTTAGGATCTTTAGGAAAAAGCTGCACAGTCCGCTAACACAGAGAGAGTAGTGTGAGGGTGGACCGAACAAAGACAACAGGGAAAAGCTAAGCTTATATCATCAAACAGAAACGAGGGGCTGGATCAATTAAACAAAGGGGACCCAATCAAAAACAAGAACCAGGTGAATAAACAGTGATCTACCAATGAGACACAACAGGAAGGTGGGACAAGGACTTTGGTATTGTATTTGGTATGGTATTTTACCATACACCCCCACACACATTATACCTCTGGACAGGTTATTAAAAATTATGCAGTTAATTTGTCAATTATATTTTCTATAAAAGTGTTACACAGTGTTACTATGGAATCGCTCTGTTGTCTTTAAAATGTAAGTGTCCCTGACACTTTGAGTTTGGTTATGCCACTTGTACTTGTTGGATTCTCAGGTTTGAGAATGATGAAGAGCCAGTGATGAGGCGGAGAGTGGTCTTTTAAAAGTTTTATTGCAGAAAAGAGTAACGATGTTCTTACAAGATGTTCATTCGACCGTTCAAAGTTTCTCTCCCTGTGTCCGAACTCACTCTGATTCTAACACCCAAGATGTGTCTTTTTATCTCACTCCTCTCTGCCCAAGGTCCCTTTTCGGAGCCTGTTAGTCTGGGTGACGGGCCTGTTATCAGGATGTTATATGACTAGGGCCTTTTGTTGTAAGGGTCATTTACTAAATAGAAAAGGAAAAGTTATAGGGAAGCGTCCATAAAAGGGGTCATGGGGTCTAGGGAGGAAAGTGTTTTATGGGGGTGGTCTGAACAAAGTTTGCACATTATACTGCCTAAAAGTTGATATAAAACAACTAGTGCTGGATTGGATTTATGACAAGTCCTTTTTTTACATCAAGTAATTGAAAGTAACTATGTAACTTTTACTCAAAGTAAATTTGAGTAGAATTTAAGCAAAGTAAACATACCTTTACTTAATTACTATCTTTCAGTACTTTTTCCACCTCTGCAAACGAGTGCACTAATCAAAATTGTATGCAGAAGTGCTATAGGACGCACATTTTAGAGTTGGAACACAGTTTCTAGCACAAAAACTGTAGGAGGAGTAGCGATCAGAAAAAGTGTGTGGAACAAAAATCGGATAACAATGTGTGACTGCTCACCGCAATCACATAATAATCTCTGTGCAGCACATATCTAATGTATTGAAGCTTTGATTTCCAATCAACCAACCAAATCAACTTCATGAGACGTGTTCAGCTGGCTGGAGGAATAACAGAACACCCAAACTGCAGGGGAAGTCTGTCACAGACCATCAGCATCCATTGTAGTCCTGTGCGGATGTAAATCTCTATGTAGTTTTCAGAAAACGCAGCATAGACACAACTTCATTTGTCCTGCCAGGTCTTCATAAATCTAGGGTTGCGGAGGTGAGCTGCCCTGGATGTAGCAAATAAAACTCCCACAAGGGAGCCTTTAGAGGTGGATCTGTTTCTGAAATACATGACAGCTACGTTATTTATTGCGCTACGTTTTTAATAAAGCTGCGTTTCTTATCAGCAGCATGTCACTCCTCACGTCAGGGTCAGCATGTGGTCTTGCATACGTTAAGAGTCAATGTAAAAAAGGGTCAGTGGAGGACGTCAGTTATCAAGGACTTTGTAGTACTGAGCGCTTGAATCAAAGACAGTTGGGTGTCTTCTTGATTCTTTACGCCAGGTTTTCAACCAGTGGTCTCCTGCTGGTCCGCGGCGGCATTGCAGGTGGTCCGTGACATGCAATCCAGATGAAATCACTTTTTAAAAATGATTTCATTGGATCTAATCTGCAAAACATTTCCAAATATTTTGGGCATCTTTATGAATTAATGAATTTAATGCAAATATCTAAAAAAAAATTAAAAAAAAAAAAAAAAATCGGAGCAACTTGGGTATAAGGGCTTTATAACCTTTCATAACCTGCAATCCAGTGAGTCGTTAGGGTCACATAACTAAAAGTGTAAAAGATTTGTAATTTCTTGCATTTAGAGTAGGGCGGGGAAATTAATCTACAGTCAGTCAAAATTCAGGCAACCAACAAATACGCATGTTCATTAATTGCAGGCGAGATAAAAAGTCAAAGTACACTTTCTTGTTATCTCAGCTATGTACATGTATAAAGAGAGTTCAATTAACTGTGATACTGATTTGAGGTCGCATTACTCAGACCTAGTTTACAACTTTTATCAAACAATACGATTTCCATTTTCTAATTAGTGGGACAGTCAGTCTGGAGCCTCTTGGGATTTAGGCCATAAATGGAGTCTCTGCAACCAAAACAAACAAACAGTGAAAAGAAGTAGAAGAAATAAGCAGCCAAAATAAAATGAACATTAATCTACGCTAGGGATGCATTATAATATCGGAATCAAATCGGAATTGGCTGATAATTGCTTTGTCACCGGAATCAGACCGATGCTTAGATTTGCCTGATATTTTCACCCCATATTCGATGACGCATTTATAGTATGACGGAAAGACAGCGCTTATGCCAGGTATGTCCAAAGTCCAGGGTGGGATTTTATACGGCTCACGCCTTCTGTCTTAAATTATGTGCTGTTATTTTGTGCCAAAATTCTGAGCACGTGGTGGAACATTTGCAAGCAATAGCTCACATATTTGCACTTAAAAATTTTTAAACCAACTACATTGCATGTTTGCCTCACTTAGCAAATGTGAGCTCGAGCTGTGTCCCTAGCCGCGTACAGTCGCACTTAATAGTATGGTAGGTAAGGCGCTCTTATCATACTTTTCTATGCAGGAGTATGCATCTCAGGAACTAGCCAGGATTGTAGCTTAATGGCTGTCTAGCACTAAGTAGTGCACATGGAGTGTCACACATGCCGTGTTGTGCACTATGCTCGAAATGCTCAGTCCTCGCCCGACTCTATTTTAGTGCCAAAATTTAGAGCGTGCAGAGGAAGTTTTGCGAGCACAATATTTTGTCTTTACGCGCGCAACTCTGCCTTCTTCATGTATATGCATCAGTATTGGTGTCAGCAGATGTAAGCATGAAAATATCACATATTGGCATTGGCCAATATTTCCCTTACTGTGCATCACTATCTGCGCACTCTTATGTGCCCTCCTGTCAGCGTGCAACATTTAATGTTTTGCATTTGTTCTTTCTACATTTCTCTTTCTTAAACAGTGCTTGCGTATAATGAAAAGTATTTCAAAAACAAGACATAGGGTCTCACATTCCAAACGCGTACATTAGTATGGTGTCTATGGCTTCCAAATCTTGTTATTTAATCTGGATCGTAAAATGAAAAAGCAGCGGTCGATTAACACAAGACGTATGACATAGAGGGCGTAATTCCAGTTACTATTTACAAAAGCCAAAAGAATAAAAGATTCAAGTTTGTTTTTATTCACTTAGAGTAGCTATTAAAACCATCGAATCAGGGACACATTCCAACTTGAGAAATCCATCAAATCCCACACCGAATTTATATAGCGCTTGGCCGACAGAATGGGTGTCCGCCTCCGAAATGGAACATTTTAATATACGTGGCCCCCAAAAGAAAAAGCTTCATGTTATCTTTAGAGCGTGAGGATTCAAGTGAAACAGGAAAGCGTCTTCCCTATCCAGTCGTTTATCACGGCGAGAGGTATGGGAGTGTCGGCCCGATTTTTAATGCTGCTTCAGGTCTAAAAGAAGGGGAAAAATAAAGTGATCTAGCTTGCACACACTGACCTCCACCTTCACACCGCCGAGGCCCGTCTCCTGGAACTTGTGCCGATTACGAGCGAGGGACATTTTGACAGCTGGGACGTCTTCCTTGTGAACTACTTACTTTTGCAAACATGAAGTGACTTAACCACTTTGGATGCAGATTTCCAGCTTTCGGGAATTCATCCCTTCACAAACTGGCACTTGAACGGTGGGAGCAGTATGTCTATGTAACGGTGTTTTAACTGGGAACCACAGGAAGGTTGAGCTGTTTCTTGAAAGTATATTTTCACAACACAGAAACCCAATAAAAGACGTGTAAAGTGAGTTCTCTTGTAAAATCACATTCTTTAAACTGAGTTATAAAGAGCAGCAGAGGAACATACTGAGTAAAACATGCTGGGACACTTAATTTTTATTTTTACAGCGCAGCTCTAAAATCTACCCTCGCCTCAGGTTCCAAAACTGACTCACTCATGGGACGGTCAGCTCAATTTGTATGTCGCACTGTTGCTCACATAGCAGGAGAAGTTAAATACAGTTTGAAGAACTCCAGCCATTATTAGGCAGCCAGCCATCTTACCCTGATGTGCAAAAGCTATTGCAACATAGGGTCATGTCTCAGTTTTATAATTGCTTGCTTTTCCAATGATTGGCATTTACATCAAAGCATTGCTGTTAACGAGCTCATTACAGAGCAAACCATGATGGGATGTGAGCATAGATGGTAATTGAACAGGCAGATTTTACACTTCCTTTCAAGTGATGGAAGCCAGAGGCTGAACCGCATGGAGTCCGGAGTTTGCAGCCAGATCCGGATACGGGACGGTGCAAAAAGTCTCAGCTCTGCCCCCAACCGGAACCCGAGGGGCGCTGCCTTTACGCCTGAAGAAGATTTCTCAGCCAAGAGACGGGTCACAGCAGAACAGCTTCATGTTCTCAGGCCAAGGCATTTTGACAGTGTGAGGCTGCGTTCCAGACGAGAGACGAGAGGTTTTTCATGCCTATTATCAAAACTGCGTCTTTTTGGCTCTAAATCCCAAAGCAATTACATCATTTGCCAAGGTATTTCTGGTTAACACTGCCCCTAAACCGCACTGTCAGAAGCATATCTGCCATGGCGAGGTTGCATCAGGTTATCTGAGTTCTCCGTGCCAAGTTACACAAGGATAAAACAAAATGAAACTTCTTAGGGGAAAACAAGAAATTGTTACTTGCTTTTATTGCCCTTATTACCACACGGGCCTTAAGACAGCCCCACAGAATTAATCATCCAGCCATGACTTTAACCTTTAACTGGTTTTTATACAATGCATGACCAATTTGGTCACTCTATCGCTTTCTTTGTCTTGATTAAATTGATTAATATCAATTAAAATCTTCCAAGCCCAATATAGAGGGTTAAGAACGTGCCTGGATCACGATTAGTCTCTGCATTTTATTGTAGAGAAATTACAGACTTTTCTGCTTTGTCAAAACACAAGATATGAAGAAGATACATATGCTGAATTTTAGTGTCCTTGAGTTTAAACCATCCAGAACATCTCCTACTGGCTCATTTAGCGTTAGCCGCTTTAGCATCTGGGAACCGGGTGTTTTGTTAATTATAGTAACAACAATGACCAGTGTCCCCACCAATGTGTGTGGGCCAAAAGGAAACACTTTCCTTTTAGACATTTCGGATAAATTCCAGAGGTTAGAAAGTCCCAGAAACCATCAGCAAGACAAATAGCTGACCCTTTTTTGACATTTTACAGAAGTCGCACACTGTCAAATTGTTGTGTTTACGACTCAAACCCAGCTTCAGAAACCTCACATTTTTGTTTGCTCCATCTTACCAAGCCAGTTGATTTATGTCTAATTTTCAGCAATTGCTACCAGCAGTTTATGCGTTATCTCTTCGAGATCATGACAAAAAGCTATGTTCCCCAGCAGAAGTGCATTGAGTGCTCTGCTGAGCGAGACTCGACCCTGCAGTCAGTCAGGGTACGGGTGCAGAGAAATGAAAACAGGCTGAAACTTCCTGCTGTGACAATACTATGGCAAATGCCTTCACTGCCACGAGTAAGGACACCGCAGGTTATATTATGCAACTGCAGTAATAAGTACAATTGTCTTTAATGTCAGAAGAATCAAGAGACATCAAGTGCATGTTTGAGCCAAAAGAAAGATATTTAGATGTCTGGATGGAGTCAAAGAAGATTAATAACTTTCTCTGCACGGTGTGTTGTCAGCATTCATTCAACATAAACAGCTTTTTAAAAAAGAAATGTCATTCATTTACGAACATTACCTTAAACCCGCTGAGTCTCACAAACAAAACATTTAACTGATAAATTCATCAAACCCAGTGGTAGATAACACTGCACCACAAATCAATCATTTCTGTCTGCTACTTGGTCTAATTCATGTGTCCTGCAGTAAGTCCTGTGTGCTGAATTCAAATCTGGAGGCACATTTTGTTTATAACATCAAGATCTTAAGTTATATATGCAAAAATACTTCACATAAGGAAAGTTTGCCTTACAGCTGTGTGACGTTTGGAAAATGTATTTGTTGCAACTAAATTACAAACAGAAGACTTAAATCAAAACATGATGCACCGTTCAAAAGTGCTTTAGGCACTTGCTTCTGTCCATCATCCATCCATTTGCTACCGCTGTTCCGAGTCGGGTCGCGGGGGCAGCAACCTAAGCAGGGAAACCCAGACTTCCCTCTCACCCGCCACTTCGTCCAGCTCTTCTGGGGGAATCCCAAGGCGTTCCCAGGCCAGCCGAGAGATATAATCTCTCCAGCGTGTCCTGGGTCTTCCCCGGGGCCTCCTCCCAGTGGGACATGCCCGGAACACCTCCCCAGGGAGGCGTCCAGGAGGCATCCTAACCAGATGCCCGAGCCACCTCATCTGGCTCCTCTCGATGCGGAGGAGCAGCGGTTCTACTCTGAGTCCCCCTCGAATGGCTGAACTTCTCACCCTATCTCTAAGGGAGAGCCCAGCCACCCTACGGAGGAAACTCATTTCGGCCGCTTGTATTCGCGATCTCGTTCTTTCGGTCACTACCCACAACTCATGACCATAGGTGAGGGTAGGAACGTAGATCGACTGGTAAATTGAGAGCTTTGCCTTCTGGCTCAGCTCCTTCTTCACCATGACAGGCCGGTGCAGCGCCCGCATCACTGCTGACGCCGCACCGTTCCGCCTGTCGATCTCCCGCTCCATCCGTCCCTCACTCGTGAACAAGACCCCGAGATACTTAAACTCCTCCACTTGGGGAAGGATCCCCTCCCCGACCCGGAGAGAGCACTTGCTTCTGTATAATTATAATTTGAGTGACGTAAGAGATGAACATGGAGAGACATTCTATTAAGATATGTCTGTGATGGACACAAGGTATCAGGGCCGATGTAACCAAAACATGATTAACAACTACTGTTCCTTTCTGCAGCTGGAAACAGCTGTTTCTCACTAACCAGCAAGCTGTAAACTGAACTCGTAAACAAGATGCTCACAGTTGGACAACATCCAACACTCACAAGCTCAAAAGCAAGTGCCTAAAGCACTTTTGAACAGTACATTATGTTTTAAGTCTCAGGTGAACTGTTTGTAATTTAGTTGCAACAAATACATTTTCCAAATGTCACACAGCTGTAAGGCAAACTTGCCTTATGTGAAGTATTTTTGCATCTGCAACTTAAGATCTCGATGTGTTAGACAAAATGTGCCTCCAGATTTGAATTCAGCACACAGGATTCACCGTAGGACACATGAATTAGACCAAGTAGCAGACAGAAATGATTTATTTGTGATGCCGTGTAATGTACTATTCAAAAGTGCTTTAGGCACTTGCTTTTGCGCTTGTGAGTGTTGGACGTTGTCTGCTGGTATGCTGTGAGCATCTTGTTTACGAGTTCAGTTTACAGCTTGCTGGTTAGTGAGAAACAGCTGTTATCGTGTTGAATACGTGTATCAAAATACCAAATTGTCACAAAACAATATTATGTCTATAACTTAAAATCTGGACGTACTAGGAACGTTCTGAGTGCAGATTTGGATTCAACACAGTTGAGTCCATGTAAATCACGTTTTACTTCCAGTAGCAAAATCTTTGTTCTCCAGCGTAATTAGCAATAATAATGGTAGCAATAATTAGATACCACCAGAATTTTTCTGTCTGAAGTTGCAGCTATTATTCGTGAAATTACGGCGTTTTGAACCTGTGATGCGATGATTGTCATCAAGAATGTAAATAAACACTATCAACAATCTCAAAATATATACTGGGTTCTTCCTTCAATAAAGCTAATTAGGTTCAAACTTTTTTCTTAGTTTTGTTGTTTTTTCCTCTGAAAAATCAAGCTTTTTGTAAAATACAACAGAGCCACTTCCATCCTCTGTTATTTCAGTTTCATAATGTTGGTTCTCAGGCCAAAGCTCCAGGTCAGGTGCGACACTCCTCGGCCAAAAGGTCACCGCCGGTCGTTTCCTCTTTGACAGCGTGCACAAAGTCGAGCCACATTTGCAAACAGAGCGAAAACGCACCAGGCACCATATGGAGACGATATGGGAAGCAATAGCAGAAAATATATGGCTTTTGGGAACCAACAGGAAGACCGATTGTTATCTTAACTGTCTTTTCGCTCCCCAGACAGAGAATAAGCTACACTCTCACATCAGGGAGTCATGTGTTTTTATTGTTTTCCTGACCTTGCCAAATGATTTGTATGGTGCTGAACTTGTCCCAGTGTCCCAATCTGCTGCTTCTTTTCAGATTGCTACACAACAGGACTAAAAACGTGGCCTTTCAGAACAAATCCATGTACGCTTAGAGTCAAACCAGACCTGAACATGGAATCATGTCACTACAGAAACAGTAATTTATCTAAATTTTATCGATTCTTCCACCAACATGATCAATGTTCTGGAATGTTTCAATTAGAGCCATTCATTCCATTCATTAAGCAATTTCTCAACCTGTCCATTTGTCTTACAGGAAAAGGAAATTTTGCTGTTGAAAATGATTTAATGATGAGGCAACTGCATAATTTTCTAACAAAACAAGAGAGCTTCTCCAATTTATCAAACACAGACAACCAGTCCAACAGACACACTCTGCAGTAAGTAGCATGTTGGCTAAACTGTGAAGGAACAACTGCCTATTAAGCTTTCCAGAGTTATTATAACCACATTCCGCCACCGTGTTGGCTGGAAAGTGGAACACCAACAGAAATAGCTCTACAAAACTTGCCAAAGACCAAAGCCAAATCTTGATTTTAAATTTTCATTTGTTATTGCGGTATAACTTTCACAGAATTATGACATCTTTGTTCATGGGGTTTTTTTTTTAAACAAACATAAGAGCACAGTATGAATATGAAAACTTGGCTTCTGGTCAACTATTATCCTTTGGAAATGTTGCCAAGAATTTGCAGCAGTGCCACATTTTCACATGTAAATTAGATTTGTGGGCAACTTGTGGTGGAATGCTTTGTGCACCTAGCAAATTTGTCATCAAATGTTAACTACAAGTTTGCTATTACTGGCAAATACATTTACCACTGTTTTTCACTGTTGGCAGAACATTGCTATCCAATAGTGGCAAACTTGTGGCAACATTTTCTGGCAAACTCCACTGAACCACAACTTTGCCACAAACCTGCTGCAAAAACTTTGTTTTCGTAAAGGAACAGCTGAAATATAATGCGGAATCATCTTCCTTCCTGACAAGATGCCATGACACCACCGCCTAATTGCACGTTATAATACAATGATTAGGCCCATAATTGTACGAGTGGTGTATTTTAACCACAGAAAAAGCTGAGAAGTTTCTAGGGTGTTAACACACACTTATTGCAAAAATAACATTTGTGTAATTTGTGTAAAGATAAAGGCTGAACAACATTATATCATTTCTACCCTAAGCACCTACGCCAGTGTGTACATGTAGACATTCAAGTGTTTACTGGTCAAAATAAGCACAATAAAAATGTAGATAATTTTACTTAGCGCCAACCAAAGTCTAACCAAGAAGACAGCATGGATTTATGGGCATGGTAACAGCGTAAGACTGTGGGACTACGCTAGGTAGCACAATTCGATTGGTATTTCGACAGAGCAATGGCAATATGGCTGACGGATGATTTTAAGGTGTGCAATAAGGAATGTGCACAAATGTGAATGCAAAATTTGAGAAACACAAGACACATTTCCAAAGAGCAATGTAAATTAGCATCATATTTCAATTTCAATTCCAAGAACTTGCTTGTATGCTAACATTCGCGTAGTAAACAGGTACAGTCCAAGTATTAGATAATTGCCGCCTGCCTTCTGGCAACAGGAAAAACAGGCACGAACATGGCGTAAATTGAGGGGTAGCGCAGTTCTGACCTGAATTCGGCTCCCTAACTGTTCCATGCCTTGTCTCAAAATTCAAAAGCAAGTTAATTTCAGACAAACTTTTCTCATTGCTTTGCCTTGTTTTGAAGGATCTTGTAGCAAGCGTGTGCATGTACTTATCGATTGGAACACTTTGTCTCTCGCTTATGTAACTGAGGACCGGCAGTGACTTTCCATCTCCTGCTGACTCAAAAATGTATCATTTTGGTGAACATCCATTGCATTACCACTTCAAGCAACCCACACGATCCACTAAATGTGCCACCATGTTGCTATGTTACCCTCACGCTACATAAGAGTCTTTATTTGTGAAACACCAGTCACTACGTGACAGGGAGATAAAATAAATGCACGCAAAACTGTGCAGAAACATTTAACACCACTACATTTAAAAGAGTTTTAAACGGATTCCCAAAAGAATTCAGGTCACATTTTATCCACAAGCTCCAATAAACGAATAATCTCAGCTTCAGGGATATAGTACCCACAGTGACCTTAAACTTGATGGGTGAAAAAGTGATGGAGGTTTGAATCTTTTCACTTATTGTTCCTGGTTCGGTGTAATTTAATTTCGCCACAGAACATTCCTTTCCCACGACACCAAAAACCAGTAAATGACTGAATAAAGCCTAACTAAACACACCAGTGCAAAAACAATTTCACTTGTTGTTGACAATGAGAACAGAAACAATTTATGAGGAAACACTGCTGCCTGCTGGCTGAACTCAGCACTGAGGTCTTTATGACTGACAGAAATTCTAATATTAGCTTATATTTTCAAAAATTAGCACAATTGGGTTTTATTTCAATTTCACTCACGTCTGGGGATCAAATATAAAGGCCAATTGTGAAACAGAGAGTTTGCAACTAATACAGATTAACAATAGGACTGTAAAACGTCTGCTTTTAATAAGAAAAATACAAACACGGGACTGATAACACAAACAATTTTGCTTTGATATTTATGTGACACTGTCTGCAGATGAAAAACTGTGATGTGTTATCGCGTGTAAATCCAGTGATAGTAAGAAATAAACTGTAATTTGTCAAACTATAAAAAAAGGTTCATAAGAGTTGGCGTGGCGTCATAGCTTCAATTTTCAGACTTGATAATTACTTTCCACTCTCGCTCATGGTCTTGGAGGGATTTGGGTCCACCTGATGTTCAGGTTTGTATGTCATTTGACGTTTATATCCTTAAAGACAGTCTCCTCAGTTTCACACGCCACTCTGTCCCACCATCTGCAACAAAACACTGTCCAAGTCGACCTCATCATTTCTTGATAATACTATTAACTGCCTTCAGTTCGTCGCTGGTGAGTGGTGAGAGATTAAATCCTCTGAGCTCAGGCTTTCCTGCAAAAAAATAAAACCAGGATCAACATCGCTACATACTGAACATCACTACTATAAAAGATCATTAGCACAGTGAGATACTGCCAAAAAGTATGTTTTTACTACTATGAATTACAGTTTGGTTTGTGAGCACATTTACCAGAAAGTAAAAGTACCTTGTATCTCATTGAGGCGATTTACTTTAGCTTTTAGACCTTTATGAAGGTCATTTATTTCCTTTTCAAGTTGCTCCTGATCTGTTGAGAAGTTCCATACATGGAGAGGTTTATTCACTGTTTTATGAGAAGTAAGAGTGCAAGGTTAAAAACACAGCATAAGAAGGCTTACCTTTCTGAATCATGGCCTTAGTATTCTCCTTAGGGAACTTGATGAACATATTTCCGAAACATACTTTGACTATAAGGATGGATTAAAAAAGAGACATTGTGAGAGACACACAACTCAAACTGAGAGCAGTTGCAGGTTTACAATAATTTTACTCCCCAACTTACTACGATACAAAGACAATGACTTTTAAAACAATCTTCTACCTCAGCAGGACCTGTAGAAGTCCGGGATCTTGAAAATGACTAGAAAGATTGTGGCCGATCCCAACGACCCTAGACACCAACTCTTTCAGACTCAGATTCTTCCCTCTAGGGAAGGTTCCAATCCTTCAAAACCAAAACCTTACGCCCTAAGGCCTGTTTTTTTTTAAACCCCCGGTCTTATCAATAAGGGCAGAGACCACAACTGACCCTTCTCTCAGACCCTGTACTGCATTTTTGCACACCGATAGACAGTAGTCATATCATGCTTCTCATACTGTGAACATTTTACTATTGCACATTCTTAGCTCGGATTGTACAGTTCATTATTTATCCAAACCACTGCACACTCATTCATGTCATGTCTTTCCTCATTCTGTGTTCTGTACAGGAAACCTTTGTAAATAACTACTACACAGTCTTGCACACTCTTTAATAATGCCATCAATATCAATATTATCCTATTTCTATTTATATTATTATCTTGCACATAAAAACACATTCTAAAATCATTTTGCTCCTGATGTCTAAGCACCACTACAGTAAATGCCTTGTATTTGGCATTAAACGTTATTCTGATTCCGATATTTTCACAGCACAAAACCAGGAAAGCATAGTTTAAATATTAAGTACTAATCAGAAAAAAAAACATTTATGTATCTGTACCTTTAGGAGAATCCATGTCTCGTAGAGCATTGAGTGCTTCTCGATTCCTGTTTCTTCTCGAGTCCAGGTCTATCATCTACAAGTTTGAATTAACTAAATCAAAGCGATATTCAAAAAGATATCAGAATTGCATCACATGTTTCAAGATTGATCTACCTGTTGTTTGTCAGCCAGAACATCTTCAGCAGCTACTTCCACCTCGGTCAGATAGTCCAAAACAAACTGCGCCTCCATGTTTCTGTCATCGGTCGAGTGCGCACCGCGAAATGAGTCCGACTCCATGAGGAAACAAGTGCGCTTGAAAAAGTAGTACCGCCTGTGATTCAGTAACCGACATTTCCTCTTATATGTTTATTTTTGTTTTCCATCACGTAGTGGTAAATAGTGTACGAGGCAGTAGTACTAGTAAGAGTAAGGGGAGTTTCGGAAGACAAAACCGATTAGGATTTTTTTTCTTTTTTTTTTAAGGAGCTTTAGACATGATCGAAACATAACACACAGTCTCCATCTACTGGTCAAATGCATGTAAAGCCTGTTTTATGCTACATTATTACATATAAGCAAACAAAAATTCTCGTATTTCTAAAAGCCATGCAGTGTAAAATGCAATGATAAGATTCCACAGTTAAAGTATTGCAGCATATTCCAGATCAGCAGGCGAACATGTGACGCGCTTTCAAAAACGATGTGACACCACGAAGCGCCATTGAGTGAAACTCGAACACTGACTCGAATCATTTCCTAGGTTTCAAAAACGTTATGAAATAGTAGAAATTTATCTCTTGTGTTTTATTTAAGTGACGGTGTTTTATGTTGTTATGTATAAAGATGCGTTCCCCACCTTAAAAGTAACATCACATAATCTCTCAATACGTAGAGAAAAACTTAATTGCTTATGTAAATCATTGTACAGGTAACTTTAAACCCTTCATGAACTGCAAGCGAAGAAAAAGGTTGTGAAATACACGCAATATTTGGCCTGAAATTAGAAGAACCAAATCAACATATTTATAAAAAGAACCGAGCTCTTACTCGTTTGGGCTCCATTCGCTGGTCAACCGCATGTAACTCAGCTGATCAGAGATCAGCCAACATACGCCACTTTACTGAATTCACTTGACCCAGCCACGAGTCCCAAAACACTGATTCGAATCATTTGTTTCGAAGGCTTCGAACCGTTCCGAAATAGTAACGCAATTGACCCACTACGTGTTGTTAATGTTGTTATCCCATTAATATGTTGAGTTATTATAATAGTTCATATCCTTCATTTTCATGTTCAAATTTTTACCTCAGTATTGACCTAAGTAAAACAACAACAGAGTAACAGATCCTATTACCCTAAAAACAATGAATACTTTTTACAGGCATATTTTGTATATTTCACATAACTCTTTTTACAAATATGTTTGTAAAAAACCTTTATAGAAGTAAATAACAATCAAATTAGAATATTAAACTAAATTTATTTTTTAAACATAACCAAATTTTTTGTCCAAAACATGACATTCATTCTGACACAAAAATTAATAAAAGCCAACATTTATCCACATGTAGTTTCACATGCCTTTTCAACAGTAACCCAGCAACCAATATATACAACGGTACATTGTGCTACAGTAAAGACTACTATTGTGAGGTATTGTCGAGATACTATTGCATTAAGTGTTTATACACTAGAATGAGTAATTGTATTGGAATGTTTTAGTCCTGATATTTTAGTCATAAGTGGGGCAGTCGAAGACTAGGAAGAAATCTAAAATCTGGAAATCTGTACTAAAATAAATAAATAAATAATGAATAAATGTTGCCTGAGCTGTTGTAGTTAATTACCTATGTAATTCTTCTGGGAAAAAAAACGTTATCAACCTAAAGGCAAAGGAATAACTGAATAAGCATTTGGAACAACATTAAAATAAACTAACAAACAGCATTAAATAGGAGTCAACATGCACTATTTTCACTACACAAAGTCAGCAAACTACAGGCAGTTTTAAGATACAGTAACAACCAAAAAATATCAACTTTTATGTAGCAGATGAGAACTTTGATGTCATTGTGTGACAAACTCGACACGCTTTTGTGTCCCAGCTGTTCGGCTACTGACCGAGTCATTGGAACTGTGCAGGTCATCTAAACTAGTGGCACCCAATGAGTTTGACTCTTCTTTTATTTGGTGCACCGTCGCCCTTCGTTCTGCTCTCACTCTCCTCCCTCTGTCTTCCCTTACGTCCCCACAGGAGTGACTCCTCCCGCCTTTTCTCCTCAAAGCGACAGCCTCCACGCCGTTTTGCGGCCCACACGGGCCAACGGTCGGATTCCGGATATTTCCAATGGCCTGCATGCGTTTTAAGTAATTTCCACCATCCAGTGGGTCACTGAGTCTGTGACTGCGATGTCCTGGCCTGTGTGCCCGACTTTCACTGCTACTCCTCCTTGAAACTCCAGGAACCTTCTCCCTTTTTTCCAGGAGTGGACTCAGGTGGGAATGGTGCGGGTATGCGTTCAAGCGACACGCCCCGTTGCAGGCCGGGTAGCGATTTCGGCACGTGGGACAGGTGCAGCTTGGGGCCTGGAGTGGGGGTACGTTTGGCAGGTAAGAGAGAAGAGCCAGAGGGAAGGCACGCTGGCACTGGAGAATGCTTTTCGGAGCACTGAGACTGGAGTGAGGCGTGGCGTGGGATCGATGGCGGCATCCTCGTGTGGGGACAGAGGGACCGCCACTCTCCTCTTGCACCGTCTGGATTTGACGCCATTCCAGCTGGAGCAGGCACTCCAAGTACCTCTCGAGCTGTCCGACCGGTTTGGGACGGGGGGTCGTCCTGCCCTCGGTGTTCAAGTACATGGCCAGATGCTGGAGGCTCCACGAGTTGAAGGGTGGAGGAAGGAAGTCGGGGTAAGTGTTGCGAGAACGGCTTCGACCTCGAAGCGGAGGTTTTGAAGGCTGGAGTTCGCAGGCGTCGATGACTTCCGCTCGGAGATGGAGTTCAGGAGGGACGGGAAGCGAGGACGGGAGGGATGAAGGTCCAGGAAGTCTCTCGGAGTCAGACAGGTCACTATCGTTGTCGCTGACCTCATTGACGGGGTCGAGCGTCTTACCTCGACCCTTATTCTGAGTCTCGGCTCCTGTCGGCTCCACATTTTTTCCAGAAATTGAAGGCACAGAAAGTATCAGAGCACTGGGGACTTTCCTCAAGTAACTTCTGTCCTCTTTCTCACCAGTGGACCTCGGATTTCGCCTGTGGTGCCGTCTTTCCCTGGGTTTGGCTATGTTAGGCTTTGACTTACTGCCATTTTCCCTTGGGTTAATAAAGAGACAAAATGCATTTTTATTTAATATACGATTGCACCACACTCATTAAACAAATAACAATAATCTGGTTCTCACAAAGCTGTTGCAGTGACTATGACTGAGGTCTTATCGGATGTTGTCTGCCTTCCGTTGATCTGTAATCCCTAGGGACAAAATAGGAAAAGATTATTAAAACCCAACTCCTAGAAAATGCTTTGAGAGAAAGTGATGCTTCAGTTCAATTCTCTTTATTCATGTTATGGCTAAACTGTTATACTGTTAACTGTTTGCAGTTATACACATGCAAGCCCATGCACTTCATTAATAAACAGAACTTGCATTATCAATTGCCAGGCAGTCTTCTTTTTCAGGGTTTTGGGAATGTACTACGGTGTTTCTCGCACTGTGGAAAATAAAATGAGTGATTATTAGTAGTTATTAATTAGAATAATCATTATCAGGTCAGAGAGATCCACAAGGAGGATTTTAGATTTTTTTTTCAGTCAGAAAAGTCAGAAAGGTCTGTCAGAAAGCATTTATTACATGCAATCTATTCCTTACCTCGATGCATGTCCTGTAATTTTGGTTTTTGCTCGGTTTTGGAATATGAGATGATTGTGTCCGTTTTGCACCTTCCGTTCCTGCAGCACCGTCCCCATCACTACCGGAGCTCATTCTCCACCATATTCCGTGTTTTCACACAAGAAATAGAGCCAAACTATCCGCTTTAACGCCTGAATAATCCCAAAAAAAGATCGACTGTGTCTATTTCTCCTCATAAAGCCAAATATAATCAACGTTTTCTGTTATCACCCCCGCTAAATCGACGTCTATACGACCTCGTTTGGATGGCAATCAATAATTAATCGCTGACCAGATCGTCTATCCGTAATCAGACGCTCCAGGCAAATTAGTCAGGCATTATTTATTCCAAAAGAAAACAATAAGCTTTTTTGTCTCCTACATCACAAAGAATCCCGAATATCTGTACACACGCTTCTTTATCCAGCTGTTGTTGTGAGCGGGGATGCGCGGATTAAGCCGCAAGGTTTTGTGGGAAATGTAGTTTTGATCTGGTTAGCCGCCTGTTTAGCTATGGCACTCATTTTTTAATAATATGAACGAGCTTTCTGACTAAATATATAAATAGACTAAGGGATGGATGTACGGATTGTGTATTATTATAGTCAGTAGATGGCGATATGCTGCTCTTTTTTGTCTGGTCCTCAGCGCCGTGGTCTAATAATAATCTGTGTAGTTTAGCCTGTCAAACTACGCCACCCACAAAACATGTAAAGGTCAGGCTAGTGACGACTTCAAAACGCCGTCGATTTGCAACGCTTGCTGGATAAAGTAAACGGAATAATGAAATAATGACTGGCTGAATAATTTTTATTAGCAGACAGGAAGATAGCAGAGGTTAAAATTGGCGCTGCAACGACGTGAGAATCTACACGTGTTAATCCTGCTGCTGGACTGAGTCCACACTACTGACCACTGGTAGGTTTTCAATTCAACTTCACAAATGAATTCATCTATCTATCTATCTGTCTGTCTGTCTGTCTGTCTGTCTGTCTGTCTGTCTACCTGTCTATCTGTCTGTCTGTCTGTCTATCTGTCTGATCATCTATGTATCTGTCTGTCTGTCTGTCTGTCTGTCTGTCTGTCTGATCATCTATGTATCTGTCTGTCTG